>CM055405.1:25034341-25055856 GCA_029228625.1 Pseudolycoriella hygida | reverse complement strand
GAATTTTTTTTTTTCAAAATTTGTTTTCTCTTTTCTTCCAAGACTACTGATATCACAACTGATATCAATTTGGGAGACGTAGACGCTTACAGCTTCGGAAGACAAAAAAATCTTTCGAAATATTTTCTTTTTTGATTAAAGAAATGCGTCCCAAATGCCGGACCCTCCAAACCTAATAATTTTTCTGCGCTTTCACACTTCGCACGCCAAAAATTTGGCTACCCGTACTATACACATAACGCAAAACTTAATTTTTTTTTCGTGTCAAATCTGAAAGAATAGAAAAATTATTACAAGGGATGAGAAAATGAGAAAATTGGTCTATAATATTTCTGCGACCTATTGAGTGCAAGTAAGAGTGCAAATTTTTTACAGTAGCTCATGAAGGACGTGCGCGAAAACTTCTCAATTTATTACAAAATAAGTGAACTGCGATTTTCTTTCACAATAAAACTTTTTTTATAAGCTCAATGTATCTGTGAACATTGAAACTGTGATTATATCTTGTCTACTGAAGAGTGAAGAACATACCTTAATTTGAATTTTACGGATGCGTTTCATTCCAGTTCTTACTTTACACCAACACACTCTCTCACTTAAAGAAATTATAATTTGTTGTCTAGATATTTTTGCAATTCGAATGAGGAGAAAATTGTCAATTCTCAATAAACCATTGTCGTTAGTATAGGAAAGTAACGATAAGAGTGTAGTCAAAGAAATTAGTTTTGGACCTAAATCATCGGTGATGCAACTGTTAATCATCAGTGATTCCCCGGTGAATCATCAGTGATTCCCCGGTGAATCATCAGTGATTCCCCGGTGAATCATCAGTGATTCCCCGGTGAATCATCAGTGATTCCCCGGTGAATCATCAATGATTCCCCGGTGAATCATCAGTGATTCCCCCGTGAATCATCAGTGGTTCCCCGGTGAATCATCAGTAATTCCTCGGTGAATCATCAGTGATTCCCCGGTGAATCATCAGTGACTCCCCGGTGAATCATCAGTGATTCCCCGGTGAATCATCAGTGATTCCCCGGTGAATCATCAGGGATTCTCCGGTGAATCATCAGTGATTTCCCGGTGAATCATAAGTGATTCCTCGGTGAATCATCAGTGATTCGCCGGTGAATCATCAGTGATTCCCCGGTGAATCATCAGTGATTCCCCGGTGACTCATCAGTGATTCCCCGGTGACTCATCAGTGATTCCCCGGTGAATCATCAGTGATTCCCCTGTGAATCATCAGTGATTCCCCGGTGAATCATCAGTTATTCCCCGGTGAATCATCAGTGATTCCCCGGTGAATCATCAGTTATTCCCCGGTGAATCATCAGTGATTCCCCGGTGAATCATCAGTTATTCCCCGGTGAATCATCAGTGATTCTCCGGTGAACGGTATACAGACGGACGGACAGGAAGAGTGAAAACATAAAGTAGCTATCGCTACTAGCAACTAGAAAGAAAACAAATTTTTAATTAAACAACCTGAACCGAAGGCGAGAGGTGGCCACGGTTTTTCCTTCTAGATATGAAATGTAAATGCATTTTTTCAGCAGTTGGATTATTTAGGAGTAGAGTAAGTGCTGGAAAAATTACTTTCCTCTCTCGTAAAAAAAGAGTTTTCTCCGTTAGAGCTAAAAAGGTAATGAGAGAAAATACGAACTTCTGAAGAAAACGTAAGTTTCCGAAACAACTACGAGTAAAGATTTGACGAGAAACAAAAACTTCAAATTTATTGGCACTCGTTGCGCTCTGGCTGCGAGCTTTACTCTGATCACAAACTTAACTCTTAACTCATTCCACCTTGGTAATGAAAGAAGATATTGCTATAATATAGCTTTTATAAGGGTAACTTTTAGGTACGAAGAAAATGATGATTTATACAGTTTTAATGAAACAATCGTCAATATCGTGAGTGGTGTGAGAGGTGAATATTTTACAATGTCTTTTCTTTTGTTAACTTTGACGCTACGTATGTACGACATCATTGATTGGGGAGCAAACCAAGCACTTTTATAGAAATGTCGAAAGACGAATAGCAACCCTACAATTATTTGAAAAAAGCATCCACACCATTTCGTACGGATATTATGGAAATATAAATCAAACCGTCTAATATCTTCTGGGAAAATCCGATATATGCGCGATAAATAAAAAAAAAACTTTTCATGGATGTTATGATATGCTATAAATCAGGTCATTAAAAAAGTTGTAGCAATTATTTTTGGTTGCACATTTTGCAGTGTGTAGATTTAAATTCTGATTTATGAGAATTTCGTTTAATTCATGCCAAAATAAAAGTTTGTTTTGGGGATAGCATCTGTTTCGTCATGCTGTGATCAATAAATAAGGAAGTTATTTCTCATTGTACTCGATGAAAGTCTTTAGCGGGTCAACCTCTTGGCCTAACAATTTAGCACAATTACTCATGAGAATTTCATCCAGAGAAAGCGTTTTAGTCGAGTTTTTGTGCTAATGTGATAACAACCACATTTCTTACACTTCCATAGCTTTACTGAACATCGTTCTAACATGCAGAAGTACTGTGAATGCCAAATACATTATCACAAATAAGGTAGTAATAGTAATCCTTGCATTTTACATTAAAATTTACTTCAGTTGAGATGCATATTTACGCAGTGTCTCGATGGGCGCGCGGCGACTTATGTCAAATTCATATTAGGTGGTGATGCCGCCGCGAAGATTTTTGAATTTCACAAAAAAATAAAATACATGGCGGCGCCATTCAGCGCTACTCAGATGTACTATCAGAGTACTGAGTGTTTTTCTGGCGGTGTTTTCGTCGGCTCACAGGTCTAGCGTAAAAACACCTTAGTCAATTCATATAAAACAAATTTCGATACAAGTTTCGCTGCCTTTAGCTCAAAATAACTGACAATCACAAATATATCATTATAATCGTAACGATGGTATCGGTATCAGGTAAACAAAATTCAGGCGTCTAAATTCACCGTGAATTGTACTTGGCGTCGTTATAAAGTAGTTGCCGCTACAAACAGCAAAAAAAAAATCAAGATTTATAACGCTCAGTCAGAGAGTATTTTATAATATGATCTTCTCGTACTATTTTTTATATCGTTTGAGTGTGGGCTATTTGCAAAAGAACCATTTGGATGTAGGAAAAGTGTACAATATTTCAGGAAATTGCTGCTATAAAATGTGAATATAAACATGGGAGTAATATGATATTTGACCCGAAAAAAAACGTATAATATTTTATGTGAACTGTTGTTTAGTGTAATCCTAGCGGCTTTCCACTTGCTATAAAATCGCTGTGCTGTATCTACGTCGCTTTTTTCGTGTCCCTTATTTTTGTATTTATGCTGACCAATCATTTCATTAATCGTCAGGATTAATTGCATAATCAATTATGAAAACCTCAGAGACCGCGAAAGACTCTTCTGAACATCTATTGAGTTGAAAAGCAAGGTCAAAGTCGTGAATTTCCACTAATCAGTATAGGCGAATTCCATAACGGAAAATGTTTTAGCACCGGCGGGGGAAAATTAATTTTTTTTTTGTTGATGTTTCGTGTCATAGGAAATTTCGCCGGAAATTTTTCTTCATCGGAAATTCTTTTTGACGAAAATTTTTTTTCGCCGAAAATTTTTCTTCATCAGAATTTTATTTGCCGGAAATTTTTTTTGCCGAAAAATTTTTTTTCGCCGAAAATTTTGTTCGTCGGAAATTTTCTTGCGTTTGAAATTTTTTTCGCCGAAAATTTTTTGTTGTGATTTCCTTAACTCTTAAATATACGCAATTACATCCACAATTATTTTGATTGCAGATTGCCAAAAAATCAATATTGAAAAATATTGGGACTTGTGTCTAGAGGGTACATTCACATTCACAAACCGTCAAATGCAATACCAAAGTATGCGAACAGGTAGATCCGGGCATGAAATTGACAGCAACTTTTGGGGCGTTTTTTTTTTAATTTTGGGCTAGTGGTGCCCGCTCATCTCTACTAAGCCTTTCGGTTAGAAAAATCGGATACGATGTACAAATAAGGCCTAAAACCACTTAAGCGGTACTAGTTTGGCGGACCTTGGTCCAAAAATGCCCAGATTCTAAAAAATAATCAACTCCCGCATCGAAATTCGACTGGCTACAAACGTTGTGGTAAACGCATTAGACCCCTTTTCGAAGAACCTCGTTTTTTTTATTTATACGATCTTAGAACAGTCTTTCCGTAAACGAGTAAAAATAACTATTTGACTATAGCATTCGAAAAATCAGCTGAAAGTTTTTACCATGTCATCCTCCATGTTATCGAAAATACATGAACGCGGTCAAGATGTCAGTATGCTGCTACTTGCCAGAGGAATGAAATTCAATTTTTCTGAGTGTTAGATAAGTTATAAGTTTGCCAGTGAATCTAATAATTAACAAATGTGATTCATTTACCAAAAAAACCTTTACCAAAGAACAGAAGAGGAAACATAACCTCAAATTGTGCCAACGTAGTATACCTTTTCGTCTTTGAGCTTTGTTGAAGGAATTTGACAACCAATTCTTTTCGCTTTCATCAATTGGTCCTTGAAGATTTTCATCAAACGTCTAAAAATCGACGACTGAGCATTTCATCCGAAATCTCCCAGTCAAAGGATTACGAAATCAATCAAACAAATACATAATCAACAACTTCCCTCTGGCTAAGAGCAATGACATGGTCGTTAGGGTGGATCGAAAATGACTTTTTTTTTTTTTAATTTCTTACCTCCCCACCAAAAAATAAGATCTATGGGGCGCCAGAATTCCGCTGATATAGATATTTTTTTTAAAGACAATTTTAAGGTATGCGCATCGCTTTGAATAGTTTCGTCAACTTTTAGTGGTACACGGACACTTCTCTTCGGGTCTAAGCACACATAACTATCGAGTGGCATGTCTAAATATACTCTGGGACCTGGGCAAGACTCGATCTCGGCAGTCCGATTGAAAAGTCGCACTGAACGTCGGAAATTTAATTCGAAATTTGAATATAATTTGTAAATTCGAAAGTTTTTCAAATTCAAATAAAAAATATTCTTTTTTGATGTTAAAATCGGTCTTTAAATGTCATTGTCAGCTCCTATAATTAGAATATCACTAAAAGTTGACGAAACTATTCAAAGCGATGGCGCATACCTCAAAATTGACTTAAAAAAAATATTTATATCAGCGGAATCCTGGCACCCCATAGATCTTATATTTTGGTGGGGAGGTAAGAAATTAAAAAAAAAGTCGTTTTCGATCCACCCATTGGTCGTCTCGTATGGTATTGCTTTTCAATTATTCACGGCTGAACATTTCATTCGAAGTCTCCCAGCCGTAACGGAAATCATGGAATAATTTCAGTTTAGGGGACCTATCTATTTGAGCGGGGGGAGTGGGAGGGAATGATAGGGGACCTCCCCCAGATCACAAATATGCAACCGGTAGGTGGCGCTCGAGGTCCGTTTGGAAGTTACAGTGGTTCAAAATTTTATATGTCCCCTATCATTACCTTTGTAAACATTCGCTAAGTATGCACTTACCCAGGATACGCCACGTGGATGGAGGCTGTTTACAAGTATCCCAGCGGCCCTGAAAAGGGCCGTTTATTGTAGTGAGGTGGGGACCCCTCGCTTCTTCAATCGCGAAGTATTTTATGACTCCAAACCTGGGTTAGTGCATACTTAGCGAATGTTTACACGGGTAAAGCACCGAATTCTCTTTTATTGTCTTGCTAGCGCCACCTGCCGGATACATATTGAAGTTGATACTGTGGCTTCCATTCATCCCCACCTTTTAATTAGCCCGTTACACTATTTTCTTGTCATTTTATGAAGCTTCGGGACATATAAAACTTTGAACTTTGAACCGCTGTAACTTCCAAACGGAGCTCGAGCGCCACCTACCGATTGCATATTTGTGATCTGGGGGAGGTCTCCTATCACTCCCTCCCAATCCCCCCTCAAGTAGATAGGTCCAGACAGCGCCAGTTTGCACTGGAAGGGGTGTCAATAACACTCGCTGTAGGATTAAATTGTAGCATGTGTTCTGCGGATGGAGAAGGGTATTGGTGGCGATGGTTGCTTAATGCCAATGTTGGTTGCTGGTGACGAAGGACGCAACAAATGTATTTTCATTGGTGGCAACAGCGAGAACTGGGTGAGCAGTGCAACCTCACAAGACGCTGGATGGTATCGTAATTCCGAGAAGTTTGATAGCATTTAATGTTGTAAATCCGTGAAGGTTGGTCGAGTCGATGATTTGTCAATTTAGTGGTCGATTCGTGTAAATGGTCAAATGGTAGAATCGATAGTTATTGTAATTCCGAGAAGGTGGATAACGTTGGTTAGTGAAATCGAATGATTCTCGTCGTAATTCCAAGAAGGTGGATTGAGACAATTAGTAAAAATAAAGTCGTTGACGGTCGTCGTAATTCCGAGAAGGTGGATCGAGGCGACGATGGTTATTGTAATTCCGAGAAGGTGGATAACATTGGTTAATGAAATCAACGGTCAAGTCGATGGCAACGGTCAAGTCGATGGCAACGGTCAAGTCGATGGCAACGGTCAAGTCGATGGCAACGGTCAAGTCGATGGCAACGGTCAAGTCGATGGCAATGGTCAAGTCGATGGCAATGGTCAAGTCGATGGCAATGGTCAAGTCGATGGCAATGGTCAAGTCGATGGCAATGGTCAAGTCGATGGCAATGGTCAAGTCGAAGGCAATGGTCAAATCAATGGCAATGGTCAAATCAATGGCAATGGTCAAGTCAATGGCAATGATCAATAACGTTGGTTCGATGGTTAGTCAAGAGAAGTCGATGGTTAAGAGAAGTCGATGGTTAAGAGAAGTCGATGGTCAAGAGAAGTCGATGGTCAAGAGAAGGCGATGATCAAGAGAAGTCGATGGTCAAGAGAAGTCGATGATCAAGAGAAGTCGATGGTCAAGAGAAGTCGATGGTCAAGAGAAGTCGATGGTCAAGAGAAGTCGATGGTCAAGAGAAGTCGATGGTCAAGAGAAGTCGATGGTCAAAAGAAGTCGATGGTCAAAAGAAGTCGATGGTCAAGAGAAGTCGATGGTCAGGAGAAGTCGATGGTCAGGAGAAGTCGATGTCTAAATCTATGGTTAAACGATTTTGTGAATCATAAACATTTGAGTGGGAGTCTTAAGTTATCATCAATTGAATGGGAGTGTTGGATTTATCACTTGATGATAACTTACACTCAAGAAATGTGTTCTAATCGAGTATGTTAGGAGTCTATATTTAAATGTAATAATCTAGTAGACACAGTTTTTAGTATAAATACAAGTTTCTGTGCATAGTTTAAATCACTCTCTAATAAACGTTCAAAGTGTGAACATTGAGCTTTATTGGGGGTCCGGATTGGAATCCGTGAAAGTCCAACAAAATCAACTGATCTGCGGTATTCTGCCGTGTGTCATAACATCGTTGAAGCTGAATTTATGGCTGAACATTTCCCGGGAGATCTCCCAGTCAAGAAAAATGTCAAGTAACCATCAACTCATTCCATCGAAATCAATTCGCACGAGCTGGTTAGATTACAAATTTGAATTAATTTTATTGGAATCATTACAACTAATATGTACTGATACTTTTGTTAGATATTGTCATTCTACTATGTCATTGGAATAAATAAATAAATCGAAAGTTCTGTTAATCCATGCTTTTAATGCGGCAACGGCTTTTGACAAAATAAACAAAATTTCAGATTCTGCACTTACCAAAAAATTTCATAAACTTTGACATAAGCCGATCGACGTTGCACAAAACGCGTAAATATGCAGGACATGATGTATTGTTGACAATTTTAATTATATGCAGTAATACAATAACCAACGCAAAAAATGCATTAATCTAATCATAACTAACGGCTTATTTTGACAAAACCGTATATTTTAATTTAATTTTCTGCATCACGTCGATAACTGGTTAAGCTAATAGAATGGTAGGCATTCTGTCAACCTACACAAACGTTGCTCTGCTCAAGTCATAATGAATGAATCAACTGGCAAACAAAACGCTCTCTCTATTGTTATAGAAAATCAAATATTTTCATTTGTTTAGTATCAACAAACAAACAGTGTGATTAATCCAAACAATATGGCGTTTATTTGAGCTGGGTATTATAATGCATACTATTCATATGCCTAGCGTCCTGTTTGGAAAATATATAGCTTTATTAAATTTTCAATGGACTTATATTGATGGAAATTCGCATTATGTGTAAGTGTGCAAATATAAAAGATCTCCAAATAACACTAGTGTGATGTGGTTCCTCGTAACATCAAATGGATTGGAAAGTATACCACATTATTTACTTACAGACAACCAAAATTTAGCTGAAAGTGTTGCCGCCAAAGTGGACTAGGCTGATACATTTTATTCCTCGACTGAGTTCTGTATCATTTTGTTTGTCAATGTAGTAGACTCGGGTTCATAGCATGGGGAAATATGTTTATGAGCTCTTAACCTATTCCTTGTGTTTTGCCTTTGTAAAAACTCGAGTAAATGTTTGATAGGTCCTCTACTTGGCATTCATTGCATCTCGTGGCGGCACAAACTACCCTACCTCCCATGTATATCTTTAAGAAGTTCAGAACTAATTTACCCATCCTGATCCATTAAAACACTTTACATAAAACGAACCACAAAACGAGTTAAACTTTTATGGAAAATAAAATTAATTTGCATTTTTTATGTGTTGTGCAAATAAAACATTTTACAAAAATCGCTATTTTAAGTCTAGAAAAATTGTGCAATATGCTAATAACAACTTAATAAAAAATTTCTTTTTCCGCTTTTTTACAGCAAGTGAAAAGTATACAAAACTAAGTAAAGTTTTCTTTCTTCTAAATAAAAGTTTATCAAAACTGTTACATTTTTTTGTGGTAATCTTTTGCATTATTGTGTAATGCTCGTACAATGTCACATTTACTTATATTTCTTCTGCAGCGTTAAAAAATGTTGTAAAATTTGTAACCTACTAAAATACATATTTCCAAAGAATTTAAACTTTTTAATTCTTTTCGTTCTTTTTTGCGATACGATGTAAAACATGTATTTGGAAACCGAATGCGATTTGTATAATTGTCTACCGCTGTGGTTGTGCATTATGCAACTGACATCAACAACCGACATGACCAAATAATCATCTATGTTAATTGTTTTTTAAATCCAAATTAACTTCCAAACAAAAACTTTTTATCACTGAATAGCACGCTAATTCATTGCACTGAAAATAGGGTTAATATCAGCTTGTTATAGGCGAGGTCTTTTTAGTTTACAGTCGAGTCTGCTGATTGCTGTGTCGGAAGAGAAAAGCTTTAGAGCGCGATAGGAATGCAGCCGTAACGCAAGTCCACTTATGACTGAAATTTTTTTTCGGAGATTTTGTTGAGAAGCCATATAGTCCATATAGACCTAGTTAGACCCGTAGGAAGAACAAAGTGTTTCGAAAGGGGGTTTATATCGTTTACCACGACGCTACGGGTTTAACGGGACAGACGGCGTAGTAGTGTACGTGCTTGCCTTTCACGCAGAAAACCCGGGTTCGATCCCCGGGACGTGTAGACTTTTTCTGCGATTAACAGTTTTAGGGAAAGTCCCTAAGTTCACCCAAGCTTCACAAATTGGGTAGTTTCGTGGCTCGACTCCCGAAACGCACAATACAGAACACGAAACAATTTAGGACGTCACTCACACATTTCGTGTTCTTTCATCAGAAGAAGGGCGCCATCTACATAGCATTTGGAAAAGTACCAATGGTGCGAGGAAAAGGTAAAATTTTACTTTATGAGTTTCGTACGGAAGGGGTGGGGGAAGCGTGGGTATGGTAGGGATCGATCCCCTCCCCCCAACAATAATATGACGTTAGCAGGTGGCGCTCACATCAGGTTTAGTAGTAGGAGCCGTTTGAAGCTATGAATTAGTGGTGTTACTATCTGACGAAAAATGCATAATTGAGGGGTTCAGGAGCACAGATACATAACCCCAATTGGTTAAAAGTGGATTTTAGAGCTTTATCTGAATGAATTTTTTGCGCTGTAATTGTGAAATTATGAAATTAACATTTCAACAATGGATTTTAGCGCTTTAATTGCCTAAATATGAAGTATGAATGACATTATTCAGAATTTTACAAATGATGATTGCTTTCTGGGATTCATCTTCTTCATACTGAGGTGGTTTGGAGTCAATAAATGTTTCGGGAGCGTCGAATCGAGGGGTCCCCACCCAGTCTGGTAAACGGCCCTTTTCAGGGCCAGTGGGATACATGTTAGCAGCCTCCCCGTGGCGTATCCTGAGTAAGTCTATACTTAGCGCATGCTTACAAAATTAAAGCGGTAAAATTCTGAATAATGTCATTCATACTTCATATTTGCGCAATTAAAGCGCTAAAATCCATTGTTGAAATACATGTTAATTTCATAATTTCATAATTACAATCAGTTAAAGCGCTATGAATTAGTGGCATAGCTTTTAACGGCTCCTACTACTAAATCTGATGTGAGCGTCACCTGCTAACGTCATATTATTGTTAGGGGGTCGACCCCTACCATCCCCACCCTTTCCCAACCCCTTCCGCACGAAACTCATAAAGTAAAGTTAATTTCATAATTTCACAATTACAGCGCTAAAATTCAATCAGTTAAAGCGCTAAAATCCACTTTAAACCAATTGGCGTTATGTATCTGTGCTCCTGAACCCCTCAATTATGCATTTTTTGTCATATAGTAACGCCACTAATTCATAGCTTTAAACGGCTCCTACTACTAAACCTGATGTGAGCACTACCTGCTAACGTCATATATTGTTGGTGTGGTGGGGGGGGGTCGACCCCTACCATCACCACCCTTCCCCCACCCATTCCCCACGAAACTCATAAAGTAAAATTTTACCGTGGAAAACATACGAAAGATGGCGTTAGACATTCTTAACTGAATTTGTGTTTTCATGTGTTCGATACCGACCTCTCCAGTGATGGAACCTGTCAATAGAAGTCGACACTAGATGACACTGATACAACCTGCGACTGTGAACAAATTGAACGTGGACAGATGACAGCCACTAAAAGTGGTCTTCACGATGTCTGCACAAGACGAAAGTGTCATCAATTTCGGTTGCCGAATCAGTTGGCCATTGCCATCTTCCCGGCAGTTTGCATCAAGTATAAGAATGAACAGTTTCAATATAGAAAAACCAGTATTAGATTAAGAATTGATAATGTAATGTAAGACTCATATGAGATTGTTACCATACGCTAAATAAAAAATAAATAAAACCACGACGTTTGTAAACAGTCGATTGGAGCCCGATAGTTGGTAGGTTTCTTCTGTCAACACGATAACTCAATTGAGTAATCGAAAAAGCTTTTATGGAATTGAATTTGGGTAATTTTGGGGCAAAGGTCTTTTTTGGTACATGAGTAAATCTTGGTTGATTTTCAAAAATATTTTTGTTTGAAATGCCTGACAATTTATGAAAGAAACATGTTTGAGTTTGAGCTTTTGCACTCAGCCAGTGCCCTAAAACTGAATCTCTACTCGGGCCCAACGTGTTTTTTCTTATCCATAACATAGCAAAAGAAAATTTTTGGGCTAGAGTCGACCTGGTCCTAAGGCCCTAAGGAGAGGTTCCGGACTCATACTTTCATAGACAATCAAAATGGCCTTTTTCTCTACAACAATGCACAGAAAACTTCAACATTTGAGGAATATGTTCGAAACACCTCCAAATATCGTGTAGTGTAGAAGCGTAGATTTTTTTTTTATGATTGCTGTCATATCTTTTTCAAAACCTTGAAGAGCTATTTCCGTGCTAATTTCGCAAATATATAAGTCAAAAAGTTTCACCGACCTTCATAACACCACGTTTTTTGACAGTATCTTCGAAAGTTTTCGACTGATTTTGCCTAAATTCAATCCCGTAATTAATTTTTCGATTATTATTTAGGAAAAAAAAAGATTTTGAAAATCGGATTAGATTTGCCCGATTTATGTAGAGAAAAAATGTTGGGCCCGAGTAGAGACTCATCTTTATGGCCCTGGCTGAGTTCCAAATCTCAAATTCTCCATAAATTGTCAGTCATGTTCAGACCTTTAAACAAAAAAAATTATGAAATTATGAGACACGTGATCGCTAAAAAGTTATGCACTACAGCTTTGCCTTTGGAAGCAACTTTGTCTTATGGTTCTAGAGATATGGATCATCCCTCCCAATTCTAGAAGTGGTCATATCCCAGGATTGTGGCATTTTTACCCAAAACCCTGAGGCACGCATTCGCTAAAATTTTATTCTCTACAACTTTGTTTTTGGAAGCAACTTTCTAGCTCCTATAATTCTAGAGATATGGATCATTCCTCCCAATTCTAGAAGTGGTCATATCCCAGGATTGGGGCATTTTCACCCAAAACCCTTGAAACATGTGTTCTAAAATTTTATTCGCTACAACTTTGCTTTTGGAAGCAACTTTCTACTTCTTATAGTTCTAGAGATATGGATCATCCCTACCAATTCTAGAAGTGGTCATATCTCAGGATTGAGGCATTTTTACCCCAAACCCTGAGACACGTGTTCTCTAAAATTTTATTTTCTGCAACTTTGCCTTTGGAAACAACTTTCTACCTTTTATAGTTCTAGAGAAGTGATCATCCCTCCCAATTCCAGAAGTGGTCATGTCCCTGGATTGTGGCATTTTTACGCAAAACCCTTAGACACGTGTTCGCTAAAATTTTTTTCTCTACAACTTCGCCTTTGGAAGCAACTTTCTAACTCTTATAGTTCTAGAGATATGGATCATCCCTCCCAATTCCAGAAGTGGTTATATCCCAGGATTGTGGCATTTTTACCCAAAACCCTGAGACACGCATTCGCTAAAATTTTTTTCTCTACAACCATGCCTCTACAACAAAACAAAAGAAAAAATAGTAAATTAATTCAATACTGCGGAAGCCCTGGAAATGTGAAGATGGCTTATAAACTTATAATTTGCTTCAGATAGGTCTCTTTAAATCTTTTTTCCGTATTTATCCTCTTCATTTCTGACAGTAGCCCATTGCAGGCACTAACCAATCGAACAAAGAAGCACCTGTTGCATTGGAGCAAAGTGTTTATCGGAACAATGAACCTTGGTCCCATCAGGCCCCGCCCATGCTGTAACTTTTCATATAGATAACGTAGCTCTTTTCTGACAGCAAGAGCGTGAACAATAACAATTTGTCGATTCTTAAGGCATTCCGATAGCGAACAAGGCAAGACGCGACCGGAGTAATCAAGAGTGTTGTCACATCGTCTCAACCTATAGACAAACCCAACACAAGCTGAAAACGCTTGCTCGATTGATTTCATGTCCCCAGCTCTCCTCATGTTGGTCGAGTATATGGCATAGCAATATAGGAATAATGAGAGATTTGATTAATAGAAGTGTCGTTTTCAATAGAAAGAGGGAATAGTTTGGCCAAATACTGCGAAGTCTGCCAAAAATTTTTGAACACAACTCTTTCGCATGCGACTTGAACAGCATTCCCTCATCGAACATAGACCCATTTCCCGTGGACGTGGGAACGGAGGGTGTGGGAACGAATATTTTAGCTCAGTAAAAATTTTTTAGGAATCAGACTTTTTATGTTGAGTTCGGTGGTACTTCCACATAAGCTATGCAAAGCTTGTGCAATAGACGTAACTCCCAATTGATAAAAGAATTGTTCCCACGCCCTCCGTTCCCACGTCCACCTGGAATGGGTCCATAACACCAAGATTCAGCACATCTGAGGTGTACGGAACAGCAGTACCATTCAGAACAATATATGGGACTTGAGTACAATCCCCACGTTCAGCGAATACGATGAACATTGTCTTGCCAGCATTCAAAACAAGAGCATTCCGAGATGCCCATTGGCAGACTGAACGCAAATCCTCATTCAAGTCGTATATGGCATCATCCATCGCTTCAACTGGGAATGACTTGAACAATTGCACATCATCAGCAAACATACGATGCATCGTGTACTTCAGACAGCTCGGGAGATCATTGATGTAAAGAGAAAACAGAAGCGGGCCTAGCACAGAGTCCTGTGCACACATTGCTGTCGATCAGCGAGCCAGGTGCTTATGAATGATGCTTTTTTCTTAAATTTTTCGGAAATTTTTTTCAACCTTTTTTTTCGAAATTTGTTTTTCGACAATTAAATGTCGACGTTATTTCATAAGGCAAAATTTATTTAGATTTGGTTCGAGTCTTTTTGCAACATCTGTTCTGATGTGTGCGGGTTAGCTCCACGAAAATTTGTATTCTACGGCCTTGCCCAAAGTCCCAATGCATACGCAGTGGTTATTCCCTAACCGAACCACTTTGGATAAACCAGCTCAGGAGCCCGTGGAGTAGCTAAACACCTACACCTACAGGCAATTGTATACTACTGTCTTACTACTGTTTAACTAAACATTCGATGTACTCAAACTGAAACTTCACATCGAAAAATTTAATTCTGGATATATTCACACCCCAAAATTTGAATTACCATAAAAAATACATCTACGAAATGTTACTTGAGCACAATATTATTTTAGGTTTGAAAGTTGGAAATTGTTGTGTCTGGCAATTGTCACGAGTTTTTTTTTTTTTTTTCATACAATGAACATTATGTTGAAGGGTTTCTGCGTAGCATAACACAACGCTTGTCGTTTTGGAAATGGCAAAAAGGACTCTTGGTTCACATTTTTTCGTTTTAACGAAGTTTTAATGTCATAATTAATCTCATTTATTGACAAAAAATTTTTTATTATTTTATTTGGTAGGCAAACAAATTACATTGGAGCAATCCACTAAATTCAATCGAATAACCGACCATTTCACTGCATTATAAATTAAACTGATTGCCTCATTTTCGATAATCTGCGGTTTCAATTCCCGTACGAAGTACAGGTATCTGTTAGCGTTGCGTTACGATATACCACAAAACTATTTCATCGTAAATTGATAACCCTCCTGGAAGGCTAAGTTCGACGATGAACAATTGTCCTACATTATAAAACCCAAGTTTTGTGTATCAGTCAGTTTTTTCCCAACATTTTAAATTGATTTTGAATATCCAAAATATTTTAGAAAATTCGAAAATCGAAATTTTGGAAAGTAACGTCATTGATTTAAAACAATCGAATTTTCTCCTATAGTTGGAAAAATTAATCTTTTAGGGAGTTAGAGTTTGCATATGTTAATTAAGATTTTTGTAAACATTGTAGCGTGGAGCAGTCCATTTTATACCTTTCGTAAGGGTCTTTTTGCATCCTGTTATAACTCGAATCAATGATGCGATGAAACATAGTATAACAAAAAAGGTATAATGGGTACATGGGTAGGTTTCAAATAACGTTAAATTATCCATCCTTTCCATACTTCCTATTGATACCATTTCGAGCAAAACAAAAATCACGAAATTTCGTTCATTTTCGGTCATGAAATGGTTGCCAGCCATATTTGAAAGTATTTTACGGAAAAACAGTCAACAGCCAGAAAATGTCAATCGATTTTCAAATGGGTGTATCAATATGTGAAAAGAGCTTTTCCAATAAAAAGAGTACACTGAAAGGCTATGATGCAAAACACCCTCTCATGTGGTATGAATTTTTCGAAAAAATTGCAAATTTACTTTTTTTCGAACAGTTTGTAGCGGTTGAGAGTGTTTTTTTTAACTTCATAAATTCCTTTTTCAACAAAAAAGTGTTTTGGTATTCCTTAGCCAGGTGAACACTAATCTAAACAGTACCGTATCTGGTGGTGCTCACCCACAATTCTGTGAATTATATAATTTCAGATGAGAAGGAACGAATGTTAGGGGAAGCGCAGAAAATCTCAGATTTCTGATTTCTCAGTCCCATCCGGTTCAGGGTTTCCTTCAGCTGTTTCACTAGCTTGGATGTTGCGACAGGCGACGTGAGCGCCTTGGTCATAGCCTCACTGTCAGAACAAATTATGACATTCTCTCCGCGTGCTTCTGCTGAGATCGCCTCTTGCGCTCCCATCAATGTCGCGAATGTCTCAGCCTGAAATACATTGGCAAACCTTCGTCTTTTCTCCCGCGGTTCCAGAGAATATACTCCAGCCCCATGCCCTCTGAAGTTTTTGAACAGTCAGTGAAGTTCACTACTCCTTCACCTAACAGGTGATTTGGCCAACCTCCTAGCCATTCCTCTCTGGTGGGTACAAAAGTTTCGAAACGCCTTTCGAATTTTATGTCCGGTCTCATTCGGTCCCTAGGCCTCATTGGTGATGATCTTCTTGATGGCCCGATTGGAAATTCGGAATCCAAAGGCCGTTCTGCAATAGCCTGCCTGCCGTGGCAAAAGCTTTCGCCTTCAATTCCACGTGGACCGGTGGCAGATTAATCAGCGTTTCGATAGCCCCAGTAGCCGTCGATTTCATAGCCCCTGTAACACAAATGCATACAGGTCTCTGAATCTCGTTCAGCTCTTTCCTGGCACTCCTCTCGTCAAGTTTCAGGCACAAAACGACGTATCTCTGCCGTAATTTGCATAAGAAACTTAGTGATGACCTTTTGAGAGAGAATTTCATATATTTTCTCTCTCAAAATGACGTCACTAAGTTTCTTATGCAAATTACGGCAGATCTGTGACTCAACAGGGGCCTTATGACTGCTTCATACATCCACAGAATGACCTTAGACGGTAGGCCGCAGTTCCTCCCAAAAGAGTTCCCGCAATTCCAGAAAGCTTCTAAAGCTTTCTGTGCCTTGTCCTTGACGTGCTCGATCCAAATTAACTTGCAATTGAGACTAACTCCCAGATACTTGACCTTCGCTCCCGGAACGATATCCTTATCGAAGAGCCTCCGTTTCCCTGCAAATCCGTGACCCGACGTTCTCCTGCTATAGAGGGCTATGTCTGTCTTGTGCGGGTTTACTTCAAGGCCGTTTTCCCGACACCATCCCCCTACTATCCTCAGTGAGTACCTCATCCTGTCGCCTAGCGTGCTCTCAAACTTGCCTCTAATCAAAATAAATAGAGATGTTTTATAACACAATTTAACATAGTATACGTCTTTAGTAGAGCTGTGTGACGGCCAAAGAATTTTGGCGGTGACTTTAACACTTTCTACATCAGCAGCGACTTCGATAAGCTCCGAGTAGTACCAGCAGCTGTGGATTTTCTTTTTGTAGATTTTTCGGCAGTGCTTGCGCCGGTACTGGCACAGAAAGTGGTTAATAAAAATGACTCGAAGTTCTTTTCAAAACGGAAGCGCAGAATCACGAGCGGCGGGCGGTGGCGGCTTACTACCTTATTACTTTTCGGCAACGTTTCAGATATAGTCTGTAGCTATCATAAACATAATTGTAAGAAACTTAACCCGGTAATAACAAACAAAATGGGTTTGCTGCACACATAAGGGCCATTCACAAATAACGTCCGGTTATTTTGACAATTTTCCAACACACCTCCCTTCCCCCTTGTTCGAATTCGTGCGGTTTTACAGTACTCCCCAAAATAATGACGTCTGTTACCCCCCCCCCCCCCAATGAAAAATTTGAGTTCACAAAAAAAATATTTTTTTATTGTAGAATGAATAATTTTGCCATTTTTATGTACATTTTTCTTCTAACAAACTGTCAATGAAACTACAGGAAAAGTCTGCGTTTCTCTCTAGACAAACAACCTTGGGCATGCTCCCAGTTATAAGTTATAAATTCTTGACAGGTTGAGAAAACCACAAATTCTCAGACGGACGTCACGTTTCTCATAACCCCCTCCCCCCACCGTCCGAATTCGTCCAGTTTCCCTTTAACCCTCTCTTCCTCCTAACGACATGACGTCATTTATGAATGGCCCCTAATATGTTTGCCACAACGAAACTATGTTTGGCTATATAACTACTCATTATTTGATGTAGAATGACATACGGATTTTTTAGCAGTTTTTGACAATTCCAAAGACCTCCCTTTAAATTACGTACTAATTCGACGCCTCCAAAAAAATTGAAGTTTATTCTTTAATCCATTATTGTGTTTGTCGTTCAACGCTACTTCAGGAATATTCATTACCTCGTCAATGTTTTGTCAATATTAACGCAACAATAAAAAGGGCTCATTATATTGGAAGCGATGCGATTCGCATCTCGTAAGGATTGTGTGAAAGCTCAACTTGTAAAAAAAATTTGTATCAAGTTGAGCTTTCACACAAACCTTTCGCATGAAAAAGTGAACACTTTATTTTTTGTTCCCACCGTACGAATTCTGAAACCCCCACACCCCTAAAACCTAAACGTCACTTGTGAACAGCCCCATAAAGCCACTTTCTCTATCTTCCTCATATCTGAATGTTGAATGCGTCTCTCTCACTTTTATTTGACATTTTGTGCTTTATGTCGTTTTTGTAACGAGCTGTTTGTCTCAGGAAGAAAAATTTGGATAAGATAATCATTTTCAGGGTTGAAATTGTAAAATTGAGTTAATTGTGTGTATGTTATACGAGTTGTAGTTTTGTTATGTTTTTGTTGTATAGTGTCATAAACTGATTATGTCGTTACTTTGTGACTGTGTGTGAGTTGCAAACACACGACACACCACTAAAACATCAATTCCACACCCCATAAACATATACCCCACACTTACACAACATCCAGACATCAATTTTACATCAACTACACAACAAAAAGACAACATCTTTACAACCAACACAACACTTCTACAACGAATTTACAACAAAGTTACATCATTTGTCATTTTGACTTTCTTCATTCTGCGATACACTCAAAAGTTTAATTCCTTGTACACCGTTCATCGCAATGTGATGGAAATCTTCCTTTGTAGTAAAACATATTATCACTGTGGCATTGTCGGTTTCTCAAGTCTAACAATCTACGAGAACGCTTACGTAAAGGATAAAAGAAAGGTGTCACTTATGAAGCTCTTCAAGCTTATTCGAAAAGAGTAACAAAATGTAACTTGCAAACCCCAGATATTTTTTCAACTGTCCATGTCCATCCATATTCAAATAATCAGGAAAAAAAGAAAAACAGAGAGATCCTTCAGGCTAAACACAAAATACCAAAAAAGGTTTTCGTCTATTTCATTGAATAATAAATGAACAAAAAAGGTCCTCACCACTTTTTCCTTTTCCTGTCCTATAATATACTTCTACATTTATTCGATAAGTCCTTAAATTATTTTATAACCGAAATGAGATAATGTTATGGGGAGCTAGGCAAACGTGTGTGAAAATTCAATTTTGAACTGCTTAGACCTTATGTATATTAATACCGAGAATATATACAAATGACAGTACGATCTACAAATGCTATTGAAAGGGTTGTTCATCGCATTCTCGTTCCATTTAAACTGGCCTGAAGCAAATTTTTGGTACGGTAACGTGAATGTCTATGGTTGGAGACGCTATAAAACTAAAAGTATTATAATGCATTGGATTTTACGTGTGTTGTTTTATTTTGCAATTTTTTTTAGTCAGTGTCGGTCGTTATAGGAGAATTTGAAGATGTTACTGTTATGGAGTGATAAAATGGATCCAGAGAGTATCATTAATAATTGGGAAAACCTTTTCGAATTTTTAATGAAAGTAAACTCCGTGCTGGTATGATTGTATCCGAAGGTAAAAGCGATTGCACGTAAATATTATTCGATTATATAAAATTAAGTGTAGTATATCATACGGTATTCATTAAATTCCTCTGGTGTAATAAAGAGCTTTTTTATGCTACAAGTAGTAAGTATATAGATTATAAATACAACCATAATGCAAATCAGTATTTTATCACCATACACACATCTAACGAAAGAGCAATTTGCATTAAAGCTGTTTCATTTAAAAAAGATTTATCCCCAAGGACATTGTACCCATTTTTCAAGAGATTTTCATTTGCATAATAAGAGGATTTTTTGTAGTAGTAACGATGACGATAGGTATAATACAGTCAAAGTGTGTTTCATCAACTTTTTTTTTTCGTTTTGATTTCAAGATGCTCTTTTAACGTTTAATTCAGCTCAAATACGTTGTACAATGTCAAGTGAAGAATGTCACTACACGACATTACTGACTTCAGCCAATTTCGTGTTCAATTTAAATTTTTATAACTAGCATTTTGCAATAACGTGTCACGCTTGAAGAAAAGTTTGTACGAAGGGGCTGTCATTTTTCGTACATTTCAATTCTTTCTCGTGTCTTCTTATCTCTATTGTATTTGTATATTACTGTATTGACTAACTAAGCTATCATAGCGATTCGTCGGCTCCTCTAGTGGGAAATACAATGGTGAGTCTGGTAAAGCCCTGTCCCATGTTCAATGTAAGTATAAAATTGCCAAATGCTATGTTGGAATTTCGTTTACAGTAACAATTTGCCCTGCTGAGACTTGAGGAAGGTAACTCGGGTTTTCGAACCGAGCTTCTGAACCGTTAATATTTTGTCAAATGAAGAAACAGAAGCTTTTTTGAACTAAACCTGAACCGAGCCTTTTTTGGCTGAGAAACAAAATAAAGGAAAAATCAAAAGATCTCGAATAATTCATTATTTAGCGTATAAAAACCAATAAAAACTAAGCTCTAAAACTTTGACACTACAGAACCGGAAACAGGAAATTCTGTTAAGACAAGAAGTTATTTTAAAGATGTGGCAGAATTTTGAATCTTGAAAATTGGAAAATTTGAATATAACTTCGATTAAGTTTCGCTTGAGTCCTTAGTATTATGATTTTACGTTTAGTCGTTCTCTTTCAGTAATTCATGGAAGATATCTCTTCATTGTAACTTTAAAGGGGCGGGAAGAGGGAAGGACGCGTTTTTGCGCTCCACTTCCAAAACCTTCAAGATTCGAATGCATAACAACTTCCGGTTATCAGATTGCTTCTACAAAATGAGCACGTTTTGGTTCTCCAACACAAGGTTCCACTCAAACAAACTTCTGCGTATTATCAGCGATAGCGTCACCTCAAACGAATTCATTAATCACAACAAAAACCCTTTTAAAAGGGAAATGTGACGCAAGTCCTTCTTCCTCCTTTCAAAACAACTGATATCAATTTGGGGTGACGCTTAAAGCTTTGAAACGCAAAAATTCTTTTGGATTGTTTTCATTTTTTATTAAAAAAATGCGTCACAAATGCCGGACCCCCCAATGTTATAGTTTTTCTGTTCTTTCAGCTTTCACAACGCAAAAATTTGTCAGTATGTATGGCGTATTTTTGAACAGTAAATCAAATTTTTGCGTATGACAACTGAAAGCGTAGAAAAATTATTACATTGGTGGGTCCGGCATTTGTGACGCATTTTTTTAATCAAAAATGAAAACATTCCAAAAGAATTTTTGCGTTTCAAAGCTTTAAGCGTCACCCCAAATTGATATCAGTTGTTTTGGAAGGAGGAAGAAGGACGTGCGTCACATTTCCCTTTTAAAAGGGTTTTTGTTGTGATATCAGTACTTTTGGAAGTTTCGGCTACTACTTTCATGGGCACAAATGATCCCCTCAACT
>CM055405.1:25023767-25033847 GCA_029228625.1 Pseudolycoriella hygida | reverse complement strand
AACTAACTAACTAACTAAGTAACTAACTAACGTAGGATGTTTCCATTAACTTTGGTTTCTATGAAGTGCACATTTTGTATGGAAAATGACGATTTTCTAAAGGTCATATCTCCGGATCCACTGGACCGATTTTAATGAGTGAAAAGACATTTCGCCTTAGAATTTTCCGTAGAATCCAGGAAAAATATTTTCCGGGGGGTACGTCGCAAGGGGGGGGGGAAGTCAAAACTTAGCTGTATATATGGTTCCGAAGTCTACGAAAAAAAATTTTCTGAATTTTTTGCTCGTGGGGACTTGCGTCACGGGCGCATTGCTACCACGCGCCCATGATTTTGGAAGCAGACTCACGGTCTGCGTCACACTCTACCTTTTAAGAGGCTTTTGTTGTGATATAAGTCGTTTTGGAAGTTTTCAGTTGTTGACAAAATTTCTATTTTTTGAAAAAATTTTTCTCCGAAAAAAAATTTCTCTGGAAAAAAAATTGTCTTCGAAAAAAATTTTCTCAGAAAAAAAAATTTCTTCGCTTCTCCGATAAAAATTTTCACACCTAAAAATTTCTACAAAAAAAAAAATTCTCTCCAAAAAATCTCTTCTCCAAAAAAAATTTTCTCCAAAAAAATTTTGTACAAAAAAAATTTTCTCCCAAAAAATTTTTCTCCAAAAAAAATTGTTCTCTAACACCTTCGGCTACCATCGGAACACTTCATATCACCTTCGGCTACCTTCGGAATACTTTGTGTCACCTTCGGCTACCTTCGGAACACTTCGTGTCACCTTCGGCTGCTTTCGGAACACTTCGTGTCACCTTCGGCTGTCTTCGGCTGTCTTCGGAACACTTCGTGTCACCTTCGGCTGCTTTCGGAACACTTCGTGTCACCCTCGGCTGTCTTCGGAACACTTCGTGTCACCATAGGCTACATTCGGAACACTTCGTGTCACCAATTCTTCTCAGTGATTTATATAACTTTCCTGAAGAAACCAACTACCTAGGTATTCTTATACAGAATTTAGCAAAAAATTCAAGATGGTGTCACTTTGACAGTTGGCAGCCATTTTCTTAAGATACAAAAAAATTCTCCTGACCAAACTCTATAACTTTCTAGAAGAAACCATCTCTCTAAGTAGTGTCATCCCGGAGCTAAAATTCGGAAACCGTAAAAGCATAAACGAAAATCCAAGATGGCGCTGCTATGACAGCTGGCAGCCATTTTCTTAAGATCCCAAAAAATTCTCCTGACCAAACTCTATAACTCCGCTATCGCTCCGAGCATGATAGGCAGATTATTGTTTCTTCTTACTCTCTTGCGACATTAAGCTAATTTTAATCATTCAACACTACGAAAAAAGAGAGAATTTCTCCAAACTAACCAATGTTGCTGTATGATTATGGTCACATGACTCGAAACATAAATTTGACTCAGTAGGGTAAATGGGCCATGTAGTAGTCTTCTGCCAAACTTAGTTTCACTAGTAATCAGCCACTTTTTGCATAAAAATATGACCGGCTACTGGTACTGGCCCGAGACTACTACATAGCCAGCAACTACTACATTTACCCTATATTGTGTTCCACTCAGAAATCAAAAATAACAAAAAACATAACCAAAGAACCGTACGTATCAGTATACATGTGGCAAACCGAACAGATTTTGCAAATATGTGCGAACTTATCATAATTGCAAATTGTTGCAAAGTTTTTAAAACTATCAGAATTCGAAGTAAAAATTGAGAAAATTCTCGTTTTGGTACAATTGCACCCATAGAAGTAATATTTTACTATGGCTGTTGTACCTTCAGCAGATTAAAGTCCACCCGCTTGAATCAACATTTAAAAGCCACTCACAATTGTTCATCCTACTTCCAATTGTTTAACAAAAATCGAAAAACTGAAAGTGCTGATTTCGTCGTTTACGACTCATCAGTACACCTTGTCTTAAGACCATGTGTATATCAGCAACGATGGCCATAGAAATTATCCAGTGTGTTCGGCAATTTCCCTAAAACCCTGAAACACGTGTTTCCTAAAATTGTATCCTCTACAGCTTTGTCTGGAAGTAACTTTCTAACTGCCATAGTTCTAGAGATATAAGTCGTCTCTCCAAATTCTAGAAGTTGTCATATCCTGGGAATGGGTAATTTTTCCTTTGACAGTAAATCTCCATATTGTTGAGCAAATATAGACGAAAGACCATCTGCTTTCATATATGGCCAAGAAACTTAATTTCGTCCATTTCATTGGTCCCAGTGCCCACTGACCCGATTTTTCCCAGTTTTGTGTGATCTGCTTTCATTTGACACTAAATAGAACAATTTCCGTGCTATACTTGTTGCTCATCTTTGAACTTGAATCATGGGACATATTTATGTACCTTTTTCAGGGAAAATAAAGTTTAGGGTGATTTGTACAGCCGTTTAGAAAAAAACGACGACGGTAAGCACTGGACGGGACGCTGATTAGTTATCTCTAGACGGTATTAAATGCATCACCCTTACTCCCGCCTCGATCTACGCCATGTTGCAATAAAATGTTTCGTAGCAAACGTACAGGTTCTAAAAACAGATTCGAAAAAAGAAGTCATAGAAACACCCTAACGTGCCACATATAGTCTAAATCCCCAGCAGGAAGCTGTCAGACACTAACCACGCTCCTACGCTGCACTCCGAACTGCTGAGAAATCCTTCAGCGATGTAAGAAGAGAAGGAAGGGAAATTCAAGCAGAGGCTCGGAATATTCCAAACTCTGATATGGAATACCTACGGAATTGTGTGCTGCCATCTTATAAGAAACCGGGAAAAGAAAGGGGAAGGAATTCGCTAAAATGTTTATAGTCGCTGAGAAGTTTGATCGATTACATCCGATAAGCCTTTCACTCTATGGTTAAATTAAACTCTCAAAAAAGCTTCCTTCCAAACCACATGTTATAAAGCGGTTGATGCGTTGAAAACTAATCCAAAAAGGCAGTAACAAATGGCATGTGATTTGCTAGCTGAAATAAGTTCTTAATTTACAATATAAACCCATTCGATTCACAAATAAAACCATCAATTATCATTCATAATCCATAAGCTTACGTATGTTGAAAACTTCAGATTCGCATGTAGTATATACTTGACAAAAATAAATGAATATGAGATTTAATGTTATTGTCTACTTTATCCTTTTCAAACACGCACTGGTTCACAATCAGCCTCGCAAACAACAGCATATGACGGATTTTTTTATGAACGTTAAGTGCCGTGGAATTATATCGAAATTTAATGAAGAATATCCAGGGAAATTGCGTAGGTTACAATTGTATGTCGGTGACGTCAGTGACACTTCAGTATAACTGTGTTTAGTGCGACATCGGCTTCTTTCAATGTATAGCGAAATTCATAAAAATACTGTCAAGCCATTCGCAATGAATTGGTATAAAGTCTACGTGAAAATCGTCAGATTTTGACGGAAACAGACTAAATATTTTCAGTTTTTTTCCGAAATGGACTCGTTCCATTAAAAAATTTAGACATTTTAATTTTCCAGATGAAAATGACTGATAGCACTGACACTGAAGTACTCAAAATGCGTAAGTCTTCCATATTTTTTATTTGTGAAACCTGTTAGCTAATAAATTGTTAACATTCTTCTCCTATGCGAACATTTACCTTTAAAATTAATTCCCGTTTCCACCAATGTTTCAGCTACATAAAAGAATAAGAAGTTTTCTTTATCAAATCCATTTATAAAGCTAATCTCTGCGGGGACCAAACAACATGTATGATGAATAAAAGTAGGTTGGACCTTTTCATATACCTTGAACATTTACGTCACTTCTCATTGACTTTGTTAGGTTTCTTATTGGCTTTTTTATAAAATAACATTTAATTCCTTAAGGAATAATATGTCACTTTTGATATGCGGAAAATGTGGAAATTATCTTACTTCTTCTTTTATTTTTGTATTGATTTGATGACTATCAGAAATTTAAAAAGAACTTTTGAAGGCACCAACATGGGAATTCATTTATTGTTTGTAGAAGTGATTTGGACAGATGCCTGTGTCTGTCTATTAAAGAAAGTGAAAGACTGTCTCCAAACACCAGGGGGAGGACGGTGTGGTATCCAGATTTATCGGGATTCTTTTGTTAATCTTTGGGATTGAGGCCTAAGTAGGTGAAATCAATGGCCACTTGGCTACTCGTATAAGTAACTTAGAAATGAAGGCTTCAGTGAGGATCAACTTGGCGTCTGCAGTATAATTATATGCAAGGGATCCGTACGCATCAGTGAGAGAACAGATGTTACACAAAGCCTCGAACTAAATCTTAGTAAATATTTCCTTATAAAAATACGTCGATATTAAATTGTAGTGGAGATGGCAAAAGAAATTTTTTGGGTTGTGGCCGACCTTAGGACTAACCTAAGGCTTAGGGCCTCGAACCCATACTTTCATGGAAAAAAAGTTTGGCTCTTTTTTACCCACAAGAATGCCCAGAACACCTCATCATTAGAGGAATATTCACGAAAAGCCACCTATTATCGTGTAGTGTCGCGTAGCCTGACTGAGCCTACACTAAAGACCCTACAGCCCGAATCAGACCCGAAATCAGTAGGGGAGCAGAGGTGGAAAGTTATATATGTTCTCTTTCTGAATCACATCGACGGATCGACGAACGACGAATTGCACGCGAAAGTATTTTTATGTTTCGTATTTTATGTGTTCTATCAATTCATATTCATACAAGCCCGACTAGAGAGGGGATGCTCATCGGTCACGCCTTGTTTTGTCCCATCACATAAAAACGTATTTTAGGGCTTCTATTCTAAGAAAATTTTGCCTACGACACGAGTTATTCACTAGGCAAAAAAAAATGTCGCTCGCTCCGCTCGCAATTTGTAAAACTTAATTCGACTGGTTACAAACGTCGTGGTACTTCGTTCTGCATACGGGTCTAAAAATTATCCTTACTCAACTTCTCACATGCATGCGAATGCCAAATCCATTAAGTTTTAGATCAGAATCGTTTCAAAAAAGACGGAAAACTGTAAAATTCTAAGAGTGAAATGTATGTGGCCTCGCCCCTGACGATAGTGCGATTGCTATAATTGACATATTAATAAAGAAAAAAAATTATCTCATCTTAATTCTGACAATAAAAGAATGTAGCTAGTTATGAGGGAAAGTCTCGCTGTGCATCGATGATTGACGCGTGCAGCGTGGCATCCGCTTCTTTCAAAGCTTGGCGAATTTAGTGATGAGACACGTAAAATCCATTTTGCATCCGCAGCATCATAAGTCGTCTATTTCATTACAAAACTAGCCATGCTTTGACAGAAGCTGATGTCGCACTAATAGATTAAAAAATAGTTGTACATTTGGGTCAAAACCAATAGAAACTTTTGAAGAATTTGAGTTTCATATGTTTGGACCCGTACGAAGTACGAAGGTCCTATACATTTACTACAAACAATTTTAATGTAACATGGGGTAGATCGAGATGACAGTTGGGGGATGCATTTATTATCGTCTAAATATGACGAATCAACAATAAAGAAAATGTCCGGAGACGGACTCCACTTTTTTTTCCAAACGGCTCAACCGATCACCCTAAATTTTTTTTCCCTGAAAGATACATGCCTCCCATGATTCAAGTTCGAAGAAGAGCAAAATCGATCAAGTTTTTCCGGAGATATGGTCGAGGAAGTGACCAAAAACACGGTTTTTCGAGGGTCGGTGGAGCTTTTTCGCAAATATCTCAGCAAGTATAGCACGGTATCAAATGAAAGGATTTAATGTCAGAAAATTGGGAAAAGATTTTTGTGGGAATCGGGTCAGGGGTCGGGGCACCGGGATCAATGGAATCGACGAAATTGAGTTACTTGGCCATATACGAAAACATTTTTTCGTGTTTATTTCCTTAACTATGCAAAATGGAAATTCACTGTCAAAGGCAAAGTTGTAGAGAATAAAATTTTAGCGAACGTTTGTCTCAGGTTTTTCGGTAAAAATGCCACAGTCCTGGGATATGACCACTTCTAGAATTGGGAGTGATGATCCATATCTCTAGAACTATAAGAGGTAGAAAGTTTCTTCCAAATACAAAGTTGTAGAGAATAAAATTTTAGAGAACACGTGTCTCAGGGTTTTAGGGGAAAATGGCCCAATCCTTGGATATAACCATCTCTAGATTTGAATGGTATGAGATGTACTTCGGTAGGGCCTTTGACATTACCTTGGGTAATTTCTATGGATCTTTGAAATACTTATAGTTATAAAAGAACATAAAACGTTGAATTGTTTGATCATTACTATATTAAGATACGTTCGAGATTTGTTCTATTTGCCACATCTATTCTGTTTGTCACTTCTATTCTGATACGTACGGGTCTTTGGTTATGTTTCCATATTGCTTTACAATAAATAAATACATGTTAAAAGCGACTCGTTATTTTTCGGATGAAACTTTTATTACATGCATAGTTTCATGTATTGAGAGTATGTGGGACTTAAAATTGAAAGATAAATCATCAAAAGTTCCTATTTGTTTTGACCAGAGCGTATGCTGAACAGTTAACAGCTGTGCTGAATAATGATGGCAACACCGACTGTCAGGGCTAGTTTTACGTTGAAATCGTATTCAGCTATTATCAATAAATATATAGAACCACCGGCTGTTGGGGAGTATTTCCTGATGAAAATCGAAGCGTGAATCTATCTATCAGGTGGATTCTCTTCGAATGAAAATAATTTACTATTCAATAAGACATCTTAAAGAGAAAATTGAAGGACTATGACGAGCATTTTTACTCATCGAGTTATGGGCTTTGGATCCCAGAGAGACCTTTGACCCGATAGTCTTTTGTATATATTTCCTGGTGCTAACCAGAATCCGAAATGAAAGATATGGATCATGGATGTGGGAACAGGGGATGCATAATCATAAATTTTTCGTTAAGTAGTTGATAAAAGACTGGTTTTCAGATATCTATGGCAGGAATTCGAGTGAGTACATACCTAGTTCTACGGTATTATTACTAATTATAAACGTCTAAAGTTTGTCTGTTTATGTGTCTATTTATTTTTTTGTCTGTCGGTCACAAACTCGTTATTTTTGCGTTTAAACTGAGGAGCAAAATACTTTTTGATATGTTGTCTGGTACGGTCCAAAACGTCGAGAAAACATGTTCCGGGGTGGGATATTGTTCTGAAATAAGGGAGTTATGGGTAAAAAAGGGGTCAAAATTGAAAATCGGCCAAAAGTGAGTCAAGGTCATTTAAGGAAAGACAATCTAACGAAACAAAATAAAACATGCTGATTTCGGCGTATCACGCCCTCACATACCAAACAAAGTATGTGATTTCATCAGTACACCTATGTCTTGCAGGACAATGTGTATATCAGCGCAGACACAGAACAAATATAAATTTTGAACTTTCAGCGCTTGCTTTTATACACTGAAAAACTTCCGCAATCTATTAACAAAACTCTTCATTTTTGTTAATATTTTTGGAAGTACAGATGCGGCAGATTGTGAGATGGTTCATTTCTTGACCATTTACATTAAAAAATGAAAATCGTCACTGGACTGCACAAATCTGGAAGTTCCATCTTAGATGGTATTAACTCCAGATGTTTTTGGCTTCCTCGGCGAACCGCACCACTACGTAATAAAGTACGCAAACTTGCTTTCAATGATCACAGAGTGAAAAGAATGAAAAAGCTGATAGACAGACTTTTTATAAACTCCCATGGTAATAGACCACAAAGTAGTCAACATATGCCTTGAGTCAAGGTGTCGTCTTAGAATGAAATTCGGGTCAAATCAGTTTTCGAACGTATCTTCGTATGTATGGGAGATACAGCGTTGGTTTCTTCGACAAAGTCTCAGAGTTTTGTTGGTAGAATCGGTGACAAATGGCCAAAATTGGAAAAATTTGGGTCAAATCATTTTTTATAGTTATCTTCGTATGCATGGGAGATACGGCGTTGGTTTCTTCGAAAATGTCAGACATGTGGTCAATTTTGATGGTTTTAGACGTTCTGAGAACTTATAAGAGATAGACCAACGGTTTCTTCGGCAAAGTGTCAGAGTAGAATACGTAGCAAGTGCTGTTGGTTTTCTGGTTTCAGGTAACGTAATTGAAAGACCGGAGTAAAAATATTATGTCTTTATTCAAAGAACTTCTGATTGGGAATGCCATTACGACAAACTAGATTAAAAGGCACATTTGGATTGCACTTTCAACAATTGCAACGCTGAATACGGTGAACGTTGAATACGGGGAACGTTGAATACAGCGTAAGTGAAATACGGGGGAAGTGGTTTACGCGGGAAGTGGAGTAATTCTGCGGCAAAGAAAGTATTTTGATTTGTAGTGCCTTTCGCGCCCACTTCGATTTTAGTATTATTAGCGGTAACAACAACGAAGTGATATAACGACCTTCAACATTACGCATCATTATTTAAAACGAAAAATTATTTGCTTTGGCTCTCTGAATAGACAACAAGCGAAAATGATAAAGCTTGCGTAGCCCTTAGGGGCGGGGGTTTCAACTAGTTCCTGTCTATAATAAACTATGGAACAACCCTAATAATTTTCAAATATTAAAATTTGATGAATTCAGTTTAATAAGTTCATGTTGTTAGCTTTGAATAAATCCACTCCACAGGTCATTCAACATTTCATAAACGATAAATCTATAGTATTCAATTTAACAATTTTTCAATTTAATCCGTGCAATGATTAAAAACATATTTCCTTGATCCAACCGTGTTGTGAATGTAAAAACTTTTCACCATTTGCCTCATTGTACATACTTTGTGAAAATAAAATCAACAAAAAAGAAATTAATTTTCCTATCCTCACAAAGCTATCACAATGAACATTCCACCTGGCTTCATTGTTTATTTTCCATCTTCCACACCCAGCCTCTAATCTAATCATTCATCCATTCATTCTCATCTTGTCAAATGTTCACAAGAGAAGGGTCAAATAAATGTGAATCGTCTCAAAAGAAAATAAACAATATATGTTGGAACTTGGACGAGCACCTCCATAGAAATTGTTTATATATAAAAGGCATACCGAAGAGATTGGTATATTCAATTAAAAACATGTTACACTGAGATTTCTTTAATAATTCAAGAATCCGTTTCTTGTCGTGAGTATATTATATAGCTAGTTGAAGATGGAGTGGCATTTAATGATTTTTTTTGTCTTTTTTCATTCCAAATTAATTTATGATGAAACTAGAAAGAAACGTGTCTTTGTTGCTACTGCCTTCGTTGTTTCTTTGTTTGTTGGAAGGGCGGCACATCCAACAAACATCTGGTGAGGAAATTATTTTATTAACGAAGCTTTTTGCGTGAAAAATTATAAAACTTGCAGAGGTAAAGAAACGAATTGGCATCATAGTAGCAGTCGTTGCAATGTCACATTGTGTTTACACACCTTTAACATCCATTAAACAAGTATTTATCTTCTATACGAAAAATGAAAAAGGGACGGTTAAAAAATATAGAACGAAGCGAGTGTAAAAGTTTCGCGATTTCGTTCAAAGGATTTATTTGTGTGTTTCAAAGATCTTTCGCTCAATCGCTTATCTCTACAGCGCTCCATTTAATATTTTTTCGGAAAGTCCTATTTTTTACCCCCCTCCTCCTCTGGCAGATGCGCAGGAAATTTGGCTGAACAGAGTCACAAGCACTCACTCTCTTTCCGGTTGTCATTACTTCAAGATCTGTAAACAAAAAAACGCCAATGGCAGCTGTCACATCATATTATCTTCCACTGAGTCGCTCTATTTAAAATAAACATATAATGAGCTATCATTTCTCTGCCATACAATATACTCTACACTATCATTAAATCATGGGCGCGCGGTAACATTGCGAAAATGTATACATCCTACGTTAGTTAGTTAGTTAGTTAGTTAGTTAGTTAGTTAGTTAGTTAGTTAGTTAGTTAGTTAGTTAGTTAGTTAGTTAGTTAGTTAGTTAGTTAGTTAGTTAGTTAGTTAGTTAGTTAGTTAGTTAGTTAGTTAGTTATTTAGTTAGTTAGTTAGTTAGTTAGTTAGTTATTTAGTTAGTTAGTTAGTT
>CM055405.1:25003398-25023267 GCA_029228625.1 Pseudolycoriella hygida | reverse complement strand
ATGTGAAAATATTTTGAAAGTTTTTTTGCGTTTCGAAGCGTTCAGCGTCACCCAAATTGATATCAGTTGTTTTGGAAGAAGGGACAACGACTTGCGTCACATTTCCCTTTTAAAAGGGTTTTTGTTGTGATCAATGAATAGACGAAGCATCGAAAGTATTCAAAAATCGATTTTTTAGGAAACATCAATCTGTTCGAAACATAAAGCATGAACTAGCTTAATTACCATGTATATTTTATGTACTTTACTCGAAATTGGGATGGCTATTTAATTTGATATTGACCGTCGTAATGTACAGTAAATAGATTCTAATGTTCAGATATAAATTAATTTGTATGGTAGAAACTTTTTTATATAATTACCTTTTCATTACACTGATTTAACATAATCAATTATTCAAAAGGTATAAGGCGTTGCGAACTGTACAATATGCAAATTTGATATGAATGCTATGCGTCACTTAATTGATTATTAATAAATAAGTTAGTACAAATAAAAGGTCAGACGCACAGCCCAATATTCTACAGTGATGGGAACTTTAACGAGTTATCATTAATATCTAAATGAAAATCATTCAATTGCTAAGGGGTCCGGTAATTTCTATATATATAACTGAAAAGTTAGGCGATCAGTTATGAAAATATCTGAAGTTTGTTGTTCGATTATGAATTATATCGACATCTTATCAAACGTTGAAAGCCCACGACCGGACATCGAGCTCTAGACCTCCTAAATTCTGACCAAGCCAACAAGAGTAAAAGCAGTTGTGCATCGAAGATAACGTGAATCACAAAACGTTTTCAGACCTGTCCAAAAGTACGCAAGGGACCAAAGTCCAGGGGTCAGTTTTGGAGTTCGTAGCATGGGCCCACTGACGTCAAAACATGTTGGAGAGCAAATGTCGACTCTGATCACTATCTTGTGGTGTCAGCACTGCGGTCACATCTTGCCCGGTTTCATAATGGCCAACGAGAAACTGTGAGGCGTTTTGCAGAGATAAACAGATAGCGGCGACACATGCTGAAAACATTAGCACAAAGCTTCAACAACTTTAACAAGCTCAACCAGATGATACTCCTCTCGACTGGCAATCGGTGAGTGAAATAATCAAACAAGAAACGACCAACACCTTAGGATATCAGAGCCCTAATGACTTCAATACGTGGTTTGATGCGGAGTGTGCTGATGTTACAGAACGTAAAAACGCTGCGCGATTAAGAACGGAAACTGCAAGAACGAGAGAACAGAAAGTGACTGCAGATGCGAGATACAAAGAACTGGAGAAGGAGGGAAAAACGTTTACACCGGCGCAAGAAGAGAGAGCTCGAAATAGGACACTACTTCAGCTAGAGAAATTGTGTGGAGCGGGACGTTGCTTACTGCAAAACATGATGTCTTGGAAAGATTCAAAGAGCATTTTGATGCATTGTACAACGGGGATGATGATGTGACTGATGATAGCGAAGTTTCCTTTCTTGACGACGACGGTCGTATCGTAGCAGCGCCAACAATGAAGGAAGTCTCAGCAGCAATTACCTCACTCAAGAACACCAAAACTTCCCGTCCCAATAATATTCCAGCGGAACTGCTGAAGATGGGTGGTGAGAACACAGAAAACTTGCCTGGCGAGTGGTTAGAGGGCGCCATTTTACCTCTACACAAGAAAGGTGATAAAACCGAATGCGAAAACTACCGTGGAATTGCCTTGCTGATAACGGCTTACAAAGTTTTTGCTCGAGTGCTATTCGAAAGTTTAAATCCACGGGCTGAGAGTGTCATTGGGGACTATCAAGGCGAATTCAGACGAGATCGCGCAACAAGGCAGAGAATTTCAAGTCCGGACGTACCATCTTTTCATCGACTTCAAACAAGCTTACGGCAGGACCAAGCGTATGGAATTGTATGAGGCGATGAAGGAGCTGGGCTTTGAAGTATATTCGTCTTGTGAAAGCGACGTTGGATGGCACCAGATGTCGTGTCAAGGTGCAAAACGACATGTCAGATGTGTTTGCTGTTAAAGAAGGGTTGAAGCAGGGAGACGCGCTATCCTGCTTACTCTTTAACTTGGTTTTGGAAATCGCAATGAGACGTGCTGGTATATAAACCAACAAAACGCTGGTGAATGGAACAGCTCAAGTTCTGGGCTTTGCAGACGACTTCGACGTCGCCAGTCGTACAGCAGCAGTTGACACTTTCACAAATCTGAAAATCCAAGCTGAGAGGATGTGTTTGATGATAAACGGGTCTAAAACCAAGTACATGAAGACCGAGCCGAATCCGGCAGCCAATCAATAAGGAGACACAATATGCATTGGAGAGTATCAGACGTATCATAGCGGCAAGCAGATTCTATTTTGGTCTAATTAAACATCTACGCTCAAAGTCAATATCGAAGAAAACGAAGTGCCATATTTACAAAACATTTATCCGTCCAGTATTGATCTACGGATGCGAATCTTGGGCGATGAAAAAAAGTGATGAACAGTTGCTCCTAACGTTTGAGCGCAAGGTACTCCGCACCATATTTGGAGCGATGCGCGAAGGGCGACGGCGATATAACTTTGAATTGGAACGTGATTTCGGCGAGCCGGATATAGGAGCAGCGATGAAAGGCCAAAGGATGATTTGGGCGGGGCATTTAGCACGCATGGATAAAAACAGAGCCCCCTCAATGCTATTCTGGAACGATCCAGAAGGGCGAAGAGGAGTTGGTCGTCCAAATTTTCGATGGATTGATGGCGTCGAACAATATGTTCGCACGCTCGAAATAAAAAACTGGCAATACGCGACGCACGACAGGCAGCGTTGGATCGGAATTCTGCAGCAGGCCAAGGCCCACAAGTGGCTTTAGCGCCGAAAAAGTAAAGTATGTAAGCATGGGCTGGAACGCTACCAGATTGAGAAGATCGTCGGTCGGACCGAAAATCAACCGAACTAGTGCGTTAAAAATCCAATGTAACACTCAAAACGTAACCAAAGATCTGTACATATCACGATAGATGTTGCAAACAGAATAGATGTGACTCGAGAAATGAGGAAACAATCCAATGTTTTTTGTTCTTTTATAAATATAAGAATTTCAAAGATCCATAGAAATTACCCAAGGAAATGTCAAAGGCCCTACCAAAGTACGTCTGAGACCATTGATTTTGAATAATCTCCACCACATTACAAAGGGGACCAACGTAGTTTCTCCAAGAAATCCTGAAACTATTTTCTCTAAAATGTAATTCTCACCAATTTTGCCTTTGGAAGCAACTTTCTATCTTCCATAGTTCTAGAGATACGTGTCATTCCGCCCAATTCCAGAAGAGTTCATATACCAGAATTAGGTCATTTTTCCTTGAAACCCTGAACCCGTGTTCTCTAAAATGTTATTATCTACAACTTTGCCTTCGACAGCAAATCTCCAAATTGCATTGTTGAGCAAATATAGACGAAAAACCATCTGCTTTCGTATATGGTCAAGAAAATCAATTTCGTCCATTGCACTGGTCTTAGTGCCCAGACCACTTCCTGTTTTGTGAGATGCTTTCATTTGACACCAAAACAAACAATTTCCGTGCTATACTTACTGAAATATTTGCGAACAAGTTTCAACGACCCTCGGTCACTTGGTCACTTTTTGAGAGAAAAAGAGGGTGATCGGTGCAGTCGTTTTGAAAAAATGACGGGACGGACCAACGGTCATTTTTTCGCCGATTCGTCCTCTCTAGACAATGTTAAATGTATCCCCCTCACTCCCGCCTCGATCTAACCAATCTAACAACAAAATGTCTTGTAGTAAACGTATAAGACCTTTGTACTTCGTACGGGTCCAATAAGATTGCTTATACTTTCACCCCTAGTTATGCAAATAACAATTTTGTATCTCGTATTTTGTGTCTATAATGTAAGCAGACTGTTGTAAAGGAAATTTCATTTGCATTGTGTGGTTCGAAATTTGTCAGAGTATATTGGATGCATTTGATGTTTGTTGGAACATGCAAAAAAATGCGGTCGATGAATGATTGTAAACTAAAGCGAATGAATGAAACCTCAACTGATGTCAGTTTTGTGAACGACGGTGTTTCGCAAAAACATTCTATTCGAAACTTTGGATGAACCGCCTGAATGTAGTTTTTAGAGCTCTCTATCGCTTTACAACTGCTTTAAACCCTCTATAGCGGTTGATATCGGTAACCAACGGACCCCTTTCTTCCAAATGCCAAAGAAAAGGCAAATGCTACCGTAGTTAAAGGCATAAGACCTCTAGTCCTTGGTGACCTGATCTCGAACTCATCTATGTGCTTCATTTCAGCCTTCAACTATTTTACGAAACCAAAAATCATAATTTTGTGATGTAATGGAGTTAGCTATCCGAAACTATATAATAATGTGAAAGTGTTCATAAAGTATTATGACAAATATATTGAATCATGACTCCATTTTCAATGTATTTCTATAAAAGATAGCAAAGCTTTATACGAAGAAAAATTTATTCCTTTGATGCTTTCACGGGTAAGCTTATGTGCTTCTATTGAGTTAAGAAACGTAGAAAAAAAACCAAAGTAATGTAGCTGCACCGAAGACACATACTCAACAAGGTGACAGCAAAGCACCATAATTCTTATGTTTCACAATACAAATTTATTATTTTACTTGCTTATGGTGCATGATAAGAATTTCGTAAATGTTGAATGTTATGAGGTTATTATATGTGAATATAAATTTATTATAGTCGAGTTTCAAAATCATGTCGCTGTGATGCAAAGAAATGGTTGTAGAAAATTTGAAAGAATTAAGTTAGAGGACCCTACCTGAAAAATTGTGTATATTAGTCTGTAGCGGAGGATATTTTCTTGACAAAGGGATTTTAAATGTAAAATCCTATGAGGATTTTTCGGATTTTTCAAAGATTTCTTCAATTTTCAAAGATTTTCTTAACTTTGAAGTTAAAAGAAAGATTTTCCCAAGGATTTTTTGTGAATTTCAGGATTTTTGAAGGATTTTCTATGAATTTTATTTCGAATTTAAAACGAATTTTCGACATTCATCTGTCCCTCGGTACTTTATTACACTTTTGGTAGTTTTTGGATTTTATAACAATTATCTTCATATGAGACTTACCCTCACACTCTTTTTTCGTGCATAAATTGTCTCAAATTCATACATTATTGTATTTCTGGCTCAATATTGGAGACGCTCAGAGATTTTTCACACTGGAAACAGAGAAATGATAAGTTGGCGTCACTGCATCAGATAGAAGTGGCATGTTTAATGAAGTTGGGAGGGGGGGGGGGGGGAGAGTAAAAATGAATGTTGAATGCCACTTCTATCTGGTGCAGTGGTACAACTTTTGATTTCACTATCTGAAAACTAAACTTTATTTGACGTTTTTCGAGAAAATTCGAAGTCCTATAAAATCATTCGAATTGGACAAATATTAATTTAGTCGTGTCTAGTCAGCGAAGAGACTATTAGCACCCGGATGCAAACAATGTCAGCATTTTTGTAGATCCAAGTCAAAATAAATCCATTTTTTATTGAACTCTCAGTCGTTTTTACAACAATTAAATTTTATTTTAGGAGGAACAATTCAAAATTTAAAGTCCATTAATATTTCTTAAATGTGAAGACCGTTGTAGTCACATATTGAGCGGAGGAGACGTTCTCCATATATCGGATTTTCCATCGAAACTTCATATTTGCTCCAAATTTTTGCAAAATCAAAATGGACTGATTCTGAATCCGATATATGGAGAACGTCTCCTCCGCTCAATATGTGACTACAACGGTCTTCACATTTAAGAAATATTAATGGACTTTAAATTTTGAATTGTTCCTCCTAAAATAAAATTTAATTGTTGTAAAAACGACTGAGAGTTCAATAAAAAATTGATTTATTTAGACTTACCCTGAAAAATCGATTTTTTTGAGTTTTTTTGACGTTTTTTGAAACGCGTTCACTCAATTTTTTTGGTTTTTTGGTTATTTTAGCTCCTAATGAATTGTCAGAAGAGAAAACCAAATAAGGTAGTTAAAATGTTACCGGGCGACGAAAAATCACTCAAAAAATCGTTTTTTTTAGTTTTTTTTTGACGTTTTTTGACTTTTTTTGAAATGCGCGCATTCAATTTTTTTGTTTTTTGGTGATTTTAGCTCCATAGGGTCCCGAAATGAATATTCAGAAGAGAAAACCAATTTGCCAGACCATTTCATATAACTTTTGTTCAACCGCACCGTGACGTAGGATGTTTCCATTAACTTTGGCTTCTATGAAGTAGCATATTAAGTATGGAAAAATACGATTTCCTAAAGGTCATATCTTCGGATCCACTGGACCGATTTTAATGAGTAAAATGTCGATTTAAATGAAAATTTTACGCAGAAGCCGAAAAACTAGGTCTCAGGGAGGTGGTACGACATGGGAAAAAAGTCAAAACTTAGCTGTATATATGGGTCTACCAAAAAAAATTTCTTAATTTTTTGATCGTATGGGGACTTGCGTCACGGGACCATCGCTACCACGCGCCCATGATATCACAGTTAGACATTATGTGAGTTTGCGTTAATGTGTCAAAAAGATCAATAAACATTTTTTTATGTTCACTTCTGTAACTCACACGTGAAGTACAAGTCTAACTGAGAACGTCACATTTTGTGAGTCACACGAACGGCATAGTGTGTGTCACATGAAAAGTACATGTCTAACTGGGATGGCTCCGAAGTATACGAAAAAATTGTTTCTGAATTTTTTGTTCGTATGGGTACTTGCGTCATGGGCGCATCGCTACTACGCGTCCATGATATGGTTCCGAAATGCTATTTGAACCTGAGTGCGGTGCAAATAGCATCTGCAATAATACTGACATTATTTACACCCGGGTGCAAATAGCCTCTACAATATTACCGACACTATTTGGACTCCACACGGATTCAAATAGCATCTACCTAAACTCAACATGCTCATGCTGATGCAATATTCAAGTTAAGTTCGAAAAAATTGTAAATGTTGTTTTCGTGCTTTGTGCTTGAAATGGCCTTTTGTGCGATCGACACATAAAATTAGATATCCACCATATACCGCATGTCGTTCATATGTGTTCTATTGGTGAAAAATCCACGGGCTGCCGCTCTGGTACTTTTATCCAATCCCACACAATATGATCAACAAATTGTGTAGGATAGGATTTCCATTACCGTGCGTTCGCGGCCAATATTATGCGGCACAGGATTAAGTGAAAAAGAGACATTAATGTTACACGAAAACAAGGATTTTTCTGAAATTTTCTTGTGATTTAGTCCCTTTGCGAGTAATGTTGTGTACGAATGAACGGTTGATTTGAGACAATAATCATCCTCATGAAGTTGATAAAGGGGAATGACAATTGTCATGACATAGATTTTTGTAATGTTGATGGTAATACACATTATGTGACTGGAAGAAGATTTATGTAATGATGATGATAACTGAAACAGTGTCTTGTTCGATATACGACTAGCGTATTTTCTTATACAATACTTTAAGGGAGTGCAATTTTAATCTCTGAAGAGAGTACAGTTTTATGAAGTTATTATTCCCTTCTTTCGTTTTTATCGAGAAGATTTTTATGTTCGCGATAAATAATTACTAGCTGGGGCGTTGCTAACTCCTATTATGATGATAATCGGTTCAACTTCGAACGAATTCAAGCTCATTATTTGAATGTTATATTCCAAAGTTAATACTAAAACTCAAGATGTAAAAAATATCGTAGGTTGTAGGGATTGTGATCGGATTTTTCTTTTCGCAGGATTATTACCTAAGGCTAAAGTCATCCTTGATTTTCCGTAAAATTGATGCGAAATATTCAATTACTTTTGTTGTAGTATGATATGCTGTACTCAAATTTCTCAAAGCTCCATGCATTTTCCCATTACATACCAATAACTAATTTTGCTATCGAAAATTTGTTTCGATTTATTTACAACAAGAATCATTATATCATGCAAATATTGGAAATATTTATTTTAATCCCTTAACTTTTTTCAGTTTTAAAATAAAAACTTCTTACCAGTTTCTCGGGAGCTCAGCCTTAGATGGTACACAGATAGCAAATACGAAAAAAAAGGAAATTTTTATAAAATACATTTTGAAAGAGGATTCGAAATTTAATCCTCTTATAAATGATTTTTCGATCTGATTGAAATCAACGGGTTTTTTTGTACTCTGTGTTTTGTTATGATGAGTTACTTTATAGGCTTTCTTGTATAATAGATGCAAATAGATTTTCGGATAACTTTTTTTTGCCTTAGTGAATGCTTTTTCAAAGAGATTTTCGATTTTCTCGGTTTAACAATCTTGATAACAAACGGGTTATATTATGTAGGAAAAATTGAATTCACAAATAATGGTAAAAGCATTCCGTAGATTTGGTGTTATCCTTGCAATTTATTCGAATAGAAGGAAACAAATAATTAAATTATGTTGTGTGCGTATTGGTCCCGGAGAAATGGTGAAAGATGGCGTCACTGTACTATTTTAATGTCATTTACACTGAATTTGTAGGTGTTGTGACAAATCATAGGGGTCGGACTTGGATTTTTATTTTCATTACCTAAAACAATTGTCCTCAATTTGTCCTTTGCGTCCAAATTTCTAAAAAAAATTGTCCTAGTCCCATGCACCCGCCACGGGTGTGTACAAAAACCCCAAAAAGCCCAAAACCGTGATTTCCCATAAAACATTTTACATTTAAAATCTGATGCTACTAAAAATTTGTCCTCAAATCCTGACTTCTTGTTTGTAGTGTAGTGACACTTTTTTAGAACAAACTCGTGTTACTACAAAAATTTTGAATGCCAATTTTTAATTTACTGAAATTAAAAAATTGTCTTCAATTTGTCCTGACCGAGATACATCGATTGTAAATATCAAATTCATATTTTGTACTAAAACTCAAAAGCTCAAAAATGCGTAAACCACCAAGCGCTCCGATTATTTACAATTCAACTAAAGAAAAAAAAATTTCCTCAATTTGTCCTTTCCAATTGTTCTTTCACTTTTTAGGTACCACTTCTGTAGATATTAAAATGATTTTTAGTACTAAAAGATCAAAAAGCTCACAAATGCTAAAATCACCAAACCCTCTACTTTTTCGCAATTCAACGATATAAAAAAATGTGCTCAATTTGTCCTAACCTACAATAATTTCTATTTTTCGACTTTGAGCCGCTGTAGTGAACTAGAGTTCAAATCCCGTCCGACCATTTTTTTTTCTTACAATTGTTAATTATTCGAAAAGGACGAAATGAGGGCATTTTTCTGTTACGAATCATAATTTCAGAGTAATCATGGAAGTTGTCCTTCACTGGAAAATGTAACAAAGTTCCCTAGCGTCGCCGGTTCAAATCCCGTCGGCGATCATTTTTTTTTCTTACAATTTTTTATTATTCGAAAAGGACAAAATGGGGACATTTTTCTGTTGTGAATCATAATTCCAGAGTAGTACTGGAAATTGTCCTGTTCAGTAAGTTAAAAATTGGCATCCAAAATTTTTGTAGTAAAAAGAGTTTGTTCTAAAAAAGTGTCACCACACTAAAAATATGTAGTCAGGATTTGAGGACAAATTTTTAGTAGCATCACATTTTAAATGTGAAATGGTAATACATTTAACGGGAAACAACGGTTTTGAGCTTTTTGAGGTTTTAGTACACACCCGTGGCGAGTGCGTGAGGCTAGGACAAATTTTTTTAGAAGTTCGGACGCAAAGGACAAATTGAAGACAATTGTTTTAGGTAATGAAAATAAAAATCCGAGTCCGACCCCTGCGATTTGTCCCAGCACAGAATTTGTAGAACTTTTTGACTTATATCTCTGTGAAATTAGCACGAAAATCGTTTTTAAAGGTTTTCAATGGAAGATATGGACTTCCAGAAATCACGAAACAAAATTTTCGAAAATTGGTTGAGTGATACGGGCTGTAGTGTTCTTAGTGTTGGCCCGATTCACGCTAGTACACTACACGACACTGCACTATATTTGGTGGTCTTTCATGCATGTCCCTCTAGTGATAAAGTTTTGTGTGCAATGCTGTAGAGAAAAAAGAGCCAAACTTTTTTGTCCACGATAGTATGTGTCCGAGGCCTCTCCTTTGTGCCCTAGGTTGAGTCGGTCACAAGATCGACCCTAGACAAAAAAATGGTTTTTTGCTATGTTGTAGAGAAAATTGAGGTGAATATTTTTGTCTATTTGGGGATCAATTTAGAGGTTTTGGAAGGGTTTTTCTACACCGTTGCTTCGTATGGAATTTTCAATATTGCCCTTTCGGCAATTTCCAGCTAATTAAATGTCATACACTTAAGAGCTAAGGCAATATTTACTTAGATACGTTCGAATCTTTTTGCAACATCTATTCAGATGCGTACGGGTCCCTTGCATATGTTTTTGTAATAATATCGAGCGAAAGATACATACAGTAATAAACAAAACTGTTTGATGTTATACATTGTACGCTTTAATATTATCGTCGTACCGATCAACATTTTGGCTTCTAATTGTGTTCAATGTTTCTATGTTTTCGGTATTTGGAGAACAGTATAAAGGACATTACATCAATAGTGAACGGTGGAACGGTGCATTGCATGCTCTCAACAAGAAGAACAGCAAATATAATTTCACAATAATGAATTTCCATTTTTTTCGCATTTTTCGACCCGTACGGAGTTCTTGTAGTAGAAAAGAATGCAAAACAAAATTTGGCCGTCCATCTGTCAACTCGAGTGAAACTCAACTGATTTTCAAAAACTTCTTTTTCCTAAAGGGAAATCGAAAAATCTTTCATGGTATTGAATCTAGGCACTGTCTGGCCAAGGGTCGCCGAGCTACAGCCGTCTAAGTGATTTTTGATCTTTTGTACATAAAACAAGTGAATCTTTTCCGATTTTCATAAAAATTTTTTGTTTTAAAGGTCTAGGCATGCCTGACAATTTATGAAAGAAACTTTTTGATTTTGACCTTTTGGACGCACCTAAGTGTTTTTTCTACATAAATCGGGTAAATCTTATCCTGTCTTTTTTTCCTGAAAGATAATTAAACAAATTAATACAGGATTGAATTTGGACTAAAACGGTTAAGAACTTTCGAACTTACTGTCGAAAAAGTGGTTAAAAATGTGGTTTTTTGAAGGTCGGTGAAACTTTTTGACTTTCCGTGTAAAAACTGAAAGCACAGAAAAAATTTTTCGTTTTTTAGGTCTGGAATTTGTGACTCAATTTTTGTTTTAAAAAAAGTGGTGTTAAATACACTTTGACCACAAGCTAACATTCTATTCAAACAAATTTTTGCGTCTTATTAGCGAATGCGTCACCTCTGACGATAACAATAATTTTGGAAGTGGACTTACGGACTGCGTCACAATTCACCTTCGAAGAAGTTTTTTTTGTGATATCAGTGGTTTTTTAAGTTTTGAGACCAAAATGATCTGGGACTTTCTGGCAATTGCTGACAACTTTCTGCCTCTTACTGACAACTTTCTGACACTTGCTGAGTACTTTCTGAGACTTACTGACAACTTTCTCAAACTTTCTGACACTTGCTGACAACATTTTGACACTTACTGACAACTTTCCAACACTTGCTAATAACTTTTTGAGACTTTCTGTAGCTTGCTGACAATTTTCTGAGCCCTGCTGAGAGCTTTCTGAAACTGTTTGACAATTTGTGTCAATTTTCTGAGACTGTCTGACACTTTCTGACAATTTGTTAAGACTTTGTGACACTTACTGACAGCTTTCCAACACTTGCATAACTTGTTGAGACTTTGTGACACTTGCTGACAACTTTCTGACATTTCCTGACAACTTTCTGAGACTTTACGACAACGTTCTGACACTTTCTGACATATTTTCCACACTTGCTGACAACTTTCTGAAACTTTTTGACACTTGCTGACAACTTTCTAAGACTTTCTGACACTTGCTGACAACTTTTTGACACTTGTTGACAACGTTCTGGATCCAAAAAAAAGTTCTTCACCAATGTCTATAATTTTTCCGAGGAAATCAACTGTCTAGCTAGAAGATAGCAAAGAATGCAAGATGGCGCCGCTTTGACAGCTGACAAACATTTTCTTAAGATCCCAAAAAGTTCTCCCACGTTTTTACACACTTTGTGAATGGCCTTTCCATGATGAAGAAATAAATCCCAAATTAAGAGCAAAGTATATAATTACCGTTAAAGATAATGCAAACCCTCAGTGGATCAGAACCCAAGATTGAGGTAATGTTATTAGTGTAAAGTTTCAGACGTTATATTTTTAAGTGAACAATGTTGTTGAACTTAATTCGTTTATATTTCATCTTTACATGTGATACAACTTGACTTAAGGTTGATGAGGTGAGTGTAAATTCTTTCTATGCAGAATCGAACATGAGTGTTTTCAAATTTTGCTCACCAAACAGTCATGTCGTTATTTACTTTCTATGTAAAGAATCGGACTTAATATAATTATTTCCGTACGCGTCGCACCCTTTGTTGCAAATCGCCAATATTATTCGCTATTTTCGGTTAAGATCAAATTTTACAGAAAATGACAATAAGATGGCAAATAAACTCCAATGTGGTATAGGATTTTTCGTTGCGATGTTTCCCCCTCACCTACCTTTCGGCAAAAATTCGTAATATCTGGAAAATATTGCAAATGAATAAATCGAATAAATTGTTTTCTGTAACTGAAATAACTAAAATTGTAAATCAAGTGCAAAAAGCAATAAATTAATTAATTTTCGTTGCATAGTTTCCTCATTTTATAAATTTTTTTGGTTGAAATTTTTACATTGTTCTATCTGGAAAATAAACATTCAAAGAGATTTTCATGAATTATGAATGAGATCGATAACTTATATAGCATTAAATAATGTTATTCTCAGGGCTTAAATTCACGTGAATGCTACGTAAGGTGTACAGTATCACAGAAATGTGATGCATCTATCTATATGTGTCATTGTTGTCACACTAGAATATTAAATTATGTACACTTTTGTGCAGGAAAGAAAAAAACTTGCTAACATTATTTAGAGCTTTGCACGAAAACCTTTTTTACAAATCCTGTATTCCTGAATAAAGTTTTATTTTTTATAGATCGTACATGGTGTTTCGTCATATATTTATTTTTATAGTGTAAGAGTATGGCCGCTTTATTTGCACTTTGTTACCGTAGCATCACGTTCATTTTTCCCTTTAAAATGCGTTTGGTGTCGGAAGTCAGAGGTGTAAAATAAAACTTTATTTCATTTTAATGCACATGGAAGGAGGCGGTTGAAAATGTATTTTATTGAGAATTATTTTTATTGTCTTTTGTTTCTTCAAGCAAACAACTAAATAGATCTAAAGAGTTATAGACTGTAAAGTCGGTCATTCTTTATTACAGGTCAGAGAGTCGTTCATATCAAGTTGAAACTCGAAATGGCGTTAGCATTTTTTTGTCCAGTCCAGAGGTGAATTTGCGGTTGACATTAGTTCTAATACTGATTTCTATGAACGCTGTTCATTCTTATATGAGAACTGAAGGAGGATGAGAATCGCAAACTGATTCGGCAACCGAAATTCTTCTTTCGTCTTGTGTAGAAATCGTGAACTTATGGTTCAACTTTACTGGCTGTGATCTGCTCACGTTCGATTCGTTCACAATCGCAGGCTGTATCATTGTTACCTATGTGTCGACTTCTATTGAAACGTTCCATCGCTGGAGAGGTCAGTAGAATCCACAAATTTTTCTATTGAGAATGTTTGTCGCCATCTTTCGTGTATTTCCCTCGCATTCCCTTCGAATTCCATTGTTACTTAACATTTCCATAGTTAAAGCGCTAAAATCCACTTTTGACCTTTTGAAAGAACACGAAATTCACTTCCGTTCATAATGTCAGTGTATTTTTTTTCGCGTATTGTGCGTTTCGGGAGTCGAACCACGAAGCTCCTTAATTTATGAGGCTTGGGTGAACTCAGGAGGGCCTATCCTTAGTCGCAGAAAAATCCCAGATGTCACAGGAATCGAACCCGAGTTTTTCGCGTGGAAGGCAACCACGTTCACCACTACGCCATCCGTTCCGTACAAATATGGGAGTTGATTTCGACACATTGACGGCATCGGTACCCTTGTACCTTTGTACCCTTGAATATTGTCTCAAAATTGTATTAATTATTTAAATCGATAAAAAAAATAACGGAGTGACTAATCGCACGCGCGTGCAAATAGCCAGTCTTTGTAGAAGTAGACTATTCGCACGCGCGTGCGATAGCCAGTCCTTGTAGGAGAAGACTAGTCGCACGTGAACTGTATAAAAAACATATGAAGGGACCCGTACGTATCAGAATAGATGCGGCAAACAGAGTTGATGTTACGAAAAGATTGGAACGTATTTAAGTAAATATTGCGTTTGAATAGTTTGAAAGTTTGAATGACTCATAAAAATTACCCAAGGTAATGTTGAAAGCCCTCCCGAAGTACGTTTAAAATTTAATTCTCTACAACTTTGTCTTTGGAAGCAACTTTCTAACTGCCATAGTTCTAGAGATAGGAGTCTGAACTCTAGAAGTGGCTGAATCCCAGGATTGGGACATTTCTCGGGGAAATCCTGAAACACGTGTTCGCTAAAATTTAATTCTCTACAACTTTGTCTTCGGGAGTAAGTCTCTATGTTTCATATACATAATAAACTATAGGTTGATGAAAACCCATCTCGTATTGTATATGGCTGAGAAATAAAATTTTCTCCATTCCGTGGGTTCCAGTGCCCAAACCACTCAACCGATTTCCACAAAGATTTTTTCGCAGTTTTGTGACATCTAATTCTTTCATTTGACGCTAATTTGAACAATTTACGTGCTGTACTTGCTGAGATATGCGTGAAAAAGTTTCACCGACCTTCGAAAAACCACGTTTTTGGACACCTTTTCCACCGTATCTCCGGAACTATTCGACCGATTTTGCTCATCTTCGAACTTGACCTCAGACTACCTTTCAGGAAAAGAAAAGTTTTTGAAAATCGGTCAAGATATACTCAAGTTATCCATTGTTTTCCATACAAACTGGTATATTTTTCATAAATGTGAACGAAAATACATTTGTGTACACTCAGATTCTGTAGCATTTACACTATTTCCAACGGTAGAATTGTAAGTGGAATGAACCATAACTCCTTTTTTGATGAACTTTTTGCCGGTTGGGTTGACACTATGAGTTTTTTTACTCTATTCACGATGTACTTTTCAAAACGCATAAAAAATTTCGTATATTTCCGGACCTCTTTGACATGTATGTGTTTTGAAGGTTAAGTACAATAATATTTCAGAAATACATTCACATAACCTGCCTGAGTGTCACATACGTGGGTGGTAAGAAGTACAGTACCAACGGTACCAACTTTCATAAACAAAATTATTTGACATTTTTGTGGGAATTCTTGTTAAAATTCGTTCCAATAAGTTATATAAGCGTAGTCTCTCCTTGCAAGGACTGACTGTTCGCAGGCGGAAAGTAATACATCAGTAAATTGGAATATGATTTTCGCGCTTCTCCTACAAAGACTGGCTATTCGCACGCGCGTGTAAATGGTTTACTCCTACAAGAACTGGCTATTCGTACGCGCGTGCGAATAGCATCAGCCAAAAATTAATGAATTTTCATTTATAAAAACATGATTTTTCCTCCTTTTTTACTTTTAAATCATTTTTATAATAATTGTAGTACTTTTACAAGCCATCTTCTAAAACAGGTTGGACAAACGTAGAACATGTGCTGAATATTCGCAATCGAAGTAACGGCAATAAAGGAAAAAACTTGTAGCGTTGATCTCCATTTCATTGCCCACACAAGTGTTGCCAGACTTGCCTGCGGCTCACATCGATATAGTTAAAGTACCTTAAATTACCGCAAATAACTATTTCCACATCGCTTGCTCCGGGCGTCTTTACTTTGTATATATGCTCACGACCTCTGGAAACAAAAATATTACCTCACAACCACTGACTGTGAAACATGTTGATATTAAATAATTCAAATAATTTTGATGTTAGAACTACAAAAGAAATCCTTTTTTCTCTCTTCGCATCATATGCATTACAAAAAAAAATATCTTCACTGAGAAGTAAAATATAGTATTATTTGCACAATTGCACATGAAAGTGAACACAAAAGGAAATTCCTTCCTCAAGATAAATATGACTACCACAGACTACATTTCATAATAATTTTTAGAAATGCACATAAAACATAAATTGAACATATCGTTCACAATATAGTAATTCGTACACCGAGTGTTCTATAATTACTTTAAATAATAATATAAAAATTCCAATGCTTTGTTGGAGGTAGCACTTGTGAAGTTACTAGTTCTGCTAACAGTGTAACTGCTAACTAGAGCGGACCCTATGAAGTGCCCCTTCAATTGAAGGATTCTTCTCTTAAAATCTCATAAAACCGATTCGAATCAAAGCCCTACCGGTATGGATTTTTTCGTCTTTCTGTTTTGCACAAGCTTTACAAATAACTTACCGCAAGGTAGATTTGATAGAATTACCTGTAACCTAGGTTTTGCTTGGTGTTAAGAAAATTTGTTAACTAAATAACATTAGAGAATAAGCATGAGATTTTGAACTAACCGCGGTGAATTATTTTGGAGACAAATATGGTGATAAGAAATAAAACACAGATGACGCGAATGTCGGCTTGAATCACGAACATATACGTCATATTGTTAAGTTCGACACAATGCGATTCTTTGTTTTTGGCTGTTGGATCTCGTAGGATACAGATCGTTCAACAAAGTTTCATTTTTCAAGTGAAGATTTTTGAGAAGAGTTCTTCCAAGAACAAAAGAAAGAAACGTTTGATTTCATAAGTGCTCGTAGTGAACGGGTAAGAGATTTGAACGCCAATACATTTTCAATTTGTCATAAAGGAAATCAACTAAGATTCCCAACAACTTCAAATCATTGAAATCGTTTTGGTGGTACAATTTTGCATGTGGTTTGTATGATCAACCAGAATATCACAAGGTTAAGGACAACCGTGGCATTATTCATTCCAAGTTATGTGAATAAGTTATTTGTGACGACAAATATCTTTTTGGATGATCCTGTGTTTCAAGGACTACGTCTTATCACCCAACGTAAATTGAGGTCAGTGTTTAGTTGTAAGGGGTTGCGCAAATAGTTTTAAGTGTAATGGAGCATAAATACAGTTAACTTATGTTTAGAATTTCATAATTAAATTAGAATTTAGTGGAAAAGTGTTTAATTCATTGAAGGATAGTAAAAGTTTCGTTACATACCGCAAGGTAACGGAAGGAAAACTGCAGCCTAAGGTATGTAAATCAACATTACGTATGTTGTCGAATTGTGCTATCAAAGTGCACAAAAATAATGTTCATCTTTAACCGTAATTATTTTGGTTATCGAGAAAGCGATGCGATGCAACAGTCATATTTGTTAAATAAAATGTAATTTTATTTTAACTGTCGTAAGAAAACTTTAAACTGTCAAGTAAATATTTATCTATAAAAGATCTACCGTATTTGTTTTTGTCAGTTATTTTTGTGCTATGAAAAGGGGAAAAGAAATTAGCGATTCTTTTCTGCATCTCATAATATGGTATAATGTGAATAAAATTTGTGAGACACGTGACGTCTCAGTGGCAGAGAGTATTTAAAGTTTGATTTACAAAAGTCATATCGTGATTTTAGAGACAGAAGATGAATATGACTACAGGCATTAAAACTAGTTTTTAGACCCGTCTATTGAGTTTACCACGACGTTTGTAACCAGTAGAATGACCCGGAAGTATGGGGAGCACCGATCTGACGAAAAAAAAATTCCGTCTGTCCGTCAACCATAATTCGAATAAAACTCAACTGATTTTCAAAATCTTTTTTTCCATGAAAGGTAATCGAAAAATCTTTTTTGGGATTGAATCTGGGCGCTCTCGTCCTAAGGGCCAATAAGCTAGGGCCGTCTAAGTGGTTCTTGATCTTTTGTACATAACTCTTCTCCGATTTTCAAAAATTTTCTTTTGTTTGAAAGGTCTGGGCATTTCTCACAACTTATGGAAGAAGCTTTTCTTGACTTTGAGCTTTTGGACTGAGCCACCCTAAAACTGACTCTCTACTAGGGCCCAACGTGTTCTTTCTGCATAAATCTTATACGATTTTCAAAAACTTTTTTCCTGAAAGATAACTAAAGAGTTCATTACAAGCAAAATCGGTCAAAAACTTTCGAAGTTACGCTCGAAAAAGTGGTCAAAAAGGTGATTTTTTGAAGGTTGGTGGAACTTTTTGACTTATATCTTCGCGAACTTATAACAGAAAACGCTCTTCAAGGTTTTGAATGAAACAGAACATCAGAAAGTCATGAAAATTAGTTTAGTGAAAATCTGTCGAGTGGTTTGGGAGTGGTTTGGGAGACAGAGTCATTAGTGTGGGTCCAACTCACGCTGCGCGATCCAACACGATATTTGGGTTTTTTCGTGAATATTCCTTTGATCACGAGGTTTTTTGTGCAGTGTTGTAAAGAAAAAAGAGGGAAACTCTTTTGTTTATGGAGGTGCTCCAGGTCTTTTCTAAATTCTGGGCTTATTTTAACAGGACAGGTTTTTCAATATTGCCCTTTCACCAATTTCCAATCCAATTTAGTGAGGACGTAATTGCATATGCTTTACAGTTAAGGCAATATTTACGTAGATACGTTCGAGTCTTTTTCTAACATCTATTCTGTTTGGCACATCTATTCTGATACATACGGGTCCCTTGTATAGCATATATTTTTGAATTTTGTTCTGAACTTAAGAAAACGTAAAGGTTTCTAGAGGTAAGTTTTCGAAATTTCATTATTACACCCGGTTTTATCGTCACTGTCAGGCCGAAAACAGACGAGTAACTCAAAACATGTTGTCATACCTCTCTTCGTGGATGTTTTCTTTATGTGCATGGAAATTCGTGGATTTACTGTGCGCATATCAAATCATGTTTTCAATTTCTCGTTCAATTTTCGGTCTTATCACTCTCATCGATCTATCAACTTCGCAAAGTCGTGACCCACAGCATAAGAAAATGACATCAAATCCCGAAAGTCACAAAGTTATCCGGAAAATCACAAGGTCATCAGAAAAGTCACAGAAAATCACGAAAAAATCATAAAATCATTAAAAAAAGGACCAATTCAAAAAATGTCCTGAAGACGCTGTTAGACCTGCCACCCCTATACCTTAAGTCAACGGCATTTAATGCTGCGTTCAATGTAAGAATAAATGGCTGTTGGAAAGCGAATTTGACCAAGAGACATACATTAATTCAGGAGCGTTCAGGAGCTCATTAAGTCTGAAGAGTTGCATATGAGGAGCGATCAAATGAGTGCAGTACTGATGCTGAAAGACAGCTTCAATTGGGTCATACCGGAAAGCGAGGAATGGCTCAACGGAGAATATCCAAGACCTCTAAGAGGTGACATCATGCGTTATACAGATGGATTCAGAATAGAGGGTCGCTCGGGGGCAGGTTTTCTATGCGAACAGCTGAACATTGAAGTTAGCATCCCCACCGGGAAGTATGCAGCCGTGCATCAATCTAAAATTCTTGCAATTGCGGAACTATGCGATAATGAGGATATGTGTAGCATGGGTACCAGGTCATGAGGGTATAGAAGGTAATGTGAAAGCAGATGAATTGGCTAGGAAAGGCGCGGGCACACCACTCTTTGGTGCAGAGCCGAAGCTTAGTGTTTCAATGAGCATGAGGAAACAAGTAATCAAAAGCATAAGATGGTCTGGAGTAAGCACACCAAGATAATTTGTGAAGCACCCAGGCGCGCCGACTTTAGTTTGGGTCGTGGGGGGCAAAAGCCACATGTCTGTTCCA
>CM055405.1:24943764-24999637 GCA_029228625.1 Pseudolycoriella hygida | reverse complement strand
CGCATGAAGTCGGATCAAAAAACTTTCTTCTACAAAGTTGTAGGCCATCAAAAACTCTAAGACTTTGCTTCCCCGACCAAATCTCTAAAACGTCATCTTAACTGACTTTTGGCCGATTTTCAATTTCTACCCTTTCTTGACCCATAACTCCCTTATTTCAGAACAATATCTAACCCCGGAACATGTTTTTTCCACGTTTTGTACCATCCCCAACAACATATCAAAAAGTATTTTTTTTTCTTCGCCAGTGTAAACGCAATTAAACGAAAAAATAACGGTATCGTGACAGACAGACTTATAAATATATAAATAGACGCATAAATAGATAGACACATAGATAGACAGATAAACAGACGGACATTAGACGTTTATAATTAGTAATTTTTGTGACGGCTATCACTGTCTTGGCATATCAATATTTTTGCTACTGTCATCACTACTTTGATACATCACGACTTTTGCCACGGGCATCGATATCTTGATATATGAAGACTTTTGCTACGGATATCACTATCTTGATACATCAAAATTTTTGCTATGGGCATCACTGTTGATGTATCAATATTATTGCTACTGGTATAGAAATCTTGACATATCAAGATTTTTGATATTTTCGTGCCAATACTAAAAATCTTGATACATCAAGATTTCTGTGTCTGTGGCCAAACATCTTGATATATCAAAATAGTGACGCCATGCCTGTGGCAAAAATCTAGATATATCATGATAGTGAACCACATAGCCAAATATAGCAAGATTTCTATGCGCGTACCAGAAATGTACACTTGCGGAAATTTGAGATAACAACATATTTTTCAACACTAGAAAAATGTTGATATAATTTTCTTACGCTACTTTCATCGACGTAAAAAAATCACGAAAGTCACAAAAAATCAAAGTCGTTGCCCCGCGTTTTCCTAATCGGATTCATCTAGGAGATTTTCACCAGAAATTCTTGTCTTTGAAATAAAGTTCTCACATTTCGGTGCTAAATGATTCATATATTTAGGACATATATTTATGGAACGGCTTGGAGGACAAAAAAAATTACGGTTTGTCTTCGGACATTAGAACATATTCAGGTTTATGTGGAAGCTATTTGCACATTCATTTTGGAAGAGAATACGAAACTCTTCAGAGAATTGTTTTTCCACGAAATTGTATTGTCTACTTTTATATTGTCTGTTGAAATAACATGAGATGAAAACCAGTATTATGTTCTTCATTACGTATTGAGTTGGTCCACCAAACTGTGATATAAAATCTTTCACAAGTGCTATATACTAAGTAATTTGCAATAAATCCAAAGTGCATTCGTGTATGAAAATTTCTATTATATTATTAAGATCCAATAAACGAATTTATTCTGATGCGGTTATAAATTTAAAAGTTTTCATATGGAAACAAAAAACCAGATTACGATGGTTCCTCAATCGTATAAATAATGAAATTCACAAATAAAAATATTAGCATCTCCTGAACGGATGTAAAAGTTACCCGAACTGCATAAACCACTTCCGTTTTTCAGTGTTAGGTTGCAGTGAGTAAGATTACATTGCGACATCGTAATTCATCCCGCTAGAAAAGGATGCTGCAAAATGGTGACATAAAATAATTCAATTTATGTACATACACTTTCAACCTTTAGACGCGATTTACGTGTGTTTTGATAGCGTAAATTTCACAGGACTTTAGGTTATGTTTAGTTGTTATAAAGTTATACCAGAAGATAATTATTTATAGCCTCCAACAAAAATACCAAAGTTTGGATAAGGTAAGTTTTGCAACTTTGGGAGAAACGAAAAACAGAGATTTGTAATAATGTACAAGAACATAATACATAACCTTCCTGCTGTAAAATAGGGAAATTATAAATTTCTCCACGAAGCCATATTTTGAGCTAGAATATTCCTTTCATCTTAGGCTAGGACCAACCCAAAACTCAATCGAGATAACTGATCAAAAATATTCCCCTAATTTGTTTCTACATCTGGGATGTTTTGACATTCGGATCGACTAAAGTATAAGCCTGGTGCATGCACATGTTCCACCAAACTCTTTGCTTTTTAAAGCAATTCTATCATATCCCTGAAAATATATGAATCGAAATTGTATTTTACATAACGGATCATTCAAATACTGCGTACGCTTTTTCTGGGAGGGAGCCTCGGAGGAAGGGGGTTCTGAAAAAAGCGTGAGCTCCACACATTTCGAATTATTTTCCGTGTATTTTTGCGTGCGGGGGTCTAAAATCCGTCTCTTTTAGCGTGCCCACTATTTGAATGGCCTCTAACAAGGAGCTCAAACGGCTGATTTAGACACAGGCTGTGAACAAGTCCGATGGCGATGCATAGCAGAGCCCGAAGACTTCTTTACCACCGTAGTCTAAATCACAACAAAAACCCTTTTTAAAAGGGAAACGTGACGCTAGTCCTCGTCTCTTCTTCCAAAACAACTGATATCAATTTGGCGTTTACGGCTTCGGAACGCAAAAAATTCTTTTGAAATATTTTCATTTTTGATTAAAGAAATGCGACACAAATGCCGGACCCCGGACCCCGGAATGCCGGAATGTTATAGTTTTTCTGTTCTTTCAGATTTGACAGGAAAAAAAAGTTTTGCGTGATGTGTGGAGTACGGGTAGCCAAATTTTTGGCGTGCGAAATATGAAAACGTAGACAAATTATTACATTGGGAGGGTCTTTAATCAAAAATGAAAATATTTCAAAAGAATTTTTTGCGTTCCGAAGCTGTAAACGTCACCCAAATTCTGTGGTTTTGGAAGAAGAGACGAGGACTTGCGTCACGTTTTCCTTTTAAAAAGAGTTTTTGTTGTGATATCAGTAGTTTTGGAAGAAAAGAGAAAATAAATTTTCGGCGAAAAAAATTTCCGCCGAAAAAAAATTTTCAGCGAAAATAAATTTTCAGCGAAAAAAATTTTTCAGCGAAAAAAAATTTTCAGCGAAAAAAACTTTTCAGCGAAAAAAAATTTCGGTGAAAAAAAATTTCGCTCCGCTCCATCCTTCGACGTTTTCAACACCTAGGTTAAAATCATATATTTTTGGTCCAATATAATACTTTTATATTTACAAAAATAACAATTCATTCTACAATATAATATTATGCACAGACGGACAAAAGTCAGATTCCGAACAAAACACGCACTTAGCAAAACGAAAGAATATTGAATTGGGAAATAAATTAGGGAAATAATTGACAGGAGGGAAATAAAGTAGGGAAATAGTTCACAGGTAGGAAATAAAGTAGGGAAATAGTTGACAGATCGGAAATAAAGTAGGGAAATAGTTGAAAAGAGGAAAATAAAGTGTCTAAAGTGAGTCCAAATAAGTTATTTCTTGGTCTAAATTCTGTGAGGAAATCTCACGTTTTTTGTCCCTCTACGCATAAAAAGACTTACCGTATGATTCTTGTTTTGTTAAAAAAACATCAGAAAGGTACCATTGGATGAGTTTCAGTCACTAGACTATAGACTAAAGGTACAACATTTGCATGAGTTTCAGTTACTAGACTATAGACTATACAACCTTCTAAACATTTCTTCATTTGGCCCTCATTTTCCCATGAAAAGTTCTAAAAACCATAAAAATTATTTTAAAAAATTCGATTTACACTCCCTCCGTATCGGAGTCCTGAATGTTGTAGCAGATGTAACACTATATGTCCTCTTGTACTTCTTCATGCTACAGATAACAGATATGACGCGTTTGTTTATTCTCTCACATTGTTAATTAATTTTTAAGCATTTACCTTCAAATTTTGTGTAAATTTGGGTGCCTGACGTCGGCACCGCTTAGACAAGTGTTTATTTTTTAAATGTGATGCGTTTGTTTATCAAAGGATGACACCTGGCACGGAGATATGCTTTCATTGAATCTAGACTAGTTTTGTGCTATGAGCTCAGATGAACGAATAGCAAAAAAAAAACTTTCCACTATCAGCTACAGAGCTTAAGTGTGGAGGTGTTAAAAACTTACACCTAAACTTTATAAGACTTTTGTAGAAAGAAAGAATTTCAATTCATTATCAATCACCTGTCAAAACGTCCCCCAAGATCGCTTGTGTAACGCCATTCAATTTTCTTTATTAAGATAAAGGCATTTTCTTTAATTTTCTTGTATTGGTAATTAAATACTTCCGTTGATTGAATAAATATAAAAGGAAAGTAAAATTAGCTTTTCTTGTGAAAATTTCACTTTATTTTTTTTCGCTCAAGATAGAAACCTTAACGCTTTTTCATTTCTTTAATTTTAATAAATTGAACAAAGGAAATGAAAAATATTTAGTTTAAAGGGAAGTCAGTTGCTATGGTAAAGATATAGGAACTTTTATTATTTACATTTGGAGGGGAGCGCTTTGCAAAACACTGATTTTGAATGGAATGATATTCCAGTAACACACACGTGAATGCTTCACTATTTCCATGAATGCTTTGCTTACGATTACATTTTTCATTTCATATAATTTGCATTACATTATTTTTCATTTACATTTTCCAATGAAGAATAAACTGAAAGTAACTTATAAGAAATGTTATGTACGCAGGGAAAGCATTATTTACCCTGTTGAGGAACTATACACGGGTGTATTATAATACGTCTACTGTGAAGGAAAATATTTTCCCATTACTTGGGGCGAAAAGCTGCTTTTCGCGGTATGTGCGCCAACACACTCTCACTATTATAGAAAAATATCTTTCAAAATACCCCAATACACACTCGATGTGTACTTTTCGCTTGGGCTTCGCCCGGGCATACATACACATCTCTTGTGTATTGGGGTATGTTGAAATATACTATTTCATGCTTGATTAGAGAATCGAAAGTATTTTCGGTCCTCTTACGAGGACCTCAAAGTACTTTCAGTTCTCTAAGCAAGCATGAAAAACCCAATAGACCGTGTCATGTCCGTTTCTTGTCACCGAACCTCAAAAGGTCATGACATCTATGTTTTTTCATAGCTGAATTAACGTCTCAAAATAGAACTACTCCCTTTTCTCTAGTGACGTCATCCATGCTTTCATAGATGAATACGGACAAACATAAAACTAATGACACAATCTATACATCACGCGAAAACGAGTAGACCTTGTGGTGTAAATGACTAGTTAATAATACGCCCCAGAGACACATGTGATACGCGCCTTTTGTTAAGCCTTTTTTGTGTCTATCACATCGCATTAATTCATCGCAAGATTAAAAGATTTGGTCGTTTCGTTTATGAATTGTGGTAAAAAGCCCCTTCTAGGTGACCTTCTGGTAAATGGCGTCCCCTTCCTCTAGAAGAGAAAAATATATCAGAAAATCAACGTAGATCAGAGAAGTTGGCTACAGTTTTTCAGCTACCAGCTTGAAGTAAATCTTACGATACTTGCTTGCGTACAAAATTCAATAAATCTTTTAGAACTTTTTTCGTGAAAAATCACGTAAGTAGCGACTTCCTTATGTTTTAGGATGCAAACGAAAAGTTTTGAAAATTGGTGCAAATTGATTTATGAAAGTTCGGGTGTTATTCACTCTAAAAATCACACCCCCAGCAACGACTTTGTTTGCAATAAAAATTCGCTTCCGTCGTCTGAATGGGTCTCAGCAATTAAACTCAGCACCAACTACGCTAATCTCGATGGAGTCTCAGGAGTCGGTAGCTCTTGTAACCTCTGCCGCAAATGCAACAACCTCCAAATTACGTCGAGACATCATAATATCAAAAAATTAAATTACTAGGCTACTGAGAGCAAACGATTTTACATGTTTTGAAGAAGCTGGGAAGGAGTGCATCCCATTATTGGTGAAGGAGACTGGTCCGTTCGCGGTCTGTGGTTCGGAAGTAATTGACAGCAATTTAGTGATCAATAGATCCAACTGTGATTAATGTTGAGCTTTGTGTGATCATTTCCTTCGAATTCAACTAGCAATGAAGGAGCCCTTGACACATAATATTTGATTTGCATCACACCATACAATTTCGGTCATGTGGCATTTACAACCAATGATCAGACTCCGCGATGCTTGGCAAAGTCGTTAATGAAACAGTGTGTTGTTTAAGCCCCCTCCACATTCGCGGAAACAAGAAAAAAAGGCTGCACCTAACAATACTATTATCAATTTTTCGTGATTTTCTCAAAGCTATCAAGGGGAATCGGTATCAATGCCATACAAAAGTGTTGCGAATTGGCTCTGGTGGCTCTTATCCGACAACTTTTACCAATAGTAATGTGCTACTTTTATATTAGTTGAAGTTTCAATATAGAATTTAGACAAAGACTTGGACTATATTCTCCCAAAAGTAAACACAATACATTTCTACACACAAATTAAAAGTTTGAGTTAGTGATATGGTTCTACCAGAGGAATTGCCAACACTATTACGGATGAATTATGCGAAATCAGACTTTACATTCCTATGAATATAAATTATTAATATGGAAATGAAGCTGAATTTAATATGGAGGGAAGTCAATAAAGTTTAATTTGTTTTTCTGGGTTCCATATTGAATTTGGCACACACATAGAGCATATTTTATGCAAATCATCTGACGTATTATTTTATCTTTCTGAAATTTTCAAAATTAATAAAATACAAAAAAAAAAAAAAATCAAACAATCCCCGTGATTGATCTTCAATAAACTTTTCATTTTCAGACAAAAGCGCATACAGTTATTTATATTGGATGATTGCCAAGTTCTTTTATTTTTTTTTTTCATTGGATGGGGAAATATTTTGCATATAAATTGCATAGAAAAATTAATGTGAGTCGATGTCAAAGTTTATTATGCATCATTTTTATATTTTTCCAGGACATTTGGTTGGAAATTATGTGCATTTAAATGGATTTGTAAGGGTTTTTCCTTTGAAATATTTTATTGAAAAACCTTAAATTTATTCTATGCGTAGAAATTTCTATCTCATTCCTATCGATATATATGTTACATAACCATCCCGAAAGCGCGTACTGTGAGCCAAGTGTTGGGATATGCTAAGTATTTACTTTATACATGTAGATTCGCGTATTTGTTATGAAAAATTTATACTTTTATGTGTGGGCTTTGTCGGGTAACGAATGTTTCTCCAATTGTCATCCTAGATCCTAAGTTGTCCTACACTGACAAAAAAAAATTTACAAACTTGATATGTGGTGGGTAATATTCACTCGAGATAACCTAATTTACGTCGTAATGGAGAAATTTAGGTTTTTCTTTGTAAGAACTGGATAGACGAGAGTTTTCCCAAGCGTAAGTTTGTGTGATTTGGCGATTTAATCAGGGAATGTGGTCCTTTTACTACAAGACTTACATGAGTTTGCTCGTTCGACGATGAAAATATCATTTTTGCAATTCACCGACAAAAACTCGCTTTTTCGTGCGTCATTTCGGTGTCGCATGAAGTCATTTTGCCGCACTAGTGCAGTGACGGTTTTTTTACACACTAGTGCGATGAAGGTTTTTTTACGCACTACTTGAATTGCATTTTTATATTAAAAGAAAATTTCATTTTTGTCGGTGAATTGCAAAAAACGTTGTTTGATACACGTTACGTATGGTGGTAGTTTAACGCACACGATGTGTTGCCGAACTCACCTTCGGCTTGTATCGGCAATCTCACATCTAGTGCGTTAAACTACCTTCATACGTAACTTGTATCAAAAATTACTATTTCATTTTCCTTATAATTCGCTCAAGACGTACATGCAACAAGGATTTTGAGGTTTGCTAATCATTTGTTACTGTTGCCATAGGATGTGACATATTTAGATATTTTAAACGTTTGAATGTATCGTTTCACAAACCTACCAAACTGCAACCATAGCAAGGTCATAATAACAGGACCAAATAATAGCAACACTAAATTCCTATTAAACAAATCAAGAGCTGAACTTACACTAAATTCCTACTGAACAAATCAAAGGCTGAACTTAGATTCCTTATTGGAGCAATTTCCGGACACTGCAAGCTGAATAAACATATGAATCTCAGCGACACAAACACATGTAGGAGGCGCGGCATCGACGAGGAAACTCACCTTATTACGAACTGTCCAGCACTAACAGGAACAAGAGCGACCATCCTCCACAACCACATCCTAACACCAGGCGAGGTAAAAAAACCTAAGATTGGGGGACATATACAAATTCATTAAAGAAATCCGGATGGAACACTGAAGAAACTTTCAGCAATGGTTTTTATAAAAGAGGTCCAAACATGAGACCTAATTGTAATCGATTTATATAAATGTATAAAATTGATGCCAATAAACGGAACCAACTAAGTATCGTTTCACAGATCGAAACAGTCAGTGGCACAAACCTTCTGCTCACTTCCCCGGATTACTGAGAGTTATATGTGTATTTCTCATACAAAAAACATACGCAAGGGACCTGTACGCATCAGATTAGATGTGGCAAAGAGAACAGATGTTACAAAAAGACTTGAAATAAAACTATATGAATATTGCCTTATGAAATTACGTTGACATTAAATTGTATTGGAACTACAACTGTGAAAAAAAAATTCAAAAAAAATTTTCAAACAAATTTTTAAAAAAGAGAAGTCGAAAAAATTTGCTACAAAAATTATTAAATACTTTGGAAAAATATAAAAAAAAAAATAAAAAATTTTGGGGCTGGCCAATCTTAGAAGCGACCCAGAGCCCTAAAGGTAGGCCTCGGAAACATACTTGATTGGACAAAAACGTTCTCCTCAATTTATTCCACAACAAAGCAAAAGAAATTTTTTAGGCTGGGGTCGACTTTAGGCCCTAAAGAGAGGCCCCATAATTTCACGGACAGAAAAGTTTGGTTCTTTTTTCTTTACAACATTGCACAGGAGGATTGCAATAGAGGATTAAGCATGAAAAATCACCAAATATCGTGTAGTGTAGTAGCGTGATTTAGGCCTACAATAAGAATCCTGCAGTCCGGATCACTCGACCAATTTTAACTAATTTTTTCCGTTATTTCTCCGCGCTAATTTCGCAGAGATTAAGTCAAAAAGTTTCTACGACCTTCAAAAAACCGCTTTTGTAAGTTTTGTAAGGCGAGCTCTGAGACCTATCTTTCCATGGACAAAAATGGTCTGAGACTTTCTGACAATTGCTGACAACTTTCTGACATTTGATGACAACGTTTTGAGACTTTCTGACACTTGCTGACAACTTTCTGAGACTTTCTGACACTTGCTGACAACTGTTTGACATTTGCTGACAAATGTTTGACATTTGTGATAACTTTTTGACACTTGCTAACAACTTTTTGACACTTGCTGACAACTTTCTGGATCCAAAAACTCTCCTCGCCAATCTCTATAACTTTGCCGAAGAAACTAAATGTCTAGCTATTCTAATTCAGAAGATAGAAAAAACCCAAGATGTGCGCCGATTTGACAGCTGGCAGCCATTTTCTTAGGATATATGAGCCGATCATTTTCAAAACTAATTTTTGTCAACATTTTTAAACTGCAAAGTTTAGTTTTGATAATAATCGGTTCATATACAACTTTGTCGAAGAAACCAATTCTCTAGGTACTTCAATTGAGAAGAAAGCAAAAAAATCCACGATGGCTTCACTTTAACAGCCGGCAGCCATTTTCTTAAGATGTTAAAAAATTCATTAACATTCTAGAAAAAACCAACGCTCTAGGTATATTGTCATTCCGGAGCAAAAATTAGAAAAGAAAAAACAACAAATTTATTGCTTAGGAAAATCCAAGATGGCGTCGCTTTGACTGCAGACATTTTCCCAAGATCCCAAAAAATTCTCCTGATCAAACTCTAAAACTTTTCTGAAACCAACTCTCTAGCTCTTGTCACTCCGAAACTAAAATTCGAAAGCTCCGAGCATTACCTGAAAAACCCTCAAAATGTTCCACTTTTTCAAATGCCACGACTTTTCCAGAATTTTCCCGGAAATGCGGCCTATGAAATTTTTCATTTGGGGCCGAGACTGATGTTCCCTGAAAATTTCATGAAAATCGTTGGAGCGGTTCTCGAGATCGAAAATTATTAATAGGTAGATAGATAGAAACTGACAGATCAGAAAAAAAGTTTCTATAATGATGAGAACAATAGAAAAATCGACGGCCCATAGAAAAATGTAATTTTAAAACTTCGATATCTCAGTCAATTTCCAATCGATTTTGATGAGTCTGGACTCGTTGGAAAGCTGCTGTGACATAGTTTTTTCTTCAAAAATATTTAAAAGGAGAAGGGAAAAAAATTCAAAAGTTCTCGCTCATCGAAGGTGTGTCAGAAAGAGAAAACTATAGCATGCTGTGGAGTTACATATGGATGACCGAGTATATGGTGACTTGTCCCAAAGGTTTTTGATTGCACTTTTTTGAGTTTGCGGACCTCTTTTAGGAGTGTGGGGACTGCGTCACGCCGTCCGCTACCGCTGCGGGCATGCTTTTGGGTCAAAAGATTTTCCCATGAATATCTACCCCTAGTCAAGGTCCATGGAATATTTTCCTATTCATATTTTTGTTGCTCAACACAATGTTTTATCATTCGTTTAGATTTTGTGCATACGATACGACGACGGTAACTTTTGCAGAACAAATATTTCATTTGTATGTAGTACTAACCCACATCCCACAGCCAGACCTATCACCATCCACCATCACGTAAATACATCTTATTTATAGTTGTATCTTTACCAAAATGTAAAATTGATGTTGTACACTTGCAATTTCGTCATGCTCATGAGTACTTATTTTCAACAAATAAAAGTACGTATTTCAATTTTGAAAAATAAATTGAATTTTATTTGAAGAAAAGAAATATTTATCGAAGTGTTCAAGCAGAAAACTATTTACTCATAGTTTCTATTTATTTTCTTTTAGATTTTATGCTGAAAATGCATCTCACAACAAATTCATGTGGTTGAAGTTTATACTCAATGATCAAGAACATTTACCCGCCATGGACGAAAAACAGTAGTAGTTTGTTATACTAGTAATACAAATTTAGATTTTAGTCCAATGTGTAATAGCACCTTCTTCTGCTTTTCACTTTCCATCGTCTCAAGTTACAACTGAAGACAACATATGTGCTACAAGTTCATTTAACTTCACACACAATGTTAATACCGGGGTTAATAAATACACTATAATACAAGCTACGTGTACATACTTGCAACAATATTAACATTATTTATAATCTCTTTCAATGTAATAGTCATGTTAAAAATGGCAAAAGCTCACATAAAGCTTTATGAATGGAAGCATTTGGGAAATTGATGGAAGAGCCCATAAATTTAAAAGATTGAAAAGTCATGAGCACCACAATAGATCCACAACATGAGATGAAAGTTGCGTACGCTCATTGCTTTCTGACTAAATTAACTGAATTTTTCCGGTCTCAATAACTGTATAATAAATAGACGAACTGCAAATCATTCATTCAAAATTTATGGTGGATGTATTTTCCACTTTATTTGCAACACAACGGATATACACTAATATCCGTTTTGTGTACATCTAATGTCGTTCAATTATATTTTCGACGGAAATTAAGTTGAACTTTCGTTTATTTCGTTATCCGTAAAATTAACATTTTTGAGTTAAATGGGGATTAAATCCCAAAAGAAAAAATCAGCTTATATAAAACGTTCGGAAAGATTAAATTTGTGTGGGACAACGAAAATATATTTTTGGAGTACAGAATACGATTTAGTTGTTTTTTAATTTAAAAACTCAGCGTAGATCTGATTTATTAAAATACTTTCCATTTAATAAACAAATTGTTTGACTTTTAAATTTCTGTGTTGGAGCAATGAATTGAGTGTGTGAATTTTTGAGTTTTAGATTAACAGTACATTGCAACATAGCTCAATGCACACAAGATGCGTACGTATTCCGAGTGCGCAGCGCGAGGTATTATTATTATTATTAAATAGGGCGCCTTCACAAATTGCTGAGACAAGGCTTTGCTCGTAGGCCGCTTGTGGGCCCATTGTACCACCCATGATTTTTTTTAGTTTGCTATAATGTTACACACCGTATTTTCCTTGGAATCTTCCTGTGTTACGAATGTAGACTAGGATATCCTTTGGGTGTAACGTTTTGATACTGCCGGGCTTCAGAACAAAGCTACCCAGACATTTACGTCTTGACCAAATATTCAACTCAATTCATTAATTCATTAATTCATTATCATGCCAAGGCAGGGCCTTTCAACTCACCATTTAACTAGAAAGCCTCAAAATTTACAAAATAAAATTAAAATTAGACGAAACCGTGGTAGTTACGACAAAAAACAATCATTAAGGAAACGAAACATCCCTTCTTCCTTTGCATCAGTTAACCGCGTAGAAAACCAAATTCCCATCAGGTTCACGAATCAATAGTGTGACGTGCAAGCCACATGGGCGGTCACATACCCAGCCCTGCACACATCAAAACATTTTCAAAATAGCGAGCTCTAAACACTTCATACGAACTCGAGTTTCTCACTACTGTCGTCGGCAACGCATTCCAGTCTACAAACCATTTACCGAAAAGAAGATCTGATTCATTGTATCTAGCTATAACGATTTGGCTTATTTTGTTGGAGCGCTCAAAGACTATTAGTTCATGGAGATATGACGGACATTTGGTTGAGATTAGGCGGTACAAAAAGCTCATCCCCCGAAATTTAAAGAGTCCCAACAGATCACAACCCAGTAAACGACCCCGTAGCAGATCAATATTATCCCTGTTCCTCTTACCATAAAAATAGTGAATCACTGAACTGAAAGCTCTTCCCATCAGCTTAAGTGAAGTCTCATCCAGTCCATATGAGAACACCTCACTACCGTAACAAAAGTGAGGAATTATCAGTGATTTCGCCAGCATGGCTCGTGTTCTGAGCGGAGTCACACCAGCCATAGGCCACAAACTCCGAAAGACAGCTTATATGAAAGCCTCATGTTGATCATGAGACCCAAGTTCTTTAATTTCAACGAGTATTGAATAGGCTCAAGATCCAAATTAAGCCGTGGAAAAATACTAAACGAACCGCCTTCCCCCAGTACCTCTACCTCATTAAACACCGTTCCATCCACATTGACAACTGTTTTTACCCTAATATTATGATCTGAGCCAATCACCATAGCTTGCGTCTTTTTCACATTCAGCAGCAGTCCATTTACCCCAGTCCAGGTACTCACAGAGTGAAGGTCAATCGAAAAGAATTTATACAGTTGGGCATCATCAGCAAACAAATGGGGACGCATATATTTTACAACATCAGGAAGGTCGTTAATGAACATCGGAAAGAGAAGAGGTCCCAGAATCGATCCTTGCGGTACCCCCTAGTAACAGCTAGAAAGTTTGACGCCACCCCATTGATAACAACGCACTGTGACCGATCTGTTAGATAACTCCGCATAAATTTGACAGAACTCGAGCTAAAGGCAAATTTGCGTGAGAGCTTTTCACAAAGACGGTCTTGTCTAACCATATCAAATGCTTTTGAGAAATCAAGCAGAAGCAACACTCCAGCTAGCTTCCTATTAATCGCTCCCTTCATGTCACTTAAGATTTTGAGGAGTGCTGTTGTGGTGCTATGCTTCCTCCTGAATCCTGATTGGAAAGAGTACATGAACGTATAGCCACCTAAATATTCCTGTATTTGATTTGCAAGGACGATCTCAAAAATTTTAGAGAATGTGGGCAGAATGCTGATAGGCCGATATTCCTCTAAGTTATAATGACGGATCTTTTTATGCGAGGGGATTACTTTGGCTAATTAATAATGTGAGTAAAATAGGGCAAGACCTTCGGAATCGTGAGTTTGAAGAATCTCAGCGGCAGTCCATCTAACCCAATAGCTTTCGATTTAACACAAAAAATTGTCTTGAAAACTTCTAAATCATCTACAACCCTAAAAGAAAAGCGACTCCCCTCTAGATGCGGAGGACGAATCCCTCTCCCTCCATTGTCTTCCTCAACATCACCAGTGAAAGCTGGACCGAGACGCAACTAAGCCCAACGATTTGACGTTATTCCAAAGGGTTCTTTTGTTAAGCTTAACATCCAACCGTGGCTCTAAAAACCGCTTCCTGGCCTCCCTCATCATCTAGTTACACCTATTTCTAGTCACATTTTTTAACTTTAAATTAGCTGGAGTTTTATGTTTCTTGTAATTTGCTTTGTGTATACCACTTTTTTTATGGAAATAATACCGGGAGTGTCGCGAACAGGAACTAGCGGGGCATTTTCATCAAGCAGCCTCAGCATTTCACCATTAAAAATTTTCAACATTGAATTTACATCCGTCTGATTATAAATTTCACGAAGCCGACAAGTCACTAGGTCACTCTCCAATTTAAGGAGGTCAATGGTATCATAGCTGGGCATTGGCACAGAATAATGGTTGGCTGAGTCAGTGTCCGCTTCACAAAGATCACAACCTGAGTTTTGTCATCACTTCCGTATAGACTTTCAACCTGACTCTACTCAGGTTTATTAGGAATTTAGAATGATCTTTCCTCAACAGGACATTGTTTTTCGACAAATTCCGAATATTTGACCTGTTTATTTCACGTTTAACAATTGATAGTGGGACTCCTTCGAGAGGCTCTGCCATAGGGTTAGCCGTGGTAAGAGCATCATTTCTAGCTAGTGCATCGGCTCTTTCATTGCCCTCCACCCCACTCTGTCCAGGTACCCATATTAGTTTAGTTTTATTTGAGCTTGATAGACGCTCTAGTGATTCCCAACATTTTAGGGTGAGGGCAGATCTAATTTTTGGAGATCTTATGGCTTTTATAGATGCCTGACTGTCACTGTATGTTATTATTACTTTGTAAGTAATTTCCGCCTTTTCTAATTCTTGACAGCATTTAATTATTGCTGATAGCTCAGCTAGGTAGATGAAGGAGTTGGTACTTAGTGGAATGGACAGTTCTATTGATGGTTCGTAATATACTCCAGCTCCGGCTGAATCATTGATTAAAAACTCTCGTAGCTTGCGTATGGGAGAACTTTATACTTCCAGAGTGCCCTATCAGGGATAACTGTATCAAATTTCCTTTCGAATTTGAATACTGGGGTTTATATAGTCGGACTTCATATGAATTATTGGAAGAAACTTTTTTGATCTATGACGAATTGTCTAGTGACCGTTATCTTTGGTATTTTTTACTGCATTTCTGGATAGTCTGCTAAAGACCGATAATGCTTCAGTTTTCGCAAGAATATGAAGAATATGAGATCAAGAAGCACTTCTAAAGCTATCGTTGGGACCGAATGTCATGCACCTGTAATGTAGAGCAATTACTAGCTAGCCTTTGAAATTTATCGAGCTTGTCCATGTCCATGATGTTTGTTTGAGCTGCCAGAGGAAAGATCCGTAGAGTAAGACGGGTCTAACTACTGATGTATAAATCCAGTAAAGTACTTTAGGGGAGAGACCCCGTGATTTTCCATAGGCTTTTCTACATTGCCACAGTGCAATAGTAGCTTTGTGAATTCGACATTCTATGTTGAGAATCCAGCTTAGCAAAGAGTCTTAAATAATTCCCAGGTATTTTACCTCATTAACTAGAGAGATGGAGATGCCATTAATATTTGGCATCCTCAATCCTTCTATTTTCTTACCATTCTTTAGGAAGAGAATCATTTTAGTTTTTGTAGGGTTATTGTTCAGTTCATTTCCGGTACACTATTCTGAGATCTGGTTTAATATCCTTTTCAGACGTCACAGAGTGTGGAGATGAGTTTTCCTCTAGGGATATTAGCCAGATCATCTGAGAATCCTTCAGTTTGGTATCCCAAGCTATTGAGCGCGAGGTAAGTACATATCTCAAGTGCATTGGGCTATTTTGACAGATATTTTTCTGTATTTACGAACCCCTGCATCAAATCAAAAAGAGGACCAACTTAGTTGTAATCATCACCAACTTTGCTTTAAGAAGCAAATTTCTAACTGCCGTAGTTTTATAAATATGCTTCATCCCTCCCAATACTAGAAGTTGCTTTATCCCGGGATTCGGTAATTTTTCCCTGAAACACGTGTTCTCTAAAATTTTGTTCTCTACAAATTTGCTTTTGAAAACAATTTTCTAACTTTCATAGTTCTAGAGATATGGGTCAACGCGCCCAATTCTAGAAGTGATCATTTTCCAGGATTGCACCATTTTTCCTTAAAACGCTGAAACACGGGTTCTACAAAAATTTTATTCTCCACAATTTGCTTTTGGAAGCAATGTTCTAACTGACATAGTTCTAGAGATAGGAGTAATCCCTCCCAATTCTAGAAGTGACTAAGTCCCGGTATAAGATTATATTTTCCCAAAATCCTGAAAGAAATGTTCTCTACAATGTTATTCTGTACAACTTTGCCTTTGGTAGCAACTTTCTAACTTTCATAGTTCTAAAGATATGGGTCAACCCGTCCAATTCTAGAAATGGACATTTTTCAGGATCGGGTAATTTTTCCTTGAAACCCTGAAACAGTTGTGCTCTAAAATTTCATTCTCTACAACTTTGCCCTAGGAAGCAACTTTCTAACTTCTATAGTTCTAGATATATGCGTGATCTTTCCCAATTCTAGAAGTGATCATATCCCAGGATTGTGCCATTATTCTCTAAAAATCTGATACACGTGCTCTCTAAAACTTTACTCTCTACAACTTTGCGCTTGACACCTTGACAGGAAATCTTCATTTTGTATAGTTAAGCAAATATGGACGAAAAACCATCTGCTTTCGTATATCGCCAAGAAATTCAATTTCGTCCATTCCACTGCCCCGATTTCCACAGAAATTATTTCCAGTTTTTTTCCAGATCAAATGCTTTCATTTAACTTCAAGACAAACAATTTCCGTGCCTTCCTTGCTGAGATATTCGCGAAAAAGTTTTATCGGCCTAGAGATGAGTGGGCATGGGCATAGCAAATTTTTGTGCCCACATGCCATGTATGCCCACCGTTTGAGAAAAAACCCCAATGCCCGCATGTAAAGTGCTCATAGGCACTGGCCCAACCCACAAACTATGTGCACAAAAATCAATGAGCTTTATGTTGAACTTACCTTATTGTCGTCAGCTTATAAAAAAGACGAATACGAATACGTATCTAACAAATTCCACCAAAACAAACCTCAATCTCAAAGAACACTAAAATGCAACTCGATATCGATTAGCTACACGCTTCTTCACATTGCACTTGCACGCACGTTGTCGTTGAAAAATATGAACATGAACAATGAGTTTCAGAGTGTGGCGATGTTGTCGAAAGAACAATGTACATATCGCGCTCACTTTCACTCAGTGCTCCTGCGGCCTATGAAATTTCACGCCAACTATAAACGATACATTCAAAATGGTTAAAATTTGATCACAATCGCTGTAAGTGATACTCGTTGAAAAAGAAAATTCATCATTTTGAAGCCCATAACGAGGCATGGACTGCGGGCAGCCCACTTTTGCAGGCAGCCCACTTTTGCGGGCGGCCCACTCATCTCTACATCGGCCCTCGAAAATCCACATTTTTGGACTCTTCGGCTATATCTCCATAACTACTTGACCGATTTTTCTCATCTTTGAACTTGAATCATGGGACGTATATAACTTTCAGGTGAGCCGCTAATTAACCCAGACCTTTACTAACTCAATCAACTGTTTTGTTTACACATTCGATAATCGGTTTTTGTCTATAGTGTTGATTTTTGAAAGCAAATGAGCTTACCACTTCATTATTGAGTGGTAATTCAGTATTATACGATCATTTAATTACAATCCCGGTACGTGGATATACCCTATGGACTGAGCCGTTCGATTATCTATTTCACTTTGACTATAATTCCACTATTATATCACGCACTGAGCTCTTTACTAATATAAAATTTAACTCAAATATTGGGATATCATGAGTTTCTTTGAGATTTCCAATTTTTTGTATTTCATTCGTAATGTGAGTTGCTTTTATATAACTTTAGGTCCACAAAACCGTATTAATAAACCGATAATATAATAATATTTGCGAAGTCTTTTAACTTCAATTCAACTCTTACTTGGATTTAGCAGCAGCATACACATAACTTGTTGTCTGAGTATTTTATGCTTATCCGCAAACTGCTTAAAATTCCATGCAACTCTTTTCACAAACTTTTATTTACTTACGATGTTCCAAACGGTCGAACTTAATATTCGCAAAAAATGGCGCTTCAAAATGCAGTTTCTTTTATCATTTTCAGTCTTCTTAATGGTATATGCTTGCAATGTACATACAACAAACTATACTTTCCATTCTCAACTTTTTTATATTTATTGATATTGTCAGACTTTAAGGTGAAATTATGTCATAAATTGTACCTTGAATGTATAAGACCCTAAATGGATTTTGAGACAAGTTTTTCAATAAAAATTATATATCATCATAGGGATGAGATAACGAGCGTATAAAGTTTTCTTGTTTATTGCGACTTACAGCGCGAGAGTTCTATGTTTGCCAAAAGATTATTAATTTATGAGCGAGATTTTAGTTCTGAAAATAATAAAACGTTGAGTGAAAGCTATTCAATCTTTCTTATGAAAAGAAGAATTAACATGGAAAGCATTTCTTAATAAAAAAAGTCGCCTGTAAAAAATTTGTAAGAATCTTAACTCACATTTTCCTTAAATTCTTGCCAAAGACAATGTTTGTTTTTCAACCACATCTATCCTATGAGTTTGAAATAGTAAAACTTAAAAACAAGTTATAGTGTGCATGGTAATCTAGTTCTGTGACTACTTCAGAATACACATACAAGTGCAACGCCTTTTCCTTTAATAAAGCTCGAAGTCACGATTTCAATTGTATGCTCACTGAGAAGTTGAGTCAAGAAAATTGTTTGTTTGCTTGATAAATGTTGAGGTTGCACTTGCAATTTATATCATTTTTCGTTTGACTGTGCTTGATTTTATTTAGTTATAAAGTTAAAGTGATATTGTATAACCGAACCATGTCAAAAAATGCCAAGGGAAATTTTTCGATTGAATGAATCTTTGACGAAGTTGATTTCTTTTTCTTGATTGAAACATCATTTTGAGTGACCCATTCAGCTTTTTTAGCACCAATGAGGTTCTCTTGATGATTCTTGTTTTTCATGGTTGAATTTAGCAAATAAAATCCATTTTTTTCCTCAAAAACCGAATATGTTTTCTTTAAAAATGTTTGAAACAAAGTATGATTGCCGTAACAAGATTGTTATAATAGTATGAGTAAGTATATAAGTGGGAGTTAACTAAAAAGTTTATGGTAAACATATTGCAAAACTTGCAAAACAAAATTTTGAAATCATTTTTACTTCTAGTACTTCGTTATTATCTGGAGATGAGAAAGCTCTAGGCAATAAACCTTTGTCATGGACGAAAATCATCGGATATTTAGCGTGGAATCACCGATTATTCAGCAATAAATCACCGATAATTCAACCGCGAATCACCGTTGATTTATTTGTGAATGATCGGTGAATCATCAGTAATTCCCGGTGAACCATCGGTGATTCCCCGGTGAATCATCGTTGATTCCCCCGGTGAATCATCGTTGATTCTCCGATGAATCATCGTTGATTCCCCGTTGAATCATCGTTGATTCCCCGGTGAATCCTCGTTGATTCCCCCGTGAATCATCGTTGTTTCTCCGATGAATCATTGTTGATACTCCGGTGAATCATCGTTGATTCCCCGGTGAATCATCTTTGATTCCCCGGTGAATCAGCGTTGATTCCCCGGTGAATCAGCGTTGATTCCCCGGTGAATCAGCGTTGATTCCCCAGTGAATCATCGTTGATTCCCCAGTGAATCATCGTTGATTCCCCGGTGAATCATCGTTGATTCCCCAGTGAATCATCGTTGATTCCCCAGTGAATCATCGTTGATTTCCCGGTGAATCATCGTTGATTCCCCGGTGAATCATCGTTGATTCCCCGGTGAATCATCGTTGATTCCCCAGTTAAGTGTGCACAGAGACGACGGACAGGAAGGGTGCAAACATAAAGCAGCTATCTCTTCTTAACAAGCAGGTCTGAGCTCATGTACTATCTAATGATACCGCATCATTTTCAGAATGTAACTTCTGAAGAACTTGTTCTAGTGCTGCCGTAATTTGCATAAAAAACCATACTTAACCATATAAAAAACCGGTTTGTAAGTATTTTATGCAAATTACGGCAGAGTGGTCAATCGTCTGCAAGCTGATCACCGATGAGCTGACTTCTTCCATATCGTGTGATCAACACGGTTTTCTGAAGGGTCGTTCAACAACAACTAATCTGCTTGGGTTCGTTCTTTACTCTGTGAATGGAATTGAATCACAGCTTGACGTACTCTATACGGACTTTCAGAAGGCCTTCGACAGGGTCTCACACAGGGTGCTTCTTATGAAACTGGAATCCGGCCTATAGCCCATTAAAAATAACCCCTTGTTTATTCACCCATCGTTTGAAACTGGAATCCGTTGGAATCAGACCTGATCTCTTATCTTGGATTAGTATACGTAAAGTTGATGGGTCACGTGTCTGAAAGTTTTATTGTTCCGTCTGGAGTGCCTCAAGGAAGTCATCTCGGTCCTTTGTTGTTCCTTTTGTTCATGAATGACATCACGAACGTATTTAAATCTATTAAAATCCTCTATGCTAACGACCTGAGGCTTTTATGCAAAGTAAGAGGTATTTCTGATGCCCCAGACTTGTGTATGTTCAAAGATTGGTGTGACAGAAATCATTTAGAACTAACAACTAAATGTTGGGAAATGTAAAGTGGTGTCCTTCTTTCGTAACAGATCGCCAATTCACTTCGAGTACTGGATAGGGCAGACGCCACTGACTCGCGTTCGGTTGTTTCAAGACCTTGGAGTATGGCTTGACGAACAATTGACGTTCAATCGTCATGTCGACATCATCACATCCAAAGCGTACTCGATGTTGGGGTTTGTTAAAATAGTTTGCAAGCATCTTACTCACTGAAAATGAAAGGAGTTGTTACTTTTAGTGTATTGTTGCTTTGACTCGTTAGATTTGTTCAATCAAATTTTAAAACTGCAGAAATAACGCTAGAATAGTTGAATTGACTTTTAAAATGTTAATTCAACTTTTGAATTGTTATTTCTGCAATTTTAAAAGTTGAATGAACAAATCTAACTAGTCATACACCAAAAGTAATAGCTCCTTTTATTTTCAGTGAGTATTCGTGCCTTGAAGAGTGTTTACTTTGTGCATTTTCGATCCCATCTTGAATACGCTTCTGTGGTGTGGCATGCCCATTTATTAAATCAGGCAGTTAGGATTGAATCCATTCAAAAGAAATTTTTGATCTATGCTCTTAGGCGTACTGTCCACAGAGACCAAAACCACAGGCTTCCGCCTTACCTGGATCGCTGCAAATCCATTGGAATTGAGTCATTATGGCGACGTAAGATTAATTTTAGCGTTATGTTTGTCTTCGATCTGTTACGTGGAAGGATTAATTCCCCTATAATTATGTCAAAGGTGCGGTTGAAAGTTACACGCGTCCAATGCGACCGAACGAGCTTTTGATGATCAATTTTCACACAACTGATTATGGTCAGCACGAACCAATAAACATCATGTTTAGAATGTTCAATTATTTTTTCACTCACACACTGCACACATTAATTTGTTAGACATTTTTGTGTGCTAGAAATAGTATTATCCGCTGGACACGCGACATCGGCTTACGTTAGAGAATACGAAATTTTATGATGTAGGCGCAGATAACAGAATTCTTCCGATTTCCTTCCTCCGGCAAAGCTTCTACTGGCTTCTTTTGTTATTTTTCCGAAGCTTTTCCTAATGATAAACGGTTTTTCAAATCGGAAGAATTCTGCTATCTGGAGGGGCCTAATTAAGTTGACAGGCATTTATCGTGCCTTTATATATTATGAATTGCGGTATGAAATTTTTTATATTTTTACATAAACCGACGCCGCACTGTAAGCGTGGATTGTTGATATATATTATGTCTAATCAACTTCCACGTGAAAACACTATGACCCGCGAGATGTCGGCGAGATGATGTGGAATATAGCTGTGTGGCAATAGATGTTGCAATAGATTTCAAAGTAAATAGTTAAACAGTCAGCAGACATTGTATTTTAGAGCTATTTAGAATTGTTGAGCAAATTAATCTTCGATACAACGCTATAATTTTGTTCCAAATTGTTATGGATCAATTATTATAAAGCATATAGTCGTGTAACTATACGATTCAATAAACACAAAATATAGCAATAATGTCGATATATTTTAATATAAAGCTTTTCTGGGTTTGATATTACATTACGAAAATATTTCCTTTTGCGAAATAACTTGAAGAAACAAACAAAATAAAAGAACACCCTCCATTAAACATTTATACTTTTACTTAAAAAAAAAACAGAAAAGCAAGGAAAGTGGAAAATTTTATTTATTTACATATGGAACATCGACTTTTTCCTTTGAATATATCTGAGTTTCTGCACAATGTTCGATCGCTGCTGAAGTTTGGAATATTGGTTATTTAAATTCAAAAACACGAACTCTTGATTTAAGTGCGTATTTTATGAGTTATATAAGAGAATTGTATGTCTCGAACGATTTGTAAAAATTTTAATATTTTTTTTATGTGTTTATTGTGGCATTTTATTACATTTCAGTTACATTGACCGAAAATGAGTACATTTAACAATAATGCGTCTCTTGAGATGGATTTAGACGTGCGATAACTTGAAAGCGTTGGAAATAGTGCGAAAAATTAGAACATCTATAATTCTTTCATAGAAAATATTAGCTTCAACTCATCGTTGTAACATTTCAATGACTAGAGCAAACTGTTCTACGGGAGCGTAACTGCTGTAATCAAAAGTCTTATAGCTGTCTAACTTAAAACATTATGAAAATCAGAACAATATGAGATTTGACACATGTAGATCATTTAATTAATACAGTTGAGTTCATTTTTCGAATAGTTATTTTAGTGTAAGCTATCTGTTCGAATCTTAAAACAATACGTGGACTGTTATAATCGAGAGACTGATTTGTCGTCAGTGACACCACTCACATGTGAAATGACTCTAATAAACCTGTACTTCAGATCCCACACGGAGCCCGCAAATCGTTATTAAACGTTATTAAATACTTACAGATTGTCTCACCAAAGTCTGTTGCCCCACAAATGCTCCATCTCTTCCGCACATCATGGCTTTATTAAGGGTCGTTCAACTGCGGCCAATCTACTCGAGTTCGTCTCTATAGCTATTGAAACTATCGAATCAGGTAGACAACTTGACGTGATTTATGCGGATTTCCAAAAAGCTTTTGACAGGGTGTCGCACAGAGTCCTGTTGCAAAAACTAGCGATTGTTGGAGTAGACCATGCTCTCCTGAGTTGGCTCGAATCATGCCTTAGCGGGAGATTTCAATCCGCCAAAAAAACCTCTTACAGAGGAGGTGTGACGCAAGTCTTTATGTCTGCTTACAAAAGCTGTGAAATCAGAAAAGTGTGACGCATTAATCATTTAAGGTAAAACTTTTTTCTTCCAGTTACAAAAGTTCTGAAATCAGAGGGGGTGACGCATTAAGCTTCGATTCGCAACAAACATTTTTAAACAAAATTATGTTGAGTTCAAAAAATTGCGTCACAAATGCCAGACCCAACGACGAAACAATTTTTCTGTACTTTCAGTTTTTACGCTGCGAAAATTTGACTTTTATTTCTTATCACATCGTTTAGGGTAAATTTAAATTTTTGCGTCTAAAAACTTGGTGTTGAAAAATTATTCCGCTGGTGGGTCTCGCATTTGTGACGCAAATTTTGAACTCAACATAATTTTGTTTAAAAATGTTTGTTGCGAATCGAAGCTTAATGCGTCACCCCCTTCTGATTTATGAACTTTTGTAACTGGAAGAAAAAAGTTTTACCTTAAATGATTAATGCGTCACACTTTTCTGATTTCACAGCTTTTGTAAGCAGACATAAAGACTTGCGTCACACCTCCTCTGTAAGAGGTTTTTTTGGCGGATATCAGTACTTTTGTAAGTTTGTAAGCAACTTTCTAGCTGCCATAGGTAAGAATCATCCCTCTGGAATCTGGAAGTGACGTTATCCCGGGATTAGGCCATATTTTCCCAAAACCATGAAACACGTGTACGCTAAAATTTAATTCTCTACAACTTCGCCTTCGGAACCAACTTTCTAACTCTCATAGTTCTAGAGATTTGGTTCATCCTGCCTAATTATGGAAGTGACCATATACCAGGATTGAGTTATATTTCCCCAAAACCCTGAAACACGTGTACGCTCAAATTTAATTCTCTACAACTTGCCTTTGGTACCAACTTTCTAACTCTCATAGTTCTAGAGATTTGGTTCATCCTGCCTAATTATGAAAGTGACCATATACCAGGATTGAGTTATATTTCCCCAAAACCCTGAAACACGTGTGCGCTTAAATTTAATTCTCTATAACTTCGCCTTTGGAATCAACTTTCTAACTCTCATAGTTCTGGAGATCTGGGTCGTCCTACCTAATTATGGAAGTGGCCATATACCAGGATTGGGTTATATTTCCCCAAAACCCTGAAACACGTGTTCGCTTAAATTTAATTCCCTACAACTTCGCCTTTGGAACCAACTTTCTAACTCTGATAGTTCTAGAGATTTGGTTCATCCTGCCTAATTAAGAAAGTGACCATATACCAGGATTGGGCCATATTTCCCCAAACCCCTGAAACACGTGTTCGCTTAAATTTGATTCTCTATAACTTCGCCTTTGGAACCAACTTTCTAAAACTCATAGTTCTAGAGATTTGGTTCATCCTGCCTAATTATGGAAGTTGCCATATACCAGGATTGGGTTATATTTCCCCAAAACCCTGAAACACGTGTTCGCTTAAATTTAATTCTCTACAACTTCGCCTTTGGAACCAACTTTCTAACTCTCATAGTTCAGGAGATCTGGGTCATCTTGCACAAGAATTGCCACGAACAAAGAAAGAAAGAAAGAAAGAAAGAAAGAAAGGTTTACCAAAATTGACTAGTTAAAAATATTCGATTTGAGTCCATTTCCATACAAAATAGCAAAATTGTTTAATTCATATCTCCGGAACGACTGAACCGATTTTAATGAGTGAAAAGGCACTTCGGCCTAAAATCCGGGAAAAATATTTTCCGGGGGGTACGTCGCTCGGGGGGGAAGTCAAAAAGTTCCTGTATATATGTTCCTTAGTCTACGAAAAAATTTCTTGTGAATTTTTTGGCGTGTAAGACTTGCGTCACGGCCCCTTACTATCGTGGGGCCATGATATGTAAAGGTCATGGGTCATGTGTCTCCTACCTTCGAGGTCAAATCTGTTGTGCCTCAGGGCAGTCACTTGGGTCCACTGCTCTTTGTTCTTTTTATGGATGATGTCACTAAGATCTTCAAATCGATAAAGATATTGTATGCTGATGACCTTAAGCTGCTTTGCAGAGTTGCATCGATCTCTGATGCTATCCGTCTTCAATCTGATATCGATGCTCTTGTGCTTTGGTGTGGGCGGAATCAGTTGTTCCTTAACCTGAGCAAATGCAAAGTGGTGTCTTTTTACAGGATCCGTGACCTGATTTATTTTCAATATGAGGCTGGTGGGGTGTCTTTGTCTCGAGTTACCGAAATCCAGGATCTCGGGGTATGGTTGGATGAGATGTTGACATTTAACCGTCACATTGACTTTATTACGTCCAAGGCATACTCCATGCTGGGATTCGTGAAACGAATATGCAGGCAGTTCACGGACATTCAAGCTTTGAAAAGTGTATATTTTGCATATGTGCGATTTCACTTGGAATACGCTTCTGTTGTATGGGATCCCCATGAAATATCGTATGTGGACGAAATAGAATCGATACAGAATAAGTTTCTCATGTATGCTCTGAGAAGGACCGTACGTCAGGACAGCGCGTTTCGTCTTCCTCCTTACTTAGATTGGAGTTGAGCAACTTTGGCGTAGGAGAATCAATTTGTTCGTGATGTTTGTGTCCGATTTATTGCGCTGTGGTATTAATGTCCCTGGGTTGAGCTTAAGGATTCAATTGAACGTCCCTGTGCGTCCGCTTAGAGGTAGAGAATTATTTGTGATTCGTTTTCATCGTACTGACTATGGACAAAATGGCCCACTTGACAGAATGCTCAGAATTTTCAACTTTTTCTCGCAGTTTTACAAAGACGATCTCACGAGGAGCTAATTTCGGTCCAGGGCTGTATCTGCGGCTCTCACTGCTTCATTACTCGGTCAATTCGGACTTTCTTCAGTCTTTGATGATAATTTTAATTGAGATAGACGATGTTTTTGTTTTTGAATGGCATTGGCCTATGCTTTACATGAATTTGTCCGATCTCGCCCGATATTTATGTTGAATATGTTGAATGAATTGTCTGGTCGCGTAACATCAACTGTATTTGATCTATTAATTCTATTTTCTTATTGAATTTACTTTTGCTATTGTGATTTAATTTGTTTTTGTACTTTCTTGATACGATGTAGTCAGGAAGCTCGGGTTCGAGCGGTTGACGTTATAATAAATAAATAAATAAATAAAATAAATAAATTTTCACTAAAATGTTGATTTTCCCATGCATTCTTTTCCGAAAATGAACATAGTCTAGAAAAGTAAACAGACTCCTACATATTTTATTATTTTTGGAACAGTTTCGTATTCCCTTAATTTTGGGATATGGACCACTGTGTATCAACGAGTTTGTGCATCAACATCGTAACTTGAATGCCATACTGGATTTTTGTCGACAATCAAATTTTGTCTATGGAAATAGAGAGTGTCCAAGGGGAATCTCAAAAGGTAGAACGTAAAAGTATCTAAGGTCACCTCAGACGTAAATAAATAGTTAAAACATATGCAAGGGACCCGTACCGATCAGAATAGATGTGACAAATAGAACAGATTTTGCGAAAAGATTCGAACGTATCCAAGTAAATATTGCCTTCACTCTTAAGTTTTTCGAAATTCGTTCACATTAAATCTTCGAAAGGTCAATATTGAAAAACTGTCCGAAGAAACGGTGTAGACACGAAAAACCGCCAAAAGTTAAGAAAAAATTTACCGAAATTTTCAAAAAAGTTTATTTTTTGAACTAGGGTCGATCTTAAAACGGACCTAGAGTATTTAGGAGAGACTCTGACCCATACTTCCATGGACAAAAAAAAATCCACTCTATTTTTTCCACAACATAGCAAAAAAAGTTTTTCGATGTGAGGCAGACTTTGGGACCGACCTAAAGCCATAAGGAGAGGCGTTGGACATATACCATGCATAAACAAAACACATGCAAAGGACCCGTACGTATCAGAACAGATGTGGCAAACATAATAGGTGTTGCAAAAAAAAATCGAACGTATTGCCTGAACTTCTAAGTATATGCAATTAAGTCCTCACTAAATTGGACTGGGAATTGCCGAAAAGGTAATATTGAAAACCCTGTACGAAGCAGTGCCGCTAAAAACCTCTCCAATCCTTTGAAATAAGTCCAGAATTTAGAAACGACAGAAACAGATTTGTACTAATTTAATTTACGTGATTTCCACATCTTTCATTCAAAACCTTGAAGAGCGGTTACAGTTCTAATTTCGCAGAGACATAAGTGAAAAAGTTCCCCCAACCTTAAAAAAACCACGTTTTTCACCACTTTTTCGACCGTAACTTCGAAAGTTTTTGAATGATTATGCCCAAATTAAATTCCGTAATCAATTTTTTGAATATCTTTCTGAAAATCGGAAAATTTTTACCCGATTTATATGAAAAAAACACGTTTGGCCCTAGTAGAGACTCAGGCATACCCAGACCTTTCAAACTATGAGCAAAAGACCGAAAACCACTTGAATGGCCCTAATTCAGTGCCTAGATTCACTTCCATCAAAGATTTTTCGATTGCCTTTCAGGGAAAAAAAGTTTTTGAAAATCGGTTGAGTTTTATTCGTGTTGACGTACGGACGGACGGACTTTTTTTATTGCTGATTCGCCATCTAAGGATCATGATCTATGCTTCCCCCCTACTCCCGGGTCGAAAACCGACTGGTTACAAACGTCGTGGTAAACGCAATATACCCCTTTTCGAAGAACTTCTTTTTCTCTACAACATTGCACACAAAACCTCATCACTTGAAGAGTTTGCTTGAAAAACCACTAAATATCGTAAAAAACCACTCAAACCATTTTCACTAAATTAATTTTCGTGATTTTCTCAGCTTCACATCTTTCATCCAAAACCTTTTCGACCGTAACTTCGAAAGTTCTTAACCGATTTTGCATAAATTGAATTGAATTTAAAAACTGATTAGTTTTTAGATAATTTTTTGAAAAAAAATATTTACGAAAATCGGATGAGATTTACCTGATTTCTGTAGAAAAACTCGTTGACCTAGTGAAGTGTCAGTTTTAGAGCCCTGGCTGAGTTCCTGGGCCTATAACAAAACATATGCAAGGGACCCGTACGTATCAGAATAGATTTGGCAAACAAAGTTCATGTTACGAAAAGACTCAAACGTATTTAAGTAAATATTGCCTTAACTCTTAAGTGTATGGGCGATTCCATTGGTAGGTTGCGAGGGAACCATGTGTCCTGTTGTATGAAGAAAATTCCTCTATAGGTTCAATGTACAACTCCTTCATGCGAGAGAAGTCCAACCTTTGCATTCTTAGCCAGAAGACGGTTCTCTCGTAACACATTTTCCAACTTTTCATTCTATTGGAAATTGCCGAGAGGGCAATATTGAAAAACCCGTCCGAAGAAACGGCGTAAAAAAGGCCTTCCGAAAGTACAAAATATTCCTCCAAATAGAAGAAAATGTTCGCCTCAATTTTTTCTACATAACATTGCAAAAAAATATTTTTTTGTCTAGGGCCGACCTAGGGTCCTCAGGAGAGGCCTCGGACAAATACTTACATAGACAAAAATGTTTCCCTCCATTTTCTCTACAACAACATAGTGAAAAACCATTTTTATGTCTAGGACAGACCTTAGGACCGACCTAGGGCCATGAGTATATGCCTCGGACACACACTTCCATAGACAAAATTGTTTCCCTCAATTTGCTCTGCAACATAGCAAAAAAAATTTTTTTCGTTAGGGCCGACCTTAGGACAGACCCGGAGCCTACTTCAGCCCTAAGCACAGGCACCGGGTCCAATTTTATTTTTGAATATAATTCGGTACTCAATTACCTCTCAAATAGAAACAGAATCAACAAAATCAGTTAGGATTTATCCAATTTATGTAAGCAAACACGTTGGGCCCTAGTAGAAACTCAGTTTCAGGGTCCTGACTGAGTCCAAGGGTTTCAAATCAAAACATTTTCTTCCATAAAACCGGAGACAGCCTAGAACTTTCGATCAAAAGAATTTGAAAATCGGAAGCGATTTACTCGAGTTATGTACAAAAAACATGTAGAGCGCTACCAGAAACTCGTTTATAGTGTCCTAGCTATATCCTAGGGCATAATCTCTCTTCTACTAATTGTTGGGCTTTCATAGACCTCCCGATTAAAAAAACAATTTTGAGAATCGGAAAAGATTTACTCGAGTTATGTACAAAATACCAAAAACCACTTAAACGGCCTTAGCTCGGTGGCCCTTGGGCCGATAGTGCCCAGATTCAATCCCATAAAAGATATTTCGCTTACCTTTCAGGGAAAATTTTTTTTGAAAATCGGTTGATTTTTACTCAAGTTATCGCGGTGACGGACGGACGGACATTTTTTTTATTGCTGATTCGTCATCTAAGGACCATGATCGATGCTCCCCCTCCTACTCCCCGGTCGAAATTAGGGTGGTTACAAAAGTCGTGGTAAACGCATAAGACCCCTTCTTCGTACGGGTCTAAAAATGTGAGGCATTCCTAGACCTTTCGATCAAAATATAATTTGAAATTCGGAAGAAGTTTACTCGAGTTATGTACAAAAGACCTTGGCCCAGCAGCGCCCAGATTCAATCCCATAAAAGATTTTTCGAGTCGATTAAGTTTTACTCAAGTTGTCGTGTTGACGGACAAAGTTGTTTTTGCAGATTCGGCATCTCAAACGTCGTGATAAACGTAATAGACCAATTTTCAAAGAACTTCGTGCTTCGTACGGGGGTCTTTGGCCATGAATTTAAGACAATATCGCCTCTACTAATTCATCAATAAGATTTCCTCTCTTTTTTTACTTACATCCAAATTTTCAAGTAATTGAGATTAAATTAACTTGACAAAATTCCGCAAAATTCAGGTACAGAGGTCAGGTCAGAAAATCACCAAAATCTGAAAGAGCATGCATTCTAGGAGTGACTTGTTACTTTGAAGTTTGAGTGGAATTGCACCGCGAAAACACATATTTTCAAGTCACCATCTTGGTCAAAAATCATCAACTGGTTTCAAACTTTAACGTGAGTGTTGAACACTTTGATGGATATTTAATAAAAAGTAATAGAACGCAGAAAGGCTTTAAACCCTTTCAACTTTCTCGCCAATACTATGAAATGTCTGCTGGTTGAAAAATCACAATAATTTCCCTGGAAACCAAATTTAATTTAATTCTTATGATTTTGTTGGTGAGAATTTTAATTAATTGTCTATAGACATTATTTGCATACGCTTAACCAATTACGGGATATTATTCACTAAAGCCTCAGAAAGGTCCATGTAGATTGAAAGCAGCGAAATTTTCAATTCCTTAACCAAATTAGCATTACCCAAAAACGAAATCACGCATAAATATAAATATTTTATACGTGATTTAACTGCTTCAAAAGAATTTTTCTTCTTTCGAAAAATCTGTAATTTCAAAAGATGATAAATTAGAATGTTAGTCTTTGCGGTAAAGCGTAATGTAAAACGATGTACGGTTCATTAAATTTATTTAATTCGGTTTATACTTTGACCAATTTGGCTTTTATACTGGCTTAGAATTTCAGTCAAAATTCGCATTATTTTGATGTGTTTTTGTTGAAAACTTATTTGGTATTTCCAAAAAGCCGTAATTGAAATGAATTGGGCTTAATGAACTAAAAGTGTTGTTCCTTTCATTATGAAAATGTTCACTACTCCCTTTGCAATGTATTTCTTGCTTAACCCATTAGGAAGTTCATTATGTATTCCATTACGAAATAGGATAATGAATCGCCGTCAAATGTATCAAGACAGAAGGATTTCTTTCCGAGTTTTAGTCTAAAAAGCACACAATGAAGCACATTATTTTATTAATTAATTTTTCACTTTTCTTGTCTTATAGGGGCGATTCATAAAGTGCGCACGATAGAAATGACTCAAAATCAACCCTTTTTCTCCCGTTTCCCACACAAAATTCTATGGAAATTGGTTCGAAATGTATAGAGCGTGCGTTTCTTTCTAAGAAAACCCGGTCTATTCCAACTGTCAAAATGACGTATTAAATGTCAAAGCATGTAGAAAGATGCTCCAACATGTTTGTGTCGTTACTCTTACCATATATGATAGAAGAAACGAATCTGCAGCTGATATCTCTAATTAGAGATCATATCTGTCTTATAAGAAACTAATTTATGTGAACATTCTGACTTTCCTTGATTCGGTAAATTTTTTTTATTGTAGACAATACCGTTTCAGATCCCGGAGTGGAACTCATATTGCATAGACTGAGCTGATTGACTATATATCCTTCCATATTGACAAAGGTAAACCTGTGACTGGTCTTTTTTTGGACCTGTCTAAGGCTTTCGATACGGTCAACCACGAGCTCTTATTGAAAAAAAATGTCTGTTGCTGGCATTAGTGGAATGGCACTGACTCTTATTACTAGCTATCTCGAGAATAGATATCAACGTGTTATCGCGAATGGACATGAAGGCCATTGGTTGAGAGTATCCCTAGGAGTTCCGCAAGGGAGTGTGTTGGGACCGCTTTTTTTCTTAATTTTTGTTAATGACTTGCACCTCTTGCCACTGAAATCCCAGCCTTATTTGTTTGCAGATGATTCAAGTATATTTTCTTCATCGATTTGCTTTGCAAACAATGTTACTGTTATCAATGGTTAGTTGAAGCTTCTAACTGATTTTTTTGACGTTAACAGGCTTACGTTGAATCTGAATAAGTACAAAGTTGTTCATTTCAGATCCCCTCGTATTAGGATTGATGGCTCCCTTACAATAGAAGGTAGAGGCGTAGAGATTAAGCCCGTTGACTCGGTGAAGTATTTGGGTGTTACTCTTGATAAAAATGTGTGTTGGAGCTTTTATATTAACCAACTTTGTTCAAAAATCTCTGGACAAATTGGCAGACTGCGTTACGTGTTACCTGTGAAGATTTTGGAGTTCTGTACTTTTCGTTGATTCACTCTCAGCTGTCCTACTGCATTGGGGTGTTGGTAGGTGCGAGTAGGAGGTTGATTGAGAATCTCGAAAGGAAGTAGAGAATTGCCTTGAGGGTTGCTCACAGGTTACACTATACGTACCCTGGCGAGATCATTATCCCAAATTGCTATCAGTCAACAAAATGTATGAATACGCGGTAGGTAAATTTGTGTTTGCATCGATTAGAGATTTATGTCACCATACTTTGAATTTCAAAAGACTACTAGGCTTGAAGCATCCATATAACTTCCATGTAACAAAAATCTTATTTTTTTGCCATTAAGTCCGTTGAAGCCATCCCAACTGTACATGCTGTAGAATAGCCAATTTGTTTATGAAAATATTTGACGTTTAATACGTCATTTTGACAGTTGGAATAGACCGGTTTTTGTTCCCAAAAGATTCAAATGATACGATCAAGGGGGGAGGGGGTTTATCAAAGAATCGTCTAGCAACGATTACTCAGGACTTTCAAAATCTTTTTCTATTTCTGTCTTCATTAGCGAGTTACTTCCTCAGCATGACGTGTAATATACATCTCAAAAAAATAATTTCGGCTGTAAAAGTTTTTGCCTATGGGGGATATTTAACTGAGAAAATCGTTATTTGCATGGCTTTATTAACTGCTTTTTTATGAGATAAAACTTTTTGCTTCATTGAACTAAAAACAGAATAGCGAAGAAGCAGAACCGAGATTATTTAAAAATCTTATTAAAGTTTTTTTCTTCTTTGACGCCGTTATTATAAAGAAAAAGTCAATAAAAGAAGCATATTGTTGTGTTTTATTAGAAAACTAGCATCGCTTATGTGAAAAACCCTTAAACCACAACCACCCAATCCTGAAGTGAATACAATTCACGTTCCTATCATATTTTATACACAATTTACACATAACACATCATCATAACGCAAGTAAATTTATCACGCAAACAGGAAGTTAATGAAATATAGACTTTCCCCATATTGAAAAGAAAAATTGACCAAGAAAACTTCTCTACTCTAGAATTATATATTATTAGAAAATCCACATGGAACAGTAAAGAAAACCAAACAATGTTGAACACAACTCGTAACTCGTATATTGAATATCATGTTGGAATTGTTAAGAAATATTTTGCAAGAAAAGGAAAATTGAAGTTGAAAAATGTTATAGGCATTTTATGTTTTCTAATTTATATTAATATGCCTGTCTGGTTAGCTCAATGAACGTATATGCTTCAGAAAATCTATAAAGACAGTAAATCGAACGAATGTTTTTCAATGCAATCGCAGCATGAACTTGTTCATAAGCTACATTCATTGACAATGTGAAACTTTAGCAGTACGCAAAAACAAAAGCCATCAAACAGAAGCTATTTTCAATATTTGTGACGAAATGAGGTTTTTCCTCGCAGGAGATGAAAGGTTGCCGATACAAGCCAACGGTGATCTCGAAATCGGCAAAAACAAAAAATTGAGTATTTAGACCCGTACGAAGAACGAAGTTCTTCGAAAAGGGGTCTTATGCGTTTACCACGACGTTTGTAACCACCCCAATTTAGACCGGGGAGTAGGAGGAGGGGAGTATCGATCATGGTCCTTGGATGACGAATCGGCAATAAAAAAAATGTCCGTCCGTCCGTTCGTCAACACGATAACTTGAGTAAAACTCGACCGATTTTCAAAAACTTTTTTTTCCCTCAAAGGTAATCAAAAAATCTTTGATGGAATTGAATCTGGGCACTGTCGACCCAAGGGCCACCGAGCTATGGCCGTTTAAGTGATTGTTGGTCTTTTGTACATAACTCGAGTAAATCTTTTCTGATTTTCAAATTTTTTTTTTTTTTGAAAGAACAAGGCACGGTCGACAATTTATGGAAGAAGCTTTTTCAAATTTGAGTCCTTGGACTTAGCAAGGGCACTAAAAACGAGTCTATGCTAGGGCCATGCGTGTTTTTTGTACATAACTCGAGTAAATCTTTTCCGATTTTCATAATTGTTTTTTTAATCGACAGGTCTATGAAAGCCCTACTATTTGTAGAAGAAACTTTTTTGAGATTGGGCCCTAGGATATAGTTAGGGCGCTAAAAACGAGTCTCTGCTAGCGCTCTACATCTTTTTTGTACTTAATTCGAGTAAATCTCTTCTGATTTTCAAATTTTGTTTGATCCCGTTTTATGGCAGAAATTTTTTTGATTAGAATCCCTTGGACACAGTCAGGTCCCTAAAACTGAGTTTCTACTAGGGCCCAACGTGTTTGCTTACATAAGTTGGATAAATCCTAACTGATTTCGTTGATTCTTTTTCTATTTGAGAGGTGATCGAGTACCGAATTATATTCAAAAACAAATTTGGACCCCGTGCCTGGGCTTAGGGCTGAAGTGGTCGTCAGGTCTGTCCAAAGGTCGGCCCTAACTAAAAAAAATTGGTTTTTGCTTTGTTGTAGAGCAAAATGAGGGAAACATTTTTGTCTATGGAAATATGTGTCCGAGGCATATCCTAATGGCCCTAGGACGGTCCTAAGGCCTGCCCTAGACAAAAAAATGGTTTTTTCCTTTGTTGTAGAAAAAATTGAGATGAACATTTTTGTCTGTTTGGGGGTCAGTTTTGTACTTTCGGAAGGTCTTTTTTACACCGTTTCTTCAGACGAGTTTTTCAATATTGCTCTAACGGCAATTACCAATACAACTTAATGTGGACGTACATACACTTAAGAGTTAAGGCAATATTTACTTAAATACGTTCGAGTTTTTTCGTAACATCAACTCTGTTTGCCGCATCTATTCTGATACGTATGGATCCCTTCATATGTTTTTAGTTTTGACTAAATCACTACGTATCGCACTAGTACGAAAAAGTACATAAGTTGCTTACACAATTTCGTACAACATTTTTGATATTTTTGACGCTAGAGTTCACGCTCTATAGTGTCACTATAGAATCTTACAAGCTTGATGACTCCGCTCGAGAAGTGAGCGACCGAGACACTCATCCGCCATTAATAATAAAAACATATACAGGGGACCCGTACGCATCGAACAGATGTGGCAAACAGAATAGATGCTGCAAAAAGATTCGAAATATTGCTTTAACTCTTGGGTGCATGAAATTATGTTAACACTAAATTGGTTTGGAAATTGCCGAAAGGGCAATATTGAAAACCCCGTCCGAAGAAACGGCGCAAAAACCTCTTTAATTCCTAAAAAAATCTCAACATTTTAAAAAAATATCACTTGGGCCGATCTTAGAACCGACCTATAGCACTTACGAGAGGCCCCTGATCCACACTTCCATGAACAAAAATTTTCGCATCTTTTTTATCTGCAAAACCGCATAAACAACCTCATAACTAAAGAAATATTTACGAAAATCACCAAATATCGTATGTGGTCGCGTAGCGTGAGCTGGGCCCAAACTGAGGACTCTACAACCCGAACCACTCAACAGATTTTCGATAATTAGACTTTCGTGATTTGTTGATGCCCGCATCTTTCAGTCAAAACCTTCCATTCTAATTTCCTAATAACTTTCAAAAAACCACGTTTTTCACTACTTTTTCGACCGTAACTTCGAAAGTTTTCGACCGATTTTGCCCAATTTCAATCCCGTGATCAATTTTTTGATTATCTTTGAGGAATTCTTTTTTTTAAATCAGATAAGATTTACCCGATTTTCGGGCAAAACCACCTAGACGGCCCTAGCTCATTGGCCCTTAGGCCGACAGTGCCCAGATTCAATCCCAGAAAAGATTTTTCAATTACCTTTCAGGGAAAAAAAGTTATTGAAAATCAGTTGAGTTACCGCGGTGACGGACGGACGGACATTTTTTCTACTGCTGATTCGTAATCTAAGGACCATGATCGATGCTCCCTGGTCGAAAGTGGGGTGGTTACAAACGTCATGGTAAACGCAGGAAAGGAAAAGGAATAATTTGGCAGGGTCGTAGCTAGAAAATATTGTCTTTAGGGTAGCAGTTTATTGTCGCAATGATGTATCCATGTCTAAAACGACGTTATTTGAAATAAAAAGGGGAAGTTCAGAAAGTTGAGGCAAAAACCCTTTTTAAACTGTTATAAACTGTTCGAAAAATTTTAGTCTTGTTTTTTTTTCTTACAGTTATAACAGCTAAGACTGTGTTTTTGCCTCATAACTTTCTTAACTTCGCAATCGCCCGCACTTTTAATTTCAAAAAATGTCTTTGTCTGTCAAAACGCCCCTTGAAATGTCACCCCACCTCGACTATAATTACGCAATTATTCTTCTTGTATTATAATATACTATAGTGCGATAGTGATTGCGGCAACAAAATTGTAAACCCAACAGAAGAGTAGAGAATAGAGAAAACATGTCATAATAGCAGTGCAGGCTGCCTTCTATACGGCTACTTATACTTCTCAAGTAGGCATTCTGGAGCCGAATTGGAACCGAATGCATAGTAATGTACTCGTTCCCCAAATGCAGACCTCTGTTTGATGCAATTTTTCTCAATGAAAATATTCTACACGACCAGTGGTTCAGGAACTAGAAAAAGGACCACTCTATTGACTGAACTCTTTACATTGTCGTCACATTGAAAATTTTAATGGAGCAAAATTATAAGAAACAGAGGCCGCGTTTAGACAACACCACGTTAAATGACATTGTAACATTCTAGCTTCTGTTTTCACCCTTATTTCAGAGCAGCAATCAATGTTAAATCGCAGTGAACCGGACATTAAAAATTAAGTATAAACGTTACATCTCGAAGCATGGCTTACAGAGAAAGAAAACTGTCTCCTCATCGCAATTTCAATTATAAAACAGACATTTTATGTACCGATTTTGCGCGAGATAGGATATTAGATCTTTCTTAATTATAAAATTTCAATGAAAGCGCACAATTTCCCTCTTTATCTGATTAGAATGGAAACTTAAAACCACAGCGTTAATTATATTGGATGTGCGATTCAATTTTTTTCACATTATACAAATTGTGAATATTCTCGGAAATGGTTAAATTGAACGCAAATGAAAACTCATAGTGAAGATCAGAACGATTGTTCCCATTTCCAAATCCAAATGTAAAAAGAAATATAATTCAGACTTTCAGAGTGAATGTGGTAAAATATGCAAAGAAACATGGGATGAAACTGATACGTTAGAAGCGGGAAAGTTCAATTTTGTAAATTAGTCTGTTCTTCGATAGCGTGGATGTGAAGGCGCGTAAGTGCAGCCCCTACCAGAAAAGATGCTTTTAGACAGTTCCGGGGAGACGGAAAACAAAAACTTATGAAGGGACCCATACGTATCAGAATAGATGCGGCAAACAGAGTTGATGTTACGAAGAGACTCGAACGTATTTAAGTAAATATTGCCTTAACTCTTAAGTGTATGAAATTGCGTTCACATTAAGTTGTATTGGAAATTGCCGATAGGGGAATGTTGAAAAACTCGTCCGAAGAAACGGTGTAAAAAAACCTTTCCGAAAGCACAAAGTTGACCACCAAATATAGCAAAATGTTCTACCCAATTTTCTCTACAACGTAGAAAAAACCACTTTTTGGGTTAGGGTCGACCTTAGTACCGACCTAGGGCCCTAAGTAGAGGCCTCGGACACACAATTCCATAGCCAAAAATGTTTCCCTCGATTCCCTCTGCAACATAGCAAAAAAAATTTGTTTTTCGGTTAGGGCCGACCTTAGGACCGACATGAGGCCCACTTGAGCCCTAACCACAGGCAAAAGTTTCTTCTATAAACTGTCGGTCACGCCTAGATCTTTCAAACAAAAAAAAATTTTGAAAATCGGAAAAAATTTACTCGAGATATGGACAAAAAACACATAGAGCCCTAGCAGAGATTCGTTTTTAGTTCCACAGCTAAGTCCAAGTTGTCATTGTCATTTATCGAGGCTAGACGTGTCGTGTTTTGCTCTCTTGATTTTATTTTTTTTTTTTTGTTTAAAAGTTCCATTTTTGAAAGTTATTTGTTTGAGTTTAGTTTACTAAGTCGTCTTCATTTTGTAAAATAATCAAGTTCAGTGATTTACGGACGATAATTTGCAAAAAGTCGAAAACTGCGATTCATATTGAACGATTTTAGAGACGTAACTGTCCTGCTATTGTTTCCACTGAAAGACATTGAAACAGTGTAACCGTATTTCGTGTGCGTGTGTGTATGAGAACATTCGTCTAATTAGTATTGAACTATGGCAGCCAAATGCAACTCATGTGACAATAGAATTATGAATTTCGAATTCATCACTTGTGCTGGTGTCTGTGGCGAAAGTTTCCACATAAAATGTATCGCTATTAGCAAGCCGATGCTCAATGCAGTTAACAGTTGTCCGAACATCCACTGGTACTGCCACGATTGCAACGAAGGAAGTCGAAATGTTTCTGCTGCCATTAATAGTGTCAATGACTCAATTGCTCGTCTGGCTGGTTCATTATCCAGCGACTTGTTGAAATTTCTCGACGGTTTGAAGCTGTTAATGAACAATATAATCGTCAATCTGGTTGGCACAATGGGCAATATTCAACAAGAAGTAACTTCTCAGTCGAATCTTGTCGAAAATTCTGCGGTTCCCGAATGTCATAGTGAAGATGTCAAAATTTCGTCTAAAAAAAAAATTTTCGCCCGAATTTACCTGCAAACGATGAGCTCCTTGAAAGCAAAGATGTCGATGCACGTGAGCATAGTTTTGCACCTGGTATCTGTCGAACGAAAAGTATTGTCGCATCGAATATTGGCAAAGATGTTTCCTTAGATTGCCTGAAGAAATATCTACACATGAAATTGAAGATCAAAAGAGAAATGGTCGATTTGACATTGCTGCTACCCGCTGGGAAGAATGAGAATAATTTGCACTTCTATCAGTACAAAGTGACGATACCGGACGACAAATACGATTTGATTAAGTCTCCGGATTTACGGCCTGAGAATGTTCATTTGCGCGATTTTGTATTTAAGCAACGGAAAGGCGCTGTAGTGTCGAAGGAATGTTTTTGTTTCAATGGGTAAAATTATGTACAGAGTGACCGATCGAGTTAGTTTTTAGTTCTTAGTAATTTGATTTTCGACTTGATTCTTCGTGATTAGATCGATTTGTATTTGCTTTTGTCTCTTTGTTTTCGAAGCTGTGCTTCGAATAATTTTGTCAGATATTTGTTTTTTTTCCTTTTGACGTGATATGTATGACATTGTACTCTTTACTCGACGCCAGTAAGGTTAATACCCGTTGGTGAGAAATAATAATAAAAAAAAAAAAAATTCAAAAAAATGTCTTCCATAAATTGTCGACTATGCTCAGGGAATTGCGGGAAATGGGCGTTTTACAGAAAAAATGAGACCCAACCTATTTGCCTTACATTTACTTGTACAGGTGGTGTAGTGATTACTTTAATTAATTCATTCGTTCAAGGCTTGTAAGATTCATATTTCCTTCACAAAAGTCTGATCTCCAACACTAATTAAAGATCATTCTTTTAGTATCACTAATTCACTCAGCAAGCAGATAGTACAATTAGAAATCGTATGCGAGCACTTTTAGTTCAATTTGAAAAAAAGGCTAAATGCGCCATTCAGGAATTTTAAGAATTTCTCTCTTCGTAAATTATTATTCGGCTTGTTCGTCATCCACAATATAGGACAAAATGTGAAATTTCTGTGGAAATCTAAAAGAGAGAGCGAATCAAAAAAACGTTTTGTTTAAATGTGAAAACACAATAAAATTGAACCATGAAATATCTGAAACTGTATGACCGACGAGAGATACAATTTATTTAAATCATAAGTTCAATTTGGAAAATTCTTCTTACTCGTAACAGAAGATATCAAAATTAAACAAAATACATACATTTGTCAATAAAAACCAATCAAACGGAATCCATAATAATATTTTGAAAATGTAGTTCTTTGCGAATTTTGAACAACATCTTAGATGAAAACTCAAATTCAAAATATTAACCAATTTTCCAAAAATTGTCCAAAATTCTCATATTTGAAATTATCTATTTAAGGCCCATAACTTGTATGCTAAAATATAGTCTACCTTTAGGCGCTCAAATATTATATTTTCGGTGATATCAGTGGACAAAGACGCAGTTTCAAAAAAGTAAGTCAGCATTTCCCTTCCTAAAAATGTTGCCTTTTAATAGCAACTAAACTTATTTTTTGGGATCCTGCCTACTCTGAGAACGGCGAAAAAATCGTAAAAATTTGCACAAAAACTCGTCGTTCTGAGACAAGGTTCAATCTCAAAAAATAAGTTTAGTTGCTTTTAAAAGGCAACATATTTAGGAAGGGAAATGCTGACTTACTTTTTTGAAACTGCATCTTTGTCCATGGATATCAGCGAAAATATAATATTTGAGCGCCTAAATGTAAACTATATTTTAGCACACAAGTTATGGGCCTTAAATGTTGCGTATTGTTAACTACACATAAAATAAAAAACGCCTTCACTTATGCAATCGCGACATGCACCGAAAAATTATCAAAGCAAACCTTTGATATAGCAAACGTGCTTTAAAACAAAGCATTGAAACAAATTTTAAATTATAACTTTTTGAAAAGCGAAATTTGACCATTTCTCGATCAATTTTCTTCAATATTTTTGCAAATCTTCGTAATATAGATTGGTAGGATTGGAGATTTGCTGCAAAACCAGTAACATTTATTTAACATATGAGTAAATTTGCCCGGCAAATCTTGTAAATTTGATCAAATATAGCACATTTACCAACCTTTGCCGGGCAAATTTACTCATATGTTAAATAAATGTTACTGGTTTTGCAGCAAATCTCCAATCCTACCAATCTATATTATGAAGATTTGCAAAAATATTGAAGAAAATTGACCGAGAAATGGTCAAATTACGCTTTTGAAAAAGTTATATAATTTCAAATTTGTTTCAAAGCACGTTTTTCATTTCAAAGGTTTGCTTTGATATGTTTTCGGTACATGTCGCGATTGCATAAGTGAAGGCGTTTTTTATTTTATGTGTAGTTAACAATACGCAACATTTAAGTAGATAATTTCAAAAGGGATAGTAATAAACGACCGATAAAACAATTCAACTTTACCGATAAAAAATAATAAATGACCGATAATTATTTACCGATAAAATTTTAAACGTATATTCAAAGCATGTTTAAAGCGCGAATATTTGGGGTAGTGTCCAAAACACCTGATAACATTTTGTAAAAGGAAAAATTCCCAAGAGAAGTGACTGAAATGAAGGTATCGGTAAAGTTGAATTATTTTATCGGTCGAATATAATATCCCATTTCAAAGGAATAATTATAAAGATTTTGGATAATTATTGGAAAATTGGTTAATGCATTGAATTTGAGTTTCCATCTAAGATGTTGTTCAAAATTAGCAAGGAACTACATTTTCAAAATATTATTACGGATTCTGTGTGATTGCTTTTTATTGATAAATTTATGTATTTTGTTTAATTTTGATATCATCTGCTTTGTACGACGAGTAAGAAGAATTTTCCAAATTGAACTTATGATTTAAATAAATTGTATCTCTCGTAAGTCATACAATTTGAGGCATTTCATAGTTCAATTTTATTGTGTTTTCACACCTAAACAAAATATTTTTTTGATTCGCTGTTTCTTTTATATTTCTACAGAAATATCCACATTTTGTCTTTCATTGTGGATGACGAACAAGCGTAATAATAATTTGCGAAGAGAGAAATTCTTAAAATTCTTGAATGGCGCATTTAGCCTTTTTTTCAAATTGAACTAAAAGTGCTCCCATACGATTTCTAATTGTACTATCTGCTTGCTGAGTGAATTAGTGATACTAAAAGAATGATCTTAAATTTAGCGCTGCAGATCAGACTTTGTGAAGCAAATATGAATCTTACAAGCGTTGAACGAATGAATTAATTAAAGTAAACACTATACCATCTGTAAAAGTAACTGTGAAACAAATAGGTTAGGTCGCATTATTTCTGTAAAGCGCCCATTTCCCGCAATTCCCAGGTCTTTCAAACAAAAAAAAATTATGAAAATCGGAAAAGATTTGCCCGAGCTATGGACAAAAAACACAAAGAGCCCTAGCAGAGACTCGATTTTATAGTGCCCAAGCTAAGTCCAAGGACTCAAATTCAAAAAAGTATCTTTCATAAATTGTCGGCAATTTCCAATACAACTTATTGAGGCCGCAATTTCATACACTTAAGAGTTAAGGCAATATTTACTTAAATACGTTCGAGTCTCTTCGTAACATCAACTCTGTTTGCCGCATCTATTGTGATACGTACGGGCCCCTGCATATGTTTTTATTGCTGATTCGTCATCCACGGACCATGATCGACTGTCAATAACTTTTCGAGAGTCAAAATTTGCAAAAAAATGTAAAACACTTGAAAATACCGTCAGGGCCGTAAATGCCGCCCTGATGTAAATAGTGAAGTTTAAACTCTTTACCAAAACAATTTTTCTTTTTCTGGAACGATGACGACCAGTGTTCAGGTTCAGCATTCTATACACTACATCTCGTCGTTATATGTTAGCTATTGTAAAGGTTATTGAAAGTGAGTTCTTGCCCTTTGGAACTCTATATACAGATTACATCATCAAAATGGGGATCCTTATTACAACCTCACACAACGGGGTGTCAGATCATTTTGCTATAATATGATGTGTAAAAAGTCTGATGCATTATACTCCCGTATAGATTTTTAGCTTCATTATATGAAACATACTCTGTATACTTATTGTATATCTATATGAACATACAGTGTACACAACGAATGTATGTATGTACAACAAGGGCACTTTTATATTACTTTATTTATATAAAATAAAAATAAACTAAGCTTATTTCTCTGATATATTCCCATACATGTGTTGTATGTGTATAGCCTCAAAGTAAAGACAGAGGGAATAACATCACATGTGAAAAATATCGCTTTACGAGAAGCTATCTTAGAAAATAATATAATTTAGTGTATAACGTAATACACTAGATTTTCTTCTTTTTTCCTTCACAAAAAGTTGTAAAATATTATTATTTTCAAAAATAAATACTAGGAGTCAGAGATGGAACAATAATGCAATAAATTTTACAATGCTTTTTGTATTTAAAGTTAGTTAGAGATAAGTTGTTGGAAAGCTAAATGAAAATATATATGGGCAATTGCTCACTAGAGGGATAATGGTATATTACATCATATCTGCGCGAAAATTTGATTAAAAACGATTGAGAAGTTTGTATCGTGAGCTTAACTTTTAGAATTCTATTCTCAATGAAATTTCAGTAATCGGAAAAACAAATTTTGTATTTGAATTTTTTATGATTGGGACCTTTGAATGCTTCCCAGTTCCTTGAAAGCTAGCAAATCACATTTATTGCAATGTTTTAGCAGCAGAGTTAGCACCGCTGTGCTCATCTCATCGTTTAAAAGGCGTTAGCAATTCTTTGAAAAATACTTCCAAAATGTTCAATAAATCTGAAGAACAAAATGTTGTCGTTTACGACATCGTCAAACAGCACAACCGATCATAGAATGATTCAAACTATGACAAATTCAGCTTTTATATCATGTGAATCTTACGATCAGGTACTTCGTATGGCGTTAACAAATTGGAAGTATCTCATCTTACAATGGTGTTCTAACATCGACATAAAAACAGAGATAGAAAATATTACGCTTTGTGAAAACCGCTGTATCGTTTCAATTGTGACCATAATAGTAGTAATTCAAATTGCATTGCCTAGTCGGGAGCACCACTAGTGAAGTGACTGAATCGACTGCCAGTGTGTTACACATAGTAACAGCCAGCTAACGCGGATTAGCTACACTAGGGAAAACATGGCTAAAGTGTATTCTGAATCACGCCTTCAATTGAATTATTAATCTCTTTTTTCGCGCGTTAGTACGGCTCCAGGACCGATTATCCCCAGTCAAAATATCCCCGGACAAAATGTTCCCAGACAAAATATCCCACAAAAAAACGGACAAAATATCCCCAGGTGTTATGTCTACTCAGAAATGGTGAATATAGATAGGCATTATTAATATTATATTGTGTGTTGGGTGCTCTGCCCCCTCACCGCCGCTCCTGCGACGGGCTTTTGTAAGCCTTGCAGGCGGCCTTACGAAAATGGGGCACTGTCTCAAACCCCGCTAGAGGCACCGCCCCTTAGCCCCGCAAGGGGGGATATTCCCCCCTTTTCTCGACCCCGCTTTTTTGTTTTTGGTTGTTTATTTCAGGCCTGCGGCGCTAAGTACACTTCACATTGATTATTCTTAATCTTTTGAGTATGAATATCGCAACAAAAACCATTTTTAAAAAGGACACGCGACGTAAGTCCTCGTCTCTTCTTCCAAAACAACTGATATCAATTTGGGTGACGCTTACAGCTTCTGTTCTTTCAGATTTGACACGAAAAAAAAATTAAGTTTAGCGTGATGTGTCGTACTCCACCGTGCGAAATCTGAAAGCGCAGAAAATTATTACGTTGAGAGGGTCCGGCATTTGTAACGCATTTCTTTAATCGAAAATGAAAATATTTCAAAAGAATTTTTTGCGTTCCGAAGCTGTAAGCGTCACCCAAATTGATATCAGTTGTTTTGGAGACAAGGACGAGGACTTGCGTCACGTTTCCCTATTATAAAGGGTTTTTGTTGTGACATTAGTAGCTTTGGAAGAAAAAAAAAATTTTGGAGAAAAATTTCCGGCGGAAAAAATTTTCAACGAAAAAAATTTTCAGCGAAAAAAAATTTCGGCAAAAAAATTTCAGCGAAAAAACAATTTCAGCGAAAAAAATTTTCAGGCGAGAAAAAAGTGCGGCGGCGATGAAAATTTTCAGCGAAAAAAATTTTAACGAAAAAAATTTTCAGCGAAAAAAAATTTGCGAAAAAAAATTTTAGCGAAAAAAAAATTAAGAAAAAAAATTTTTCAGCGAAAAAAATTTCAGCGTAAACGAATTGTAAACCGAAAAAAATTTTCAGCATAAAAAAATTTTCGGCGAAACTGTCCGGCGAAAAAAAAATTTCAGCGAAAAAAAATTTCCTTTGACACTAAACATCTATCGTAAAAAAAATTAAAAAGAATCAATTTTCCCTCTAAATCCGTCCCATACCACCGTCGACCATTTTGTTGGTCACCCTGACACACTACACACCCAACCCAACAACTTTACCTTTGACACCAAAAATCTATCTCCAACTCAAAAAAATAGTAGATTATGCACCGCATCCTGGCTCTATTTTGACCATTTGGAGGTTATTTCCCGAACCGAGACGTGGGAAATAATCCAAATCGTCAAAATAAACCATCCTGGACAGCGGTGCATATGCTATTTTATCTGCCGAGAAAAGATATCGAGAAAAACAATTTTGCCCTAGGGAGAAAAATGCGAGATTATCGTTCTAAGCAGATAAAATTAATTTTCCCCTTAAGTCCATCCTATACCACCGTCGATCTATTTGTTGGTCACCCTGACACACTACACACCCAGCCTATCAACGTGTCCGTTGACACTAAACATCTATCTTCATCAAAACACAGTCCAAAAATTTTGCTCATATTTAACCCATACTTTGAATACACTCACACACACATACAAAACGTTCTTCTATATATGGACTTTATATGGCTCCTTCTAAGAGCCCAAACGAGGCCGGTACAGCCCTTTTTTTTAAATCTCATATGGCGTAGAATGCCCACCCGAAGGTCCCTGCAAAATTTCAAGAAAAGTTACCGAACCGTTTTCGAGCACGAGTCAAAAAAGTCGGTTTTCATACAAATGGCTCTGGAACTAACTAACTAACCCACTAACTAACGTAGGATGTTTCCATTAACTTTGGCTTCTATGAAGTAGCATATTTAGTATGGAAAAAGACGATTTTCTAAAGGTCATATCTTCGGATCCACTGGACTGATTTTAATGAGTAAAATGTCGATTTCAATCAAAATTTTACGTAGAATCCGATAGGGGGTACGACGCAAGGGAAAAAAGTCAAAAGTTAGCTGTATATATGGTTCCGAAGTCTAGGATAATAAATAAATAATTTTTTTTTATTTTTTGTTCGTATGGGGACTTGGTATCGTAGCGTATCGCTACCCCGCGCCCATGATTTTGTCTGAGGAAATTATTTGTTCGGGGATATTTTGTCCTTTTTTTTAATGGAAAAATTGTGGTTATTATGTCCGGCTATTTTGTCTGGGGATATTTTGTCCACGGGGATATTTTGGTTGGGGATATTTTATTTTGGACATTCGGTCCTAACCCCGTTAGTACATCTGGCAACACCAAAACGTGCATCGAAGTGATTCGAATTACAGCTCTAACGGTATGAAAAGTTTTTGACTCGAAACCAGGATACTCTCGGTGAAAAGCCAGTACGTTACCACGAAGCTACCCGGTCCTTACCATACCAATATTATGGTAACTGATTTAACTCTTTTTCACGTTGAAATTTAAAAAATCATGTAAATTAATTACCATTTTGTTTGTGTTTTGAAGAGGTGAATGCATTCTTTTACGAATGTGAAAGTAACGTTCACCTAGCTCTTGTCTTCCGCATCACACTCGTTGCATAATATTCCGTATTTACCCATACTAGTGTGAAATGGTGTATTTACTTAACCATTGCTCCAAATTGAATTTAAAATCAGTAATTAATTGATCATTCCAGAACGTGTTGTTTATTGATACGACCCTGGTCTTGTTTACCAATTAAAATAAAATAAATCAATAGCGAGTCATAAGCGGAATTCTCTATTTACTTACAACTTATAGCCCATATTTCATCTCTAAAACAATTAAAATGATACACGATTTTCCGCCATCCGCTGGTCTCTTCCAACAGCGGAGAACATTTTACTAATATCCTCTACAGAATTTATATATTATGCACATCATGTTTCCATTCATTCAATAAAATATTTAAATAAGGAATTAGTTCTGTATGAAACGAGCAAACTGGGATTATTATTTCAACAGATGGATGTTGTTTTTAATTATCTTTGCTGGCCAGAATGGAATGCACTGAGCCATTTATGGAATATGTAAAGAGTTTCATTTATTTAGATATGTGCAATGTTAAACATCGTGAAAATATAAAATATTTAACGAAACAATATGCAAATATTGTTACGATGCGATGTTGATTAAAATTTATTTTCTACGAGCCATGAATGTTGACTCTAGCGATTTAACACTTGCATTAAGTTTAAAAATATATTTAAATTTCCTTTCATACGTACTCACCACACAATACCATGTCATCCCGCTTGCTTTCAGTGTCAAAAGTGGTTTACTTGGTCTTTTTGTTGCATACTTCTTCGAAATAAAATTAATTTTGCCTTTAAATGCAGATGGTTCATTTACGAACATACAATCGAATCCAATTTTCGAAACGCATTCTAAGTCCTACTCTTACTCTCTTTCTTTTAGACCAATGCGTAGATTAGGTCTTCGTTTTTCATTATTATTACTGGGGATGTGCGATAATAAAAGTGATAATCGATGGTCTTTTTCCACCATATTTCATCAAAATTTTTATCGATGATTATAAAATTATCGATAATTATGAAAAACGGGTTAGCTCAGTGGTAATGGTGGTAACGTACTGGCTTTTCACCAAGAATATCCGGGTTCAATCCTGGTGGTGACAAATTCTGTATAGGATTTTTCTTCAATGTATAGCATGAAAGTAACGTTCCTACGCACACCCAAGCTTTATGATTTGGGTAGTTGTAGATTTGGTGCCCAACGATTTGTACGCAGAAGCATGACAAATATGACGTCACCCATTTTCGATGAATTCTGTGTACAAATATCTGTCTCTGACTTTAGGCGGAGATATTATTAGCACCAGAAGAAATCCTAATGGTAAAATGCTAGCTACCGTTAGACGTGTTTCGGAATTCACGTTGAGCATGTAGTCCAACAATGTCTGCCGGTAAAACACATTGAAGAGGCGAACCGGCATTCTAAGCCCTAGTTTCCGCACCAAGCACATCATAGATGGCACTAGGTTTGTGTGTTACCACTGACGCAGTAAAAACTTCGGTAGTGAAAGCATCTCTAAGAAGAATCCATAAAAAAGCTCATAAAAAATTACGGAACTAATAAATAAAATGGTCTAGCCACTGACTCGGAAGGGTTGTAACGGCGGATTATTATTATCAAATAAAATAAAATATCGAATCTATAATATAAAACACAACATCACTGCACCTCACTACACTACATGTCACCACGCCTGATTAGACCTCACTTTAATACACTACACCTCATTACACTACACTACACCTCACTATGTTACACAACATTACACTTCACTGAAGTACACTTCACAACAGTACACTACATTACATTTTACCACACAACTCTACATTCTACATTTTTGATCTAAAATACAAAAAATACTGAAGGTCGGTGAAACTTTTCCGCATATACTACATCCGCGGCCTTGCAATGAAAGAACTAACTTTTACATATGAAATTAATTTTATTCTTCAACGTAGTCTCCCTGAAGGGAAATGCACTTAGTCCAACGGTCCTGCAACATTTGGATACCTTTGGTATAATAGGATTTCTCCAACCCTGCAAAATAGGCCTCTGTTTCGGATATCACCTCATCATTAGAGTAAAATCTTTTTCCCTGTAGCCATCTTTTTAAGTTTGGGAACAAATAGTAGTCGCTGGGGGCCAGATCTGGAGAGTAAGGTGGGTGGTGGAGTAATTCATAGCCCAAAGAGTCCAGTTTCACAGTTGCTTTTATGGATGAATGCGCTGGTGCATTGTCATGATGAAACAGGACCTTTTTCTTCTGCATATGCGGTCGTTTTCTCTTGATCTCGTTGTCGAGCTGTTCCAATAATGTTCCAATATTGACATAGTACTCGCCAGTTATTGTTTTTCCTTTCTCCAAATAGTCGATAAATATTATGCCATGCGCATCCCAAAAAATCGTGGCCATAACCTTGCCTGCAGAACGCTGTGCCTTTGGGCGCTTCGGTCGGCTTTGACCAAATTCTAACCACTCTGCAGACTGCCTATTGGACTCTGGTGTATAGTAATGAATCCACGTTTCATCAATCGTGACAAATCTACGCAAAAACTCCGTTGGATTACGCTCGAACAAAGCTAAATTACGCTCTGAATCGTCAAGACGGTGCTGCTTTTGATCAATTGTTAGAAAACGCGGCACCCATCGCGCAGAAAGCTTTTTCATGTCCAAATACTCGTGTAAAATGTGTCGCACCCGTTCTGTTGATATTTTGAGGATGTCAGCTATTTCACTAACTTTAACTTTCCGATCAGCCAAAACAATACGATGGATTCTTTGGATGTTTTCTTCAGTAACTGCTTCACTTGGACGTCCTGAACGTGGGGCATCATCGGTGCTTGTATTACCTCGTTTAAATTCAGCATGCCACTTCTTGACCGTTGTATACGACGGAGAAGATGTGCCATAACACTTATCCAGCCATTCTTTGCTTTGCACCGTATTTTTTCCCATTAAGAAACAATGTTTAATCAACACATGGAATTCATTATTTTCCATTTTTTACGAACAACAAAAACCTGCGTCACTCTATTGACAGTAATTCGAAAACTATGACACCAAATGTCAGGAAATTTTGGCTGTAGACAAGTAAAGGGTGGTACTACTGAATGTTAACAAAAATTCTGAAGTAATGACGCCATCTCTATGTGAGGCCGCGGACTTTTGACCCCATGTAGTATCTTGAAGGTATTTATTGGAAATTGTTCGAGATTTCGCTGTCATAAAAATTTTGAAAAATATCTTGTGACCAAGGTTGTGCTCGCTAGTCATTTTTTTAGCGACGCTAACGCTAACGCTAGTTTCAAAAAATACTAGCGTCGCTAACTGATTCGCTAGTCTAAAAAAACTAGCGTGCTCGTAGCGGCCGCTCCTAGCGGTCGCTAATTTTTCGCTAATAATCCAAAATCTGGAATAGAAAAAACACCCAAAATTTTTGAAAAACTGGCATTCGGTCGAAAATAGACTGATGACTTGTGATGAACAGCTCCATATTTTAGTGAATCCATTTAGTGAATCCAATATTCGCTAATCCGATTTTAGCGAGCGCTTATCGCTACTAGCGAGCAGTCTTGAATTTTAGCGTCGCTATTAGCGGCGCTAGCAGCAACGCTGGTGTTTAGCGACGCTAACCCGACCATGCTTGTGACAATCGTTTGAGTGGTTCAGACAGTAGCGCTCTTGGAGTGGACGAAATTGACAAATAATCATTTCGAATGGAACCTCTTCAGTTTTTATACTATTAAGTTATCGATGATTGTCAAAAGGCCAAAAGGGTTGGTTTATTTGGCCGAGTAGCATAATACAAACTTATATACTAGTCAAGACAGCACAATACAATACAAAACTCTATGACTAAAACTACTAAGCGCTCATGCTGAACACTGAAGCCATCTTTGTTGGGCTCATTTTGTCGTCTCGTGGCTCATTTTTTGCAGTGCTAAATGTCTGGATAGTCCATCCACTTGCTGTCTGCAATGAAGGACAGAACGTCAGGCAATGGTACCTTTCGGAATTCCTCTAGTGTTAGGTAAAAGTCACCCAGGTGCTTCGACCTCAGCATCGACAGTGCAGGATAGTTGCACATGAAGTGCTTCGCCATTTCAGATACGTCTCCGCACCTTGTACAGGTACTAGGGGTTCCCTCACAAATGACGTCACACACTGTGTTGTAGAATTCCTCCCCCCTCCCCACTTTCACATAGAAAAACTGTTCAAAACGTTCTAAATTTCCATATAAAACTCAACATATTCACGCTTTGGTAGGGTACACCGTCACTTGTGAACAGCTCCTTTTTGCATATCCAGCTGCAGATCATGTTTCAGGGCAGGACAGACTTCTTCAGCTGAAAATAGTCAAAAAAAGTGTCAAAAATTGACCTTTCTTACAAAAGTTGCTCCAGACCGGTGCAACAGCCTTAAACCGGGGAAGTCTTTGGATGGTCTTATAGTAGGGGTAGTATACTAGAACACCCCATACTCTGTTTTTCGGTTCATCACTTCAAGCAGTAAAGCGTTTCCGAAGTTTTCACCTAAAATGACTAATAACTCAGGAGTGGGGGAATGATGAAAAACCTTTGTATCATTAGGGCTTACCATCCCATAAAAGTTCATTTGATTTCATTTCGTTTTACGAAAGTTATAACCAAAAAACCATTTTTATCACCCCCTGACATAACACCATAACTCCCCCGAGATATCAAATTTTCCAAAAATGAGAAATTACTTTTCTTACTATAGAACAAGGAATCGAATGACACATTCATCGGGAAAAAGTAGGACATGTTGTCCCAAAAGTGTACGAAATCGTTCGAAGTTTTCGCAAAATCACTCTTAAGAGATATTTCGTGGTCTTCGAATTGCAACCCAACAAAAACTCTTTCGCTTGCCTACAAGCGTTCAGCTGCTCCCACGCTCTCTGATGCTTGTCTTTGGCCTTGTCTCTGATGAGTTCTGGCACCAATCCAGCGTTAATGCCGAGTGCTGGTTCTGGGCCAGTGAACTCACATTCGCCAGCCTTCCTTGCCAGCTCATCAAAAGGTCAAAAATTTTGTTACGTAATTTATGCTATTCGTTTCAAACCTGGGCCAAAGTTTTCGAAAATTAATTTTAAGATTTAAATTCGTTAAGAAATTGCAGTTGGAAAACCGACTTACTTCTTTTTCAGTATCACCAATTTTTGATCCACATAATCCACTGTGGAAAATTAGTAAATAACTGGAACATTTTCTTCAAACAGATGGCGCTGTTGTAGTATACGTTTCTGTGAGCTCAAGTGGATTGCGTTTGTGGATTGAATAACGGTTAAAAGGAGAAAAAGTTTTTCGAAATTCTCGTATGTCGAGTCGCTAGAGTGTTTCAGTACAACTTATAACAAGTGAGTTGAAGCGGACAACAAAATTAAGACTTAAATTTACATAACAGAAGTCTGCATGACTTCACTTTACCGTAAAGGTTCCATAGCGTTTTTCGTAATTCACTTAGGGATTTTTGTACACTTAACAGTAACTTAAATATTTCCAGACAGGACCGAAAACTTTCCATTAAACAAATCACACAACGAAATCTGTCAACAAACTTTCATTCTGAATATTTGAGCCTTTCTGTAATAATAATCAATTTAATTCCTTTCTTGTTGTCCTAATGTATTTACTTTATTTTGTTTCGTTTGTTCTACAAACCACACCAGACCCATTTTGATTTTCCATAATGACTAAAACTTCAAGATAAACTTCGGAACAAGTTACGTACACCATTCCAGTGCCATATCATTCACTTGAAAATGAACAACGAGCACAAAACCATTTATGAAATTCGAAAAAAAAAATATTCGTTAGGAAAGATAGAAAAATTGGATGAGTCGCTTCGAAAAGAACAGTCAGGGGTGTACATTTAGGGAGAATGAATCAAGATTTTCCAAGTGTAAAATTTTTGATGTCCTCGGATAGGTTTTGGATAGCTTGATGTGATGTCCAGAGTGTATTGAATGATCAAAATAGGAATTTTTTAGTCAACTAATGGCTAAAAGATTTACTTTCGGACCCCGATACACCTTTGACAATAGCCTGTAATTCATTCAATATCCGATCATATAGGCTATTGATATTTCAATGTAATAAGTGCACCCGTGACGAACACAAAACAATTTTCGAGATAAATTCTTGTTTGCTTTATTTACCAACTAAGAGAACCGAAAGCATGAAGTGAATTTGTCCACATTAAAAAGTTTGACAATGAATGAACAATTCCCGTTAATTGGTGAAAACTTTTATGTGACTTTTCCGTCAGACATTAATTTATTGTTCCGAGGCAAGGTTTTTGTGGCTTTCGGTGGGCAACTTGTTCGTTGTGTATTTGCTGGTAGGAGGAGGTTATGCATTAAATGTATGATTTTGTAAGGAAGATGTTTTTGTTGAGTGGTGCCTGTCGTCGAGATGTTAACTTTATTTGAAAATTAATTCGAATAAAATGAAATCTTTGCGAAATTAAATTTTAATTTATTGTCCAGAGCTTAGTGATAAAAATGAAAATATGTATAACTTCTATACAACTAGAAAAAATACATTTACGACGACAGGAGACTTATACATACTTTATATACGTTGTACGCTTGGACTCGTGCAATGTTGTGGCTTTAGCAAATTTCAAATTATTAATTTCTTGAAAGCATATGCAAGGGACCCGTACGCATCAGAAACTCGAACTAAATCTAAATAAATATTGCCTTGCCTCTTGAGTATATATGAAATTACGTCCACATTAAATAGGATTGGAAATTGTCGAAAGGGCAATATTGAAAAACCCGTACGAAGGAAATATGCAGAAAATGAAAAACCCTTCCGAAAGCCCAATATTGACCCCTGTAATAAGGATCTGTGATCCTTAATGAAATAATGTTATTCGTTTAATGTATTTATTTAAGCGTAATTAATCGCGAATAACTGCGTAGTAACTAAATAAGAACTCAATATGAACTAACTTATAATTAGTTGGGATACTAGTAGATAGACGCTAAGCGAGAGAATGGATTAAAGGTATGTGGGAATGAATTGTGATATTAGTAGGAATACTATATTGCAATGAAATAGGAATAATAAAGCGAAATATACATATATACAAACGAAATATATCACACGTTCTCTTCAACATAGCAAAAAACCATTTTTGAGCTAAGGCCGATCGTAGTACCGACCTAGGGCTCTTAGGAGAGGCATCGGACACATACTTCTATGGGCAAAAATAATTCACCTAATTTTCTCTACAACATAGCAAAAAACCATTTTTAAGGTCTAGGGGAGACCTTAGGATCGAGACCCAGGGCCCTAAGGAGGAGCCTCGAACAAATGCTTCAATGGTCAAAAATACTTCCTTCAATTTTCTCTACTACATAGCAACAAACAATTTTTTTGTCTAGGACCGACCTAGGGCCCTAAGGAGAGGCTTTGAACACATAGCATAGACAAACATGTTTCCCTCAATTTGCTCTGCAACATAGCAAACAAAATTTTTTGGTAGTGCCAACCTTAGGTCCGACCTGAGGCCCACTTAAGCCCTAAGCAAGGGACCGGGCCCAAATTTGTTTTTAAATATAATTCGGTACTCTGTTGTCTCTCAAATAGAAAAAGAATCGACAAAAACGGTTAAGATTTGCCCTATTTATCTATAAAAACACGTTGAGCCCGTTGAGTAGAAACTCAGTTTGTGTGTCCTGGCTGAGTCCAAGGTCCAAGGTCTTCTAATCAAAAAATGTTCTTCAATAAAATGTGAGACATTCCTAGGCCTTTTGATTAAAATTTGTTTTGGAAAATCAGAAGAAATTTACTCGAGTTTTGTACAAAAAACCCGTAGGGCCCTAGCAGAGACTCGTTTTTAATGCCCTAGCTAAGTCCAACGAACTCAAAAAAGTTTCTTCTATAAATTGTTAGGCTATCGTAGATCTGCACATTAAAAAATAATTATGAAAATCGGAAAAGATTTACTCGAGCAATGTACGAAAGACCAAAAACCACTTAAAGGGTCATAGCTCGGCGGTCCTTGGGCCGACCGACAGTGCCCAGATTCAATCACATAAAAGATTTTTCGATTACGAAAATCGGTTGAGTGTTGACCGCACCTAGATCGCAGATGACACTAGGTTTGTGTGCAATTTACCACGCACACAGTAAAAACGTCGGTAAAGAAAGGATCTCTAAGAAGAATCCATGTGAGTAAAAGCTCACAAAAAATTGGACATTCAACACTCATTTTATTTGGATTCTACGTGTTTCTAAACATTGAAAAATATGTTTTATCGGAGCCACAAAATCTTTGGTTTTTTTACAGAGCTAGTTAAAGTCTTATTGCTAGCAAAAGAAGGACATTTAATTAACGAAAGGTGGACGTTTTTTGCGTTGGCAATACCAGTTAAAATATATGGGAAATGTTGTAGTGTCGTACATACGTAACTTTATTGTACATATGACTATGAATCCGCAACCAATTATGTTTTTCATTAGCGGTTTCATGTAAATATTTACCGAAAATTTTGTTCTTATGCATTATTAGTCCAAATAATAACTTCTAGCTTGAATTTAATGATTAAATATCAACGATGACCTCAAATGTTGGCGCCACTGGTTTATGTTGAAACTGAGAGGGAGATGAGATGTGGTGACATTTGATATTTTGACAGGTGCATTTCTTTATTTTGGTTATTTTAGCTCCAAAAAAAGAAAATACAATGAAAGTGAAGTGTTTTTTTCTAAATTGCCCGAATTCCAGCGACACGAATCCGGACAAACAATACTTCTATGCCCCTTTGCCCCATCCAGGTACAAAACCTCGCAAGAAACCCAAATTGAGAAAGGTATTACGTGTTTGTTTGTGATTTGTCGTGTCTTATGCTGTCAGTATTTTCAAATGATAAAAAAAAATTGTGCAATCTATAAGGTGAAACGAGTTCGTCACTCACAACACCGTGTCCATCAGTGAATGAACCGAAACTTAATACGAGCGGCCTATACGTATATTGTTCTCCGCTTGTCTAAGCTCTGGGCT
>CM055405.1:24912312-24943264 GCA_029228625.1 Pseudolycoriella hygida | reverse complement strand
CAGCAGGCTGAAGGCAGGAAAATCCGCAGGTATAGACGAAATTAGGACAGAATTTATTAAGAATAGCGGGCCGGGTGGGGTTCAATGGCTTTGTAGGATTTTTAATTTAGCATTGAAGTCCTCAGTAGTACCCGCTGACTGGAGCTTCGGTGTTATTGCTCCGATCTTCAAGAAGGGTAACCGCAAAGTCCTTACCAACTACAGGGGGATTTCACTCTTGAGCGTGGTCGGAAAGTTTTATACAAGTGTGCTAGTAGACAGGGTTAGGGTTATAGTGGAAGATGTTCTTGACGAGGTTCAGAGTGGTTTCAGACCTCTGAGAGGTTGTCAGGATCAGATCTTTTGTCTCAGGCAGGTTATAGAAAAGCTCTCTGAGAGAAATATTGATTTATACTTGTGCATCATCGACCTAGTAAAGGCATTCGATCGGGTACCGAGGCAAAAGCTGTGCGAGGTACTTGGCGAATACGGGGTTAATGGAAGTTTATTGGGCGCTATCAAAAGCATCTACTCAGGGAGCAAGGCTGCGGTAAGGATAGATGGTGAAATTAGTGAGGCTTTCGAAGTTAATGAGGGAGTTCGTCAGGGTTGTTGTCTCTCCCCTCTTCTGTTCATACTTTTTATGGACAAGATTATCAGGCAAGCGAATTTGCAAGGGAATGTGAAGGTGGGGGAAGTAATCATGAAAATCCTGGCCTATGCGGATGACTTAACTCTATTAGCAGATAATGCCAAGGATTTGCAGGAGAATTTAGACTGCCTGAATGCTGCATGTGAGGAATACGGCATGAAAATACGTGTCAGTAAAACTAAAGTTATGCATATTGGCAAATCCCGGAAGGATGTAGTTTGCAGTTTAAATGGGGAGCAGTTGGAACAGGTCTCTGAGTTTAAATATTTAGGAGCCATTGTTTCGGAGAATGGCAAGTTAGTTAGGGAATTTGAAGAAAGGAGAAGAATGGGAAATGCAGTGGCCAGTCAGTTGAGGTCGTATGTGTTCAACAAAAAGGAGTTAAGTAGTGGCACAAAGCTAGCTATTCACAGGTCAATCTTCAGACCAACGGTTTTATACGGTAGTGAAAGTTGGGTGGACTGCGGATACCTTGTGCATGACCTGGAGGTTTCTGATATGAGGGTTCTTAGGAGCATAGCAAGAGTAAATCGGAGGGAACAGTGGGACAATCATATTAGGAACGACGGCATCAGGGAAAACTTAGGGGTTACATCAGTGGAAGAGGCGGCAAGGATTAGTCGTCTGCGGTGGTACGGGCACGTTCAGAGGATGGGTAATAGCAGGCTACCAAAGAGGATATTGGATGCTCAAGTCCCGGGTGTGCGTCCCAGGGGTAGGCCAAGGAGAAGGTTTATAGACTCAATTAAATCCGATTTAGAAGTTAGGGGACTTTCTCTAGGCGAACAAACCATCTCCTTGGCACAGGATAGGGGAGTATGGAGAAGGGTGGTCCATGATCAGTAGTAAAGAACTCACACCGAAAGGTACAAACGGTCTATAAAGTGTGATGATGATGATGATGATGAGGTCGTCCTCTTCTGCGAGCTGTTCCTACATGAGGTTCACTTCCGCGGTTACGACCTCGACCACGCATTTTTCGAATGTTGTTTTAGCATAAACTTTACAACCGTGCGTTGACTGCGTTGACTTCATACGAACTTGCATACAGATAACAATAAGTATCAAATTCAACATATAAACAAAGGAAATTTTTGTAACGTAGTGTTACCAGCGTTGACAAAATAACGAATGAAAGCAAGGTGCAAATTGAGAGCACGAAAATTTTGAATGTATTTTGCAATCTTAAAAAAATTATTTAAAAAAAAGTAAGTTTCGTAGAGTAAAATTAATGAGGAGGGATATATGGGGAGTTGGAAGGCGTATTATATGGAGTGGAGACGGGGATAAAAGACGATGATAGGTGGATGACTTAGAGGGTTAGGAGAGAATTTAGTAAGGGGTTGGAAGTGTTTTCTTACCTCGTTGCATTGGATACATTTTTTAATATTCCCGTTTGTGCAATCTCTAATCTTCTTCTTCTTCTTCCTTAGCCTTTTATATCCACTGCTGGATGTAGGCCTCCCCCATAGATCGCCACTTTTTTCGGTCCATTGCCACTTGCTGCCACGTCGTGCCTGCCGTTCTTTTGATATCGTTGGTCCATCTTTCCGGTGGACGTCCCATCGGTCGTTTCGTTGGTGGCCGCCATTGCATTATAGTTTTCGTCCATCGATCGTCGGTCATTCTGGCAATATGACCAGCCCAATTCCACTTGAGCGACGCTATTCGTGTCATGACATCGATGACTCTTGTTTGTCGCCGGATCCACTCATTTGTCATTTTGCCCCTGAGTGTGATTCCTAGCATTGCAATCTCTAATGGAATTTAGTAATAATGAAATGGTCATTTGAAGGCAACAAAATTTCTATACAAAACTTGGACAGTGCCTACAAAAAATCAGTTGTCGTGGGACTCTTCTACATAACTTTTATTTTTTCTATCTAGTTATCTACATAACTGATCCGGTTAATTAGTCAATATAATAAAATTGATAGAAAAGCGAACAAAAGAACAATTTTAGCTTTCGTCTATTTTTCCTATTCTTTATTCACATTGAAATGATTTCTTTGCGACTGTTGTCTATCTCGTGCCATTTTCTTAGCATTCTTTTCAGAGCATCCAATAGGTCACCGAAGCACCCAAACTCGAAATTGAAAGACTACAATAACTTGTAAAAAAAAAATAAATAAAAAAAGAACACAAAAAATACAGAAAAGCCAATATGCAAATCCGTTCCATTTTTTCTTCGTCTTCGTACTTGAACTTGGGTGAAACATCAACATTTTCACGAGAACTTCTATAAGCTAAAGGAGTCGAGTGTACGAAAGTTTCCGAGAAACTCAAGCGTAAATTTTACGGTTACTCTACAAAATGTTTATGTTGCCATAAGACTTGTTTCGTTAATTAAAATGCATGCAGAATGTTTTGGTGTTTATTGTTCATCAAGAATAAGTACATAAATAACTATAATTTGTGATATGTTATTCACTCAAAATGAATCCTTCAGAGTATCGTGTTTTAAAGTATGTAATTGATACTTTTAACTTTTCTTTCTCAAAACGAAGGTTTGCGTTACGTTTCATAGCAAGAAAATCATATTCAATATAAGTTCCTAATAAACTTAGAATAGATCATAATTGAATAAGATCATCATTTTTGATGAATGCAACTTTACGATGGCATTAGAACAGGAAGTTCAACTTTTCACGATATTTCGTAAGGGCACGTTAATTGCTACACCCGAATATAAAGTATAAAGTTAAAAGCTGTCAAGTTTAACTTTGACTCTGTGAGTAGCACTGTGATGTAGAAATTTTTAATTCTTCTCTACTCTACTCACACAGCACATCAAACCGATTCATTTAAAAGCCATCACTGTCACCAAGTTGTGAAGACGGTTGCAACTCTCATGAAAGACGTCGCAACAAGTTTCAATAAATATTTTGAGTTACTAAAACAAAATTAATATGATTTGTCAAAGAAATATTACGTTTAGTGAACATTACTAATTATAAACGTCTAATGTCTGCCTGTTTATCTATCTATGTGTCTATTCGTCTATTCGTCTATTCGTCTATTTATATATTTATTTATTTATAAGTCTGTCTGTCACGATCCCGTTATTTTTTTCGTTTAATTACGTTTACACTGGCGAAGAAAAAAAAAATACTTTTTGATATGTTGTTGGGGATGGTGTAAAACGTCGAGAAAACATGTTCCGGGGTTAGATATTGTTCTGAAATAAGGGAGTTATGGGTAAAAAACGGGACATAATTGAAAATCGGCTAAAAGTCAGTCAAGATGTCTTAGAGATTGGTCGGGGAAGTGTCAGAGCAGGATGCGTAGCAAGTGCAACGCTGAATACGGGGAACGTTGAATACGGGGTAAGTGGAATACGGGGGAAGTGGAATACGGGGAACGTGCATACGGTGAACGTGGAATACGGGGAACGTTGCATACGGTGAACGTGGAATACGGGGAACTTGGAATACGCTGAACGTTGCATACGGTGAACGTGGAATACAGGGAAAGTGGAATACGGGGAACTTGGAATACGGGGAACTTGGAATACGGGGAACTTGGAATACGGGGAACTTTGCATACGGTGAACGTGGAACAGGGGGAAAGTGGAATACGAGGAACCTAGAATACGGGGAAAGTTGAATACGGGGAACGTTGCATACGGGGAACGTTGCATACGGTGAACGTGGAACAGGGGGAAGTGGAATACGGGGAACTTGGAATACGGGGAAAGTTGAATACGGTAAACGTGGAATACGGTGAACGTTGAATACGGGGGAAGTGTAATACGGTGGAAGTGGAAAACGGTGAACGTAGAATACGGGGGAAGTGGAATACGGTGGAAGTGGAATACGGTGGAGGTGGAAAACGGGGGAGTGGAATACGAGGATTCTATTCGGGGGAACTTGGAATACGGGGAACGTGGAATACGGGGGAAGTGGAATACTGGGAACTTGGAATATGGTGCACATCGAATACGATGAACGTTGAATACGGGGGAAGTGTAATACGGGGAACGTAGAATACGGGGAAAGTTGATTACGGGGAAAATTAAATTAAATACGGGGAACGTTGCATACGGTGAACGTGGAATACGGGAGAGGTGGAATTAGGGGGAAGTGGAATAAGGGGAACTTGCAATACGATGCACGTTGATTACGGTGAACGTTGCATACGGGGAAAGTTTAATACGGGGAACGTTGCGTACGGTGAACGTTGCATACGGGGAACGTAGCATACGGGGAACGTAGCATACGGGGAACGTTGCATACGGGGAACGTAGCATACGGTGAACGTTGCATACGGTGAAAGTTGCATACGGTGAACGTTGCATACGGTGATCGTGGAATACAGGGAAAGTGGAATACGGGGAAAGTTGAATACGGGGAACGTTGCATACGGTGAACGTGGAACAGGGGGGAAGTAGAATCGGGGAACTTGGAATACGGGGAAAGTTGAATACGGTGACCTTTGCATACGGTGAACGTGGAATACGGGGGAAGTGGAATACGGTGGAAGTGGAAAACGGTGAACGTAGAATACGGGGGAAGTGGAATACGGGGGAAGTGGAATACGGGGGAAGTGGAATACGAGGGAGTGGAATACGGGGAAGTAGAATTCGGGGAAAGTTGAATACGGCGAACTTGGAATATGGGGAACTTGGAATGCGGTGAACGTTGAATACGGGGTAAGTGGAGTACGGGGGAAGTGGAAAACGGGGAACGTTGCATACGCTTCACGGAGGAAGTGGAATACGGGGGAAGTGAACTAATTTTGCGGCAAAGAAAGTATTTTAATTTATAGTACTTTTCTCGCCCACTTTGATTTTAGTATTATTAGCGGTAATATCAACGAAGTGATACAATGACATGAAACATTACGCATCATTATTTAAAACGGAAAAAAATAAGCTTTGACTCTCTGAATAGACAACACGTGAAAATGATAAAGCCTGCGCAGCCCCTAGGGGCGGGGGTTCGACTAGTAAGTAATAATTTGGTAATAATAAAAGTCAAAAGTTTGCCTGCTCATCGTTTTGTTGGTCACAAATCGTATAGTGGTATATAACTCTTAGCACGTGCTCATTTTTCGCGAAGTATATAATTATGCAACTTTTTGTTACATCAGAAACTTTTTGTTAAGTCAATGATTCCACAATATGGTGATTCATTTTCTTTGTTACATTTTTTTGATTGAAATTTGCTTTTGTAATCTTCTTTGATTTGGTTTCAAAGGGAAAGTTGTTAGATGGGCCATTCCAAATAAATGTAATGTCAGAAAGAAAAATTTCTCCTGAGTCGTCCAAGAGTCCAAATTTTGCGTTCTCTGAAAAAATTGGTCACAAAATTTTCTGCCGAACGTATGACCACAACAAAAACCCTTTTTAAAAGGGAAACGTGACGCAGGTCCTCGTCCCTTCTTCCTACACAACTGATATCAATTGGGGCGACGCTTACAGCTTTGAAACGCAAAAAATTTTTTTGGAATGTTTTCATTTTTGGTTAAAAAAATGCGTCTTAAATGCCGGACCCCCCAATGTAAATAGTTTTTCTGTTCTTTCAGCTTTCACAACGCAAAAATTTGACTTTATGGGATGCATGGAGTATTTTCGTACAGGAAATCAATTTCTGCGTATAAAAGCTGAAAGCGTAGAAAAATTATTACAATTCTAAAAAATTCTAAAAAAATGTTTGCTTTTCAAAGCTGTAAGCGTCATCCCAATTGATATCGGTTGTTTTGGAAGAAGCGACGAGGACTTGCGTCACGTTTCACTTTAAAAAAGGGTTTTTGTTGTGATATCAGTAGTTTTGGAAGGAAAGGGGAAACAAATTTTGGAGAAAAAATTTCCGACGAAAAAAATTTCCAGCTAAAAAAAATTTCTAGCGAAAAAACATTTCCGGTGATTTTCGTCGAAAAAAATTTCCGGCGAAAAAATTTTTAGTGGAAAAAAAATTCCGCGAAAAAAATTTACGGCGAAAAAAAATTTCCGACGAAAATTCCCGGTGAAAAACCATTTCCGGTGAAAAAAAAATTTCCGGCGAAAAAAATTTTTCATCAGAAAATCACGAAAATTAAATTAGTCAAAATCCGTAGAGTCCTCAGTGTGCGCCCATTTCACACTACGCGATCCTACACCGTATTTGGTGGTTTTTTGTGAATATTTCTTTAATGATGAGGTTTTTCGTGCAGTCTTGCAGAGAAAGAAAAGACGAACTTTTTTGTCCGTAGAAGTATGGGGCAGAGGCCCCTCCTTTCACATTTTTTCCAGCGACAATTTACCGACGGAATTAGCCATATTATTGATTTTTGTAATCCTTTTCAGAACCCGATCTCGCATAAACTCGTCAAATGACGTATAGTTAATGTGTCAGCGGCTTCTGTCGAAGTGTAGCTGATTTCATGATGAAATGTGTAAATGGCGAAAAAAATTTTCGGCGAAAAAATTTTTTCGAAACATCTACACATGCGTTAATTAAAAACTGCACTTTTTACAGAATAGCCAGTTTCATTGTTTACAGAACAGGTTTTGTATGTGAATTTCATCAAACATGCTTAATGTTTGAAATGAAAGAATGTGCATTTTTAAAATAGCGCATGTGTATCTTGAAGAAAAAAAATCAATTTTACCCCTAAATCCGTTCCATACCACCGTCGGCCATTTTGTTGGTCACACTGACACACTACACACTAACTAACCCACTAACTAACACACTAACTAACTAATTAACGTAGGATGTTTCCATTAACTTTAATAATAATAATATAATAATCTGCCTTAACAACCCATTAAGGGTTAGGGGCTGGATCATTATTTACTACTTTCGCTACTTTTTGTGGTTCTACTGTTTGAGGTCCTTTCATTACCGGAAAGTTTTTACTGTGCCAGTAGGAGTGTAGTAGGAGTAGAATACCGGCACCTCTCAACAATGCCTTTCACCGGTAAGCCGTACGATGGCGCTACACTCAACTTCACATGACTAGAACCGATTTACAAATCTAACAATCGGAACAAATCCGTCTGCGGTTGAGTTTCGAGCCAACGCACTGGCAACTCGATCTCATAGCAGCAAGCAGACGTATCAGCTACTACGCTACCGAGTTGCTTCCATTAACTTTGGCTTCCATGAAATAGCACATTTTGTATGGAAAATGACGATTCACTGGACCGATTTCAATGAGTAAAATGTCGATTGCAATCAAAATTTAACGTAGAATCCGAAAAACTAGGTTTCAGGGGGCTCAAAATATTTTTTTGTTGGGCCTGTTCTCTTAGTCGAACACTTGGTCACCAGTTGGTACCGTTCAGTTAGTCGAACGTCGGGGTCACCAATTTGTAGAGAGTTTGTCTACTATACAAATGAAAGAGAGAATTAAGAACTTGTTTCCTCATTCGAGGTTTATAATGTTCTGATTTATTAATACAAAATTTATCTAAGGTAACTTGATACAATTTAATTTGATTTTGTTTTAATGAAAACTTGATTTGTGTATCACCACAAGACCATCATGCACATTTCGGTGCAAGGGGGAAATATCCGACCTAGCGACCGAGATAGCTTATGCCCTAGTTCATTACAAATCTTTTAGATTCTGGAGTGATTTATATAAATTGAACAATAGTTCGTTGAACGAAATGTAGTCTTCATCTGTTCTTTCTGGTAGGAAATGAAGTGATGTTTTCCCTGTTACCCGTAAATGTGGCCGAAACATCAAACAATTTCACGACTACTTTCTCATAAAACATGACCGTACTTGGTGGTGGCATACCTTTTGGGTTCAGGTCCAGCTTTACACGGAGAAGTGTTTGGCGCACTAGTTGCATGTACATTGTACATGTGTTGTAAACTGCTTGACATCACGAATTAATGATAAACAGCATACAAAATAGCTAAAGCAATAAGCTTTGTATCTGTAACTAGTTGAGAGTTGAGAACAAAGTTTTTTTGAAGGGGGCTACGCTTCATTGCGCTCCTAGTACTTAACAAAAGAGTTCGCTGTTCTTCGGAAATCTACAAGCTGGTGGGACGTACGTTGCTCATGCCGAACATTTGTGACCGGCAAGCTGACAACGTGATAAAGTGACAAACCGGCGAACTTTTAACTCTTATAAAGTAGCGATCGATATCTACTTTATGCTTTCACCCTTCCGTCCCTCCGAATGTACACTACACCTCACTGCATCTAACTTCACCTCACTGCACCTAAGGAACCAACTTCACTGACTTCAGTCTATCGTTACTTTCCGACACACATTGCAATGGTTTATAACTATTAATAACGCGAATAAAATCTCTGGTAGTTAAATAAATTAATTTCTTATAAACAAGCCCAGAACCTTTGTCCATACTATTCTGACCTTAGAAAGCCGTCATGAAGCTTCGACGAAACTCGTAAGGTGGGGTTGCACTGTTCGATTTCAGAAGGCAGCTTGGTGCCAAAAAAGTTCCTATGGTAATGTTGGATGGCGAAACGAGTACATTAATGTGCACTAGGTCCCGACTCGGCACCAGGCTGCGTACTTGAAAAGTATGAGTAGCCTTTAAGAAGGCAGCCTGGTGCCGAAAAACAGTTAAACTCATTGTAACGGCAGTTACGAGTACTATGCGTCACATAAATTTCAACTCGGCACCAGACTGCTGCTGCCCTCTACATTCACAGTAGAATATCTTAAGTAGGCAGCCTGATGCCGTGTTGAAATTTATATCACGTATAGTATTTGTTACTGCCGTTACGATGACATTAACAGATTTTCGGCACGAGGCTGCGTTCTTTATGGCTACTTAAACGTCCCAAGTAGGCAGCCTGGTGCCGAGTTGGAACATTGTGCACAGTAATGTCCTCGTTCCCCACTCCAACATTGCCATAGAAAACTTTTTGGCACCAGGCTGCCCACCTTGATATGCAGACCTCTACTTGTTGCAATTTTTCTCCATGAAAATGCTCTACACGACGGTGACATAAGAAGTTCATGCACTAGACAAAGGACCAGTCTACTGCGTGAACTCCTTATTTCATAGTCTCGTAGAACATTTTCATGGAGTAAATTTGCAACAAACAGAAGCCTTTTTTAACCACCACAGCCAATTGTTCACTCAGTGAAGAAATTAGTGTTTACAAACGTGCTCTAACGGTTTTGACCGTTTCCGACGAACAAATGTTATTCTAGTACCACACCAAGTTGATTTTAATCCAGCAACACTACGAAAAATTAAAGAATTTCTCGGAACAAGCCAATGTCGCAGTATGATTATTCACATGACCCCAAAGCATTGATAATTGATTTGGCGTAGACGAATGTAGATGAATGTGGCAAAGCCATTAGTATCATGTATCAAGAAGTTCAGTTCTTCTATATCCAGTTAACCCACAACAAAAACCTATGCACAAATACCTACATATTGATTCGCCAACAAGTTTAATATTTTGATATTCGAGTAATCAGCCTAACTACTATTTCAACGTCAGTTTCCAATAATGATTCGTTATATAACTTATATATATATATATATATATATATAATATATATATATATATATATATATATATATATATATATATATATATATATTCTACTTCATTATCATTTCATCATATTTTCAACCATGGAAACGGAAAAAAGATCGAGGAAAATACATTGTGCTACATTTTTCTAAATTATTGTTTCATTTTACCAAATTGCACACGATTTCAAATGTATTAGCTTAATGCACTCCCTAAACAACACATTCAAATAATGACTCTTTCTCTCTGAGGTCATTAAAGTGAATTAAGCGATTCCTATTCTTGCAATTTGTTTAAAATATACATCAATGGGTATAGGTTGACGCGCAACCAAATGAAAATAATACTTTTAGTTGGGATCCTATCCTTAAGATTAATTACTCGGATAAGGACGATTAAAACGAAAGCAAGGTACATAATAAAATTGTATGAAATACAAAAGCTGATTAAGAAGAATGTATCTGTTGGATGAATGTTGTTAAATTCTAAATTGAAGTTAATTTGTTTTCATATAAAATAAATTTGTAATCCCATTTAATTTGTTTCTTTTGGGTTTCCTTCATTTAAAAACGATTTTTTTTTTCGTGTGTAACGTGAATAACGTGATCTTTTTAGCACATTAACGCTGTCGTTTCTTGTACATTTTAGTATCGCTTTCCGGTTTGGTTTTTCATCTTGTTTTCAATTGAAATTTATTCTTACGGACTACGAGTCTCACAATTAGTGCAACTAAAGAGTTTCCGAAGAAAAGTCCAAAATTTTTCCTGTTTCGTCACCCACGAAACTACGGCTTGAACTAATTTTATATGAAACTGGATAGTAGGGATGGTAATGAATTCTTAAGTTGATCCTCGTGCTACTCCCCCCCCCCTTCTCCTTCCAGAAGTTTCCGGCACAGTCATTACTTTGACTATTTATTGAGCGGAGACCCTTTAACCGATTTCTATGATGTGGTGTTTCATATAAAATTAGTTCAAGCTGTAGTTTCGTGGGTGACGAAATAGGAAAATTCTTCGGTCACTCTTTACCAGCTGATTTACAAATACACACGTGAAGTCACACATGCGAACAACAGGCATGTGCGCAGTCTTAAACACATCGATTCCATTGTGTTCTTATTTTGATATTTCTACTATAAACAGCCCGAGCACGTTTATTATTTAGGCACCAATAAAAAAAATCGTTTTCTTCCAATAAAAATAATAAATGTCCAATGAAAAATAATTTGTGTCTAATAAAAATATTAAATTACCAATAAAAAATACATTTTCCTTTTACAATATAAATTAGTTTTTTATTGTACAAGAATTATTTTTTTATCGGATATTTATTATTTTTATTGGAAAAAATCATTTTTTCTATTGGCAAGTTTAATACGATCCGCCTGAGCATGACTTATATGACTTGCACATATTGTATTATTGCAATAGACATTGGTAGGTGTGCCATTCATGAAATCAGCTACACTTTGACAGAAACCGCTGTCACATTAACTATACGTCATTTAACGCGTTTATGCGAGATCGGATTCTGAAAAGTATAACAAGAACCACTAATATGGCTAATTCCAACGGTAACCCATACATTGTCGCTGGACAAAATGTGAAAGGAGAGGCCTCGGTCCCATACTTCCATGGACAAAAAAGTTCGTCTTTTTTTTCTCTGCAACACTGCACAAAACATATGCAGGGGACCCGTACGTATCAGAATAGATGTGACAAACAGAATAGATGTTGCAAAAAGATTCGAACGTATCAAAGTAAACGTTGCCTTAACTCTTAAGTGTATAAAATTACGTCCACATTAAATTGTATTGGAAGTTGCCGAGAGTGCAATATTGAAAAACCCTTCCAAAGAAACGATGTAAAAAAGCCTTCCAAAAGTACAAAATTGACCCCCAAATAGACAAAAATGTTCATCTCAATTTTTTCTACAACATAGGAAAAAACAATGTTTTTGTCTAGGGCCGACATTAGGACCGACCTAGGGTTCTCAGGAGAGGCCTCGGACAAATACTTACAAAGACAAAAATATTTCCCTCCAGTTTCTCTACAACTTAGTAAAAACCATTTTTTTGTCTACGGCAGACCTTAGGACAGACCTAGGGCCGTGAGGAAAAACCTCGGTCACACACTTCCATAGACAAAAATGTTTCCCTCAATTTGCTCTGCAACATAGCAAAAAAAATTTTTTGGTTAGGGCCGACCTTAGAACAGACCTGAGGCCCACTTCAGCCCTAAGCACAGGCACCGGGTCCAAATTTGTTTTTGAATATAATTTGGTACTCGATTACCTCTCAAATAGAAAAAGAATCAACGAAATCAGTTAGGATTTATCCAACTTATGTAAGCAAACGCGTTAGGCCCTAGTACACTCAGTTTTAGTGTCATGACTGAGTCCAAGGGTATCTAATCAAAAAAATTTCTGCCATAAAACGAGATACAGTCCTAGATCTTTCGATCAAACAAAATTTGAAAATCGGAAGAGGTGTACTCGAGTTAAGTACAAAAAACATGTAAAGCGCTAGCAGAGACTCGTTTTTAGTGCCCTAGCTATATCCTTGGGCCCAATCTCAAAAAAATTTCTTCTAAAAAAAGTAGGGCTTTCATAGACCTGTCGATTAAAAAACCAATTATGAAAATCGGAAAAGCTTTACTTGAGTTATGTACGAAGGACCAAAAACCACTTAAACGACCCTCGCTCGGCGGCCCTTCGGCCGACAGTGCCCAGATTCAATCGCATAAAAGACATTTCATTACCTTGAACGGACGGACCTTTTTTTTTGCTGATTCGTCATTTAAGAACCATGATCGATGCCCCCCCCCCCTACTCCCCGGTCGAAATTGGGGTGGTTACAAACGTCGTGGTAAAGGCATAAGACTGCTTCGTACGGGTCTAAAAACCTCATCATTAAAGAAATATTCACAAAAAACCACAAAATATCGTGTAGGATCGCGAAGCGCGAAATGAGCCCACACAGCCCCAACCACTTCAACAGATTTTGACTAATTTAATTTTCGTGATTTTCTGATGTTCATATCTTTTATTTTAAATCTTTAAGAGTGATTTCGGATCTTATTTCGCAGAGATATAAGTGAAAAAATTCCACCAACCTTCAAAAAAGCACGTTTTTGACCACTTTTTCGACCGTAACTTCGAAAGTTTTAGACCGATTTTGCCGAAATTCATTCTTGTGATTATCTTTCAGGAAAAAATCGGATAAGATTTACCTGATTTATGTAGAAAAAATACGTTGGGCCCTAGTAGGGATTCAGTTTTAGGGCACTGGCTGAGCCAAAAAGCTGAAAATTAAAAAAGCTTCTTCCATAAAATGTCCAGGCCTTTCAAACAAAAAAAAAATTATGAAAATCGAAAAAAAAGAGGGAGACCAAATTTATCCTCTATGATCACCCTTCAAAATGTTGGTAAAATTAGTTTTAAACGAAAGCGTAGTGTGCAGTTGTGCAGTAGATATGTGTCAAACTTTTCAGATTGATCTGACACTAGATGGCGCTGCAATTGAATATGGCGTCAAAAACTAAAAATTGATGTGTAAAATCCAATATTTGAGTAATTTTTTTTCTAAAATTCCCTTCGGTCTATGCCCCATTCGATAAAAGTACATCCTTAATAGAAAAACAACAGAGGGAATGGGGGAGCTATACTTTGTAATTTTAACGGATCGGAAATAGATTAATGACAAGTTTAGAAAAAAAAAATAATCAAAGCGGCTCAATAATCTATTTTTGGGATCAATTTTTAATTTTCGAAGCCATCTTGAATTGCAGCGCCATCTGGGGTCAGATCATCTTCAAAACTAAGGAACATCAACGTCACACAATATACTTTCATTTGAAACTAGTTTCTACTACAATTTTAAGGGTGACGAAACGGGAAAAGTTTTGTCATTTTTTGGACTTCCTATTTACTCGAGCTATGCACAAAAGACGAAAACCCACTTAAAAGGCTCTAGCTCGGCGGCCCTTGGCCCGACAGTGCCCAGATTCAAATTAAAAAAAGATTTTTCAATTACCATTCAGAAAAAAAAAGTTTTTGAAAATCGGTTGAGTTTTACTCAAGTTATCGCGCCGACCGGCGGACGGACATTTGTTTATTGCTAATTCGTCATCTAAGGACCATGATCGCAGCTTCCCACCTACGCCCGCCCGGGTCGAAATTGGGGTGGTTACAAACGTCGTGGTAAACGCATAGGACCCCTTTTCGAAGAACTTCGTTCTTCGTACGGGTCTAAGACGAATACAGTTGATTAGTTAATTATTGATGGTCTCTAGCATTCGAAATGTTCAGATTACGTGCAAATCTATTGGCGACCTGGTATGATACCTAGTACTTTAATATAAATCACATTGAAAGAGTAAAAGAGGTGAAAAAGATGAAATTCATTATCAATGGAATTGGCCATATAAAGTATTACAAATTTTATGATGAGATGCTTGCCAACAAACAATGAGGTGTAAATGAGACATTCCATGCCAGCAAGTGGATTATTTTTCTCTCTTTCCCTCTACCAACCGTTTTAAGTTTTGCACATTCGCAAAAATGTGATAAAGGGCAACAGAACTTTTGTCTCATGTTATCATAATGTTAGAAGAAAAAGTGAAAGAGACATATTTTCGTAGTGAAGGGCAATGAATGTCTTATGTGATAAAAGTGGCGCTGTACTGGCGCTGAAACAATATCATGTACTTTTACTCCCGGTAATGAATTACGGATCGATTAGAATTAAATTCACTGGGTTAAGCTCCATGCAGTGATGCATTTACAACTTGTACGATACATTCGAGACAAAAATTTACACATGTGAGCTGCATGTAATAACTTTTATCACATTCGAGGCTTTAATAAGCCAATTATTGCACTAATAATGGGGATATAATCGGCCTATTATAGTCGACTTTCTTGTTAAAAGTAGGGTTGTAATGACGCTATTATAACCCGGTTCTTTAATGATGACGTAGGCTACACTGAAACAATACGAATGAATGAGAATGAAAAGTGTGTTGTCATGACAACCGCATACTAAATCGAAAAATCAATCTAGACGACATTTTTTGCAACAAATTCGATGAGTTTTGATGTTTGATTTATGTTAATTTTGTTGTCATATTTTGTGCATAATTGGCTCAAATGTGATAAACTATAGTATAATACAAGAGGAACAATCGCGCAATTATAGTCTCTGTGGGTGAAAATTCTCGGGGCTAACGACCCTTGAAATTTCACCCCACCTCGACTATAATTACGCAATTATTCCCTTTGTATTATAATATACTATTGTACTACGTGTATCTTTATTGAGTGCAAATTTTGTGGAATGAATAACATTGAAATCACATAAAATGCTGGTTCGTATAAATGCTTCACTGTACCTGCATTTCACCATGAAACTTGTTATACTTTGACACAAGCCAATGTCGCTATAATTAGGTCACATCAACCGTTGAAATGCTCATGTCGTTTCCCGAAAATGTTTTTACAAATTCAAGCCAATACAAAACATTGGAAATTTGCATAAGAACATACATTTGCCTAAGTTGTGACACGACAACGATGTCGTTCTGGGAATACAATACACAACAATTCTTTAAACTAAGAAATTTTACCGAAAATTTCTATTTCATATCGCATTATAACGTGAAAAAATGTTTTTACTACGAATGACAATCATCACATTACTCAACACTGACAAATAGTGCAAGAAAACGTTCACGTTCACACTGTTTTCACATCCCATTTATGCCATGCGAAAATTAAATTGATGGAGCGAAAAATCAGGATTATACAAATATGTCACTACTCCAAAGTCTTTAAATGATGATAATATAAATTTTTCCGTTTTTGCTTTTACAATGATAACATAAAAAAATTTAAATGGGTGTGTGCTATGGATGACATGGATATTTTTTATAAAGTGATATTTTATGAAATGCGAAGAAAATGCTTTTTATTACATTCTGGGTGAAATACATTTTTTATTGGACCCGTAAGAAGAAACGATGTCTCATTGTTTTACTATCACGTTTGTAACATTAGGACGACCGAATGGGGAGTATGAGTGATACATGTTTTGTGTGCTTTCTCAGGACATATTTTCTTCTCGGTTGTAAACAAATTCTCCTGCAGATTATATGCCAGTTTGTTTAGACTGGTAATTTTTCACTCTTCCAAAAATTCTTCTGATATAAAGTTACTCTCAAAGGTTATTGGACACGTTTACTGTCGCAGTGCTCGCGTTTATTGCGACATCGGCTGCTGTCAAAATGTAGATAATTTCACGATGAAATGCAAAAGCTGTATGTACTGTTCGTATCCAAAAACTATCAATCAGTTCATATTTTGCTGGTGTGAGTTTTTAAATGTCATATATCGCAGATGGGGTTGTTCAGAAAATATGACACGCTAATGGGGGAAGGGGTTTTTTATTCGTGTGACAGAAAAGAAAAAGGTTTTTGTAGCGAGGGAGAAACAGAAAAAAATCAGAGTAAATCACTGAAGTCATAAAGTCATCCGGAAAATCACAAAGTCATACGGATGGTCAGAAAGTCGCGAAAAATCACAAATTTAGGAAAAATCATGTAAATTAAAGAAAGGTCACTGCACGAAAGTTCCGGAAGTGTCCAAAGTCACAGAAAATCAGAGAAAGTCAAAGAAGATCACGAAAAAGTCACAGAAAATCACAAAAAAGTCACAGAGAATCAAAAAAAAGCCACAGAAAATCACATAAACACAAAAAGTCAGGTAAGTCCAGAAAAGTCACAGAAAGTCCAGAAAAGTCATGAAAATTCACAAAATACTTAACATCATGAAAATCCTGAGATATCTGGAAAAATCCGAATCTGTTCAAAAAATCACAGAAAAAAAAATCACGAAAAATCATAGAAAATCAAAGTCGTGGCCCGACGTTTTTAAGAGTAGTGTCCTCCTCGGTTTTTAGCAGTAGTAAAAACGTTATGTCAGGAAATGTTCGTCCAAATTTGATGAATTATTCACACTTTTCATTATTTTTTTGAGTTGTGTGTTTAAGGACAATACACATATTTGATCTTTCCACGTAAATTCGTTCTTGTGATGTCAAAAAACAGTGTGTAACATTAGTTCTCATCAGGCAACATTCATGTTTTTGATGCGCAGCGACGACTAACATTTTCCACGCATTCATACGGTTTAACACAAATACTGTCACGTTGTTTCGTTGAAACGGTTCGGTAGAAAACAAATCACAGAATTTTTTACGTTACGTACTTACAAATGAGACAGAGGTGAAGGATGCTCTCACACACTTTTGACATACATACTTTGTGAACGACCCCTACGTAGACTGAAGTCGATGTCACTTAAACGCGTAGGCACGTTTTATCATATCATTCAAAAAATGCGGTTTCACATCGAATTAAAAGCGACCAATTAAATGTTTTAGTTTTCTGTGCGAGAGAAATGTCTATGAATACACCAATCCTACTATTGTTAGGGCAGCCGTATTACGAATGAAATGAAACGCTTTGTGTAATTTATGGAGCTTATTTTTCAAATGGAAATGGAATTAGTTATACATGTATGAGGTTGTGTAATAATCATAACCAAACCATGAATCATAACTTGGCATTCAAAGCCAAAACCAATTAAGGTCACTTATATAGGGTTGTCCGAACAATTTTGTATAATTTTGTGTGCAAGAAATTTCGTGTGCCAAATTATATGTTGAAATGTTGAACCATAAAAATAAATATGAATTTATTGAAAAAGAAGAAAACATATCTTGAAGAATAATGCGGTTTCGCTTATTGTGTATATACCGCAAGTGCTTATTGTTTATGTTAGATTTTCTGGTCGAGGCGGCCAACTGGCCTTGAAACACAGATCCTATGATCCTTTGTTCCTTCCCCGTTACTCTTATATCATTCCACCTAGCCATGTATTCTGTCTTAGTTAGATTCCCACATTTTAAATGTTCCCATTTCAGAACGCATAGTTGTAACCGGTACGCTGAATAAGCCTCGTCGTCTGAGCACACGTACTACGATACATCTTCTAACCTCCGGCACAAGCCGTACACGCCAAATGAGTCTCGCTGTTTGGGCCCGGACATTACGATACATCTTCAAGCCTCCGACTTAACTATGCTTATTCTAAACGAGCCCATAAATGCAGTGCATCACACACAACTGAAATACCTTTTTCTAGGGCATTTGTGTGAGCAACCATTAATCTGTTTGTTGGACCACATGCTTAACGTGAATTCCGAACCACGCCTATGTATTGTAGCTACATATAGGATTTCATCTGGTGATCGTTATATCTCCGCCTTAAGATAGACTCAGATATCTGTACACAGAATTCATCGTGTATGGGCAACGTCATACATGTCATTCTTCTGTGTACGGTTCGTTATGGACACCAAACACCACAACTACCCATTTTTAGAAGCTTGGATATGCTTAGGAACGTTACTTTCTTGCTACAAATTGAAGAAAAATCCTATACAGAATTTTGTCCTCACCGGGCTTGAACCCGGGTATTCTTGGTGGAAAGCCAGTACGTTACCACTGAGCTAACCCGTTCCGTTGTTTATGTTGGTAGCAATAACTTTATTCTCGCAAAGGAACAAAAGCTTAACAAAAAAAATAAAAATGAAAAAGCTTAAAACCAAATCCGTGTTTTCGTCTACGTCTACGATGTTCACTCTGTCAACAAAAACATTAACGACATCAAAACAAATCTTTTGAATCTTGTTATCAGGAGGCGTAGAATTATTTATTTCCTTCAGTACTAGTTTGAATCAGTTGGATCAGTTTTATAATCGTAAGGAGGCAATATAACATAGAATTCTAAAGTCTGAAGTCAACCGTCCACATGCAAAGGGATAAAACTTAACACCTCACTTGACGGATATTGCGTTTTGTTGACTGCACTCATCTTTCACTAATTTTCTCTCTTTTCTGCCGATGATGGGGAAAGTATAGGGAGCTTTTTCCTTTCTATTTCAACATTGTTCGCCACTCTCTTTAAAGAAGAAAATATTCAATAGGAACAAGTGGAATTCATTGAAAAAAATACGCATCAGAATAGATGTGGCAAACAGAATTGATGTTGCAAAGAGAATCGAACGTATCTATCAGTAAATATCGCCAACTTGCAAAAATGAACATAATCTTGTTTTTCTCCCGAAGTCTTCAATTGTGTCCACATGAAATTGTGCACATACACCCAAAATTTCAAAAAAAGGTTCAAAAAAATTTTTTAAACTTTAAAAAAAAGATCGGTTAGTAGAGTGACGTTTTTTGAATTGGAACAACTTTAAATTGGAATGCATTGTTTCCATTGTTATTGTTCCAAATCAAAAAACAGTCTGATTTTGATTTCGAACGAATTAATCAATGAGCGTTCCAAACTGAAAATTAGGCGTTCCAATTTAAATTTCGCCGTTATTTGTAAGAAAACAGGACCTATTCATATGAAACTGGACAAGCTACTATGTTTGTCATTTTCACACTCACATTGAATGACTGAGAGAATCATATAAGGCGTCCAGTTTCTTATGAAAGGCCCTGTATATTGTTGGCTATTTGCACATTGTGCAAATAGTGTGTCCTATATATTGTTGGCTATTTATTTATTTTAATAGCCGAAGGTATATAGAAGAGACTATTTGCACACAGTGCAAATAGCCAACAATATATAGAAGAGATTTTTTTATTGATAACGATGTAGTCCAAAAATTTAATTCGCTCGCGCCCGGCATCCGTGTTGTTTCTGCTGAAAATTTCAATTTACTAGGGTCCTCGATCCTCGACGAAGGTTTATATAACATGGCCCAACCAATAACAATCAAAATAAAAACAATGTTCAACCGTTTGGAAAATTTAAAAGCACACTCAGCTCTCTTTTTGTTAAAGAATTGTTTCGCAATTCCCAAGCTCACGTATATCATCCGCACTAGTCCAGCGTGGAAATTCAACAATTTCGTCAATTCATTCGACGTCCTGCTCAAAGAAACGTTGGAAAAAATTTTAAATATCAAGCTCGTAGATCAGATCTGGACACAGGCAACCCTACCAACGTTATTCGGCGGTCTGGGCACTCGCCGTTTAGAAGACATGGCGCTTCCTGCATTTCTCAGCTCAGTCCATGGCACCCTTAATATCGTCTTTCAAATTCTCACTTCAGACGAATCATTAATCGGTAACACGGACGGAGCATTGGAATTATGGAGCACTTTGAATAGCGCAATCCCTTCCGAACCGACATTTCAAAGAAATTGGGATTTAATGAACGTGTCACGAATCATAAGCGGTGATTCCCGTTCTCACAGCTAGCTGGTCCAACGTATTTCGATGGCTATCCAGCGTGCAAACGCGTCCTCAATTATGGGGACACTTAAAGTCTCTAAGAAGCTCGATCAGGTATTTTATTTGTAATAAAAAAAAACAATTTAGAAGAGAGTGTGCAAATACAATGTGCAAATAGCCAACAATATAGCTGAGACTATTTGCACACTTAAACGAATGTTCCGGTCACTCGTGCTAATTCTTGTTTCGTTACCCAAAAACTTTTTGTGACGTTTTGTACAGCGAACCGTATATAAAAACGGACAAGTCGAATTTTAAACAATGGAATTTCATTGTTCAAAATTTGACTTGTCCCTTCTTATATTCGGTTCGCTGTAAAAGGAAAACTTCCTTAATTTCGTTACCTACCTAGTTTTTATAGCACTTTTTAAAAGGAAAACCTTCCTAGTTTTATTCGCCATCTCGTTCTTGTGACATTTTCTAAAAGGAAATATTCGATATATTGAAGAGTCGTTTGTTAATGTTTCTCTATAAGACTTGTTCAGTGTTCTTAAAAGGAAAAGTTTTCCAGCTTCGTTAGCCACATAGTTTTTGTGACATTTCGTAAAAGGAAAAGCTCCCTACTTTCGTTAGCCAGCCAGCCTTTCCATGTGCAAATAGTCTCTTCTATATATTGTTGGCTATTTGCACATTGTGTAAATAGTCGAATGTATATAGAAGAGACTATTTGCACAATGTGCAAGGAGTCTTTTCGTTTTTAAAAAGAGGCTGTCCCTAAATTACGTAACACGATTTTCGGGCTTTTAGATTTATCAGCTTGGGACGATCGTTTTACCAATCTTGAAACACAGATCTGACGATCCTTTGTTCCTTTCCCGTTCATCATTTAAATCAGCTTCCCCCCTCAAGTTAGTAAAACCTCCCGGTCGCCTCCAAGAACTTGCTCAAAGTAGCTGGTTCTAGGTTAGCAACTTCGGACGGTCTTACAACATACCCTCCCAGCAACCTGCGCCTCAGTTGGAAGAAACTGGGACATTCACATAATACATGAAATCCCGTTTCTTCCTCTAAGCCGCACGCACACATAGAGATCGCCGAGAGTCTAAGTTTTTTCATGTGTCCATTCAGCCCGCAATGTCCAGTGATCGCACCTACCACTCTCCTGATGCGATTCCTGTCCATCCCTAGCAGAAATTTGGCCCATTTCACATTAGGTCTCGGGAAAAAGCGCTTGGTGTGGATACCGCCATAGTATCCTTCCCAGCGCTCCACATGCCTCCTCATCACCCAGCTCCCTAGCGCTTCTACACGCGCAGGTCGAGTAATCGGCAAAAACGGCTCAGGGCCGTGACCGAGAGCTTCGGCACCCGCCTTGGCTAACTCATCAGCTTTTTCATTCCCCTCCACGTCAGAGTGCCCAGGTACCCAAACTAAAGTGATCTGATTCCTCAGACCCATTTCGTTCAGGTAATCTCTGCACTCTTTCACTAGCTTGGAGGTCACTCTAGGCGACATCAGCGCCTTGATCATTTCCTTACTGTCCGAACAGATAAGCACCCTCTTGCCGTGCGTTCCAACAGGCAGAGTCTCACGAGCTGCTGACAGCACCGCGAAGATCTCCGCTTGGAGCACACTGGCAAGAGCCCCCAGATAGAAGCAATTTCCCTCTCCAGAGCCCATGCCGTATACACCAGCACCTACTCCTTCACGAGATTTCGATCCATCTGTAAATCTAACCACGCAGTTCCCGGGAAGGCTCGCTGGCCATCCACTAAGCCATTCTTGCCTACTGGGAACTTTCGCTTCAAAATTCCTGTCGAAACAGGTTACCACAGCCATATCGTCTCTTGGCATTTCAAACACCGGGATCGATATTATCGTTGCAATCTTACCATGCCCAATGTGAAAATTCGGAGTCCACATGCCATTCTGCATCAGCCTATCAGCCGTGGCAAAAGCTTTCGCTTTAACCACAATATCGATAGGAGGCAGAGCCAGCAGCGTCTCCATCGCTAGGGTTGAGGTGGTTTTCATAGCGCCCGTGGTACAAATACACACTAGCCTTTGAATCTCACTTGACAGTTTTCTAGCGCATTCCACATCTAGCCTTGGCCACCACGCCACGCAACCGTGGCTAATCATCGGCCTTATCACAGCCTCATAAATCCACAGAATTGCCTTTGACGGTAGGCCCCAGTTTCTCCCGAAGGAGTTCCTGCAAAGCCAAAAAGCCGCTACAGCCTTCTGCGCCTTATCCTTGACATGAGCAATCCAATTCACCTTGCTATTCAAGCGTCACTCCTAAGTATTTCACCTGCGGAGCTAAATCCAGCACCTTATCGAAGAGCCTGATTTCACCGACCAAATTTGATCCTGAGCGCCTTCTGAATAGCATAAGATCTGTTTTGGCCGGATTGATTTTCAGACCGTTCTCACGGCACCATCTCACGACCACTCTCAAAGCTGTTCTGACCCTTCACCCAGCGTGCTCTCGAATTTTCCCCTAACTAAAATCGTCAGGTCATGCGAATAGCCCTACGCATAGATTCCTTCGTCGTTCAGCTTTCTGATGAGAGAGTCTATCACTATACACCACAACAAAGCCGATAGAATCTCCGCCCTGAGGCTGATCGGTCTGAAGTCCTTGGCAAACCTTCACCTTTTCCCACCTGGTTAGAACGTCTCCTAGGGCTAGGGAGCTACGTAGTACCTCACACAGCGGCTTCAGCAGAATCTCTCCACTTTCTTTCAGCAGAGCTGGAAAGATACCATCACTGCCAGCTGATTTATACGGCCTAAATTTGCCTATAGCCCACCTAAACCTTTCCATGGTGGTTTCATAACATACTGAGAGAGTGACATGTGCGAAATTTTTCCAAATTCATTCATAAATTGATATATGAAATTCGGTGAAAAACTTAGCTTCTGTCCACTTCACACGGAGTTTGGGATAGAAATTTTTTGTCTTAGCAAAATTGTTAAGCACGAAATGAGGAACAACTTTGCTGAGGAAGCAATTTTTCCATCAATTTTATTTCGGAAGTTATCACCTGTTATTACTGGACAAATTTTCGAATTCCAAATTAACAGAATTCAACAGCTCATAACTTCCGAAATTAAATTGATGAACAAATTTCTTCTTCAGCAACTTTATTCCTCATTTCGTGCTGAACAATTTTGCTGAAGGCAAAACATTTCTATCTGAAACTCCGTAAGAGTTCTGCAGTTTTGACCTGAACGCTGCATTTTTCAGAAAGTTCGACTTCAACAGTCAGTACCTTCTGAAACATAATTGATAGAAAAAAAGTTTCTTCAGCAAAGTTGTTCCTCATTTCATGGTGAGCAGGTTTGCTAAAGACTAAAAATATCTATCTCAAATTCCTGAGCAGTTATATAATAATGACCGCTACTATTACCAATTTGCCAACTGTGCGATATGTAAATCCAAGGAAACTTCTGTTTTACATTTGTTATTCCTATTATTATTATATATATATATATATATATATATTATATATTGTTAATCCTATCGTCAATGTGTTTGTTACTCGCCTTGCGCTCGTATTGTAAATCATGAGAAAATAAAAATTCACCGAGACTTGTAAACAAAAATTTTATCTATTATGATTTATAGGCTAATAGACCCACTATGTTTCTTTTAATCGCCTTTTTCTCAAGCAACGTTTGCATTGCGTACGACTCTAATCCATGCATCATACCCACTTTTTGTATTTCTTACTTTCATACTTTAATTTCCTGTAAAAAATTCACAACGAAGATATCTTTCTCAAATAAAAAAAATTATTACGAGTAATTGTTATAAAACTCACATAACATGTCTTTATCTTGTTATAATTTGGCATGTTTAATTAAACCCGCATGAAACGTACAAGGTTTCGTAAGTTCCACTAAACAATTTTTACAAGAAATAATTTGAATCATTGGATTATTCCATGCACTAATAAACTTTATATAGCAAAAACGACGTTACAGACAGTATGGTATGTCGATATGTGAGGCGCTTAATGCTAGAACTGTTTTGATAACCTAATAGTCTGTTTTATTTAACAAAAAATATTTCGACCACTTCACAAAACTTCATTATCTATGAAACATTTGTCGTTTCTTCATTGAAAGTGTATGCATTGTGAAAACAAACGTCTCGGCATTTTATCAATTCTAAGAATTGGAAATTCGGGGTGTGTTCATAAGTTCATCGCTTCAATGATGTACGTTACTATCATCTTTTAAGTTCCATACGTCCCTACATTCCATAGCATTTATTAATTCAATTATTTAATTTAATGTTAGTCCGTATTAAGCTATGAAATCATGGATGGCGCCACTATAGGAAAGTTGGTGAGCAAAAAGTGAAAATAGACTAAACTTTGAAACTCACTGTTTGGGAAACGTGCAATAGTTTCCTTGAATCGTACAAAATGTTTTGCTTCACAAAATAAAACCAGTTCTTTCAATAATGACAGAAACGAACACGCAGTGAATATTCTCTAAATAATTCGTATGGGTACTTTCAACTGTATCATGTAACACCTTATAAGAATACTGAAGTCTATCTACGGCCGTTTAAATCTTGTTTCTGGTGTTTACAGTTTGAATCATCCATGCAACGAAATAAATGTAACGCAATGTTCAGAACGCTCATGAAAAATCAGACCACTGTACTGCTTCCAACAATGGTCGATTTAGCACACCAAATGAAATTCTTTTTTCATGAAATTTAATTGAATGAAAAACATGTCAATATTTGAATAAATTTATGAAAAAATGGTTATATTTTGTATCGTTAAAATTGAAATTAACTTTAATTGGCATCCAATTCGTACGGAAATATAAATAATAATCAATTAATTATCTACCGTTGGAGTATTTTTTTCGATGTTTTAAGAGCCATCAATTAATGCTAATTTGAATACTTCTTTGAATTTCAAAGGTTGGATAACAGACTTCACATTTTCACGCAGTCTCAGTACTCCGATTAAAAATCAGAATGCGTCAAGAGGGGACTGTGGGAAGAACCTTTTAACCTTTTAGACCTTTTACCTTTAAATATTTGGACCATTCCATCGGTATTCCTACTTTGTAAATTATGTAAACGCTGTAGAATTTGAGTAAATTGCTAATTCCATCGGTACCGTAACCTGGGTGACGAATTTTGTCTCTTTCACTCTTTCAATTTGATTTATATTAACATGAGACAAAAAACATTCGTTAATAGACTTTTGGCACAAGATGTTACCACAAAATTCTTTCGATCATTAATACGCTATCGAGTCGCCTTCATACAACTAAAATAAGTAAATTAAAATGTAGTGTGTTTACGTATCACAGCTGTTTTGATGGCACACTGTAAATAGACATTTTAATTTTATCATGCCCGCAGCGGTAGTGGAGGGCGTGACGCAGTCCCCACATCCCAAAAAAAAACGTCCACAAACCCAAAAAACTCCATACAAAAACCTTTGGGACAAGAAGCCATAGATAGGCAAACTTTTGAGTTTTTTCCCCTCGCCCCCTCCCCCTCCAAATTATTTAAAAAAAACAACGTCGCAGCAGCTTTCAAAGGAGCCCTCACTCATCAAAATCGGTTGAAAATTGGCTGAGATATCGAGGTTTGAAAATGACATTTTTGTATGGAGAATAAATTTTTCTATTGTTCTCATCATTATGAAAACTTTTTTCTGATCTGTCGGTTTCTATCTATCTATGTTCTATCTATTAATAATTTTCGATCTCGAGAACTAGACAGCCGATCTTCCTGAAATTTTCAGGGAACGTCAGTCTCGACCCAAAATGAAAAATTTCATTTGCCGCTTTTCCGGGAAAGTTCTGGAAAAGCCGTGGCATGTGGAAAAGTGGTCAATTTTGAGGGTTTTTTAGGTAATGCTCGGAGTTTTCGAATTTTAGCTTCGGAGTGACAATAGCGAGAGAAATGGTTTCTTCGGGAAGGTTATAGAGTTTGGTCAGGAGAATTTTTTTGGGATTTTAAGAAAATGGCTGCCAGCAGTCAAACCGGCGCCATCTTGAATTTTCCCAAGCAATAAATTAGGTTTTTTTTTTGGTTTTCGAATTTTAGCTTCGGAATGACAATACTTAGAGAGTTGGTTTCTTCGGGAAAGTTATAGAGTTTGATCAGGAGAATTTGGTGGGATTTTCAGAAATCTGGCAAAGTGATGCCATCTTCGATTTTTTAAGGTATAAATTATACTTCTTCAGGTTTTCGAATTTTAGCTTCGGAATGATAACACTTAGAGAGTTGGTTTCTTCTAGAAAGTTATAGAGTTTGGTCAGGAGAATTTTTTGTGTCTTAAGCAAATGGCTGCCAGCTGTCATAGCGGCGTCATCTTGGATTTTCGTTTATGCTTTTTCGGTTTTCGAATTTTAGCTCCGGAATGACACTACTTAGAGAGACGGTTTCCTCTAGAAAGTTATAGAGTTTCATCAGGAGAATTTTTTTGGGGTCATTAGAAAATGGCTGCCAACTGTCAAAGTGACGCCATCTTGGATTTTTTGCTAAATTCTGATATCAGCGATAGCGTCACCTCAAGCGATATTATTAATTTTAGAAGCGGACTTTCGGACTGCGTCACACTTTACCTTTTAAGAGGTTTTTGTTGTGATTTATTTTACGTCTTTAAGTGTAATTTAGTGTTAATTGAACAATCTGAACAATTTTATGATAAATCCAATGAAATCGTATTTTTATCATTCTTTTCATCGACAGCTGAAGAAATGTAACTGAGTGAATAATACAAAAAATTCTAAAAACTTATTTGACAGCTCTGAAAATTCCGTTAGCGTGCTTCGCAATTTCTCGTGTTTGTTCAGCAGGTTCAGCATTAGCTTACTTGACACTAAACGCTGACGTTCCTATTTTTGTTTAACAATGAACGATTAGTCAAAATTAAATAAATGTTACAGTGGGTGTATTTTCATTATGTGCAAATAACTGTTGGTGAGGGGAAAACACCTATGAATTTTTTTGGAACACTTAAATGAAATTTTTGGAATTCCAAAGAGAATTTTGTAATATTTTTGGGTCAGTTACACATCGGCTGAAGATATGTCTGGAGTTTAAGAACGTCTGTTGTCTGAGTGTCTCGCATCATTTCCCTTTGAACTAAGTGTGATGGAATAAAGTGTAAGAGAAAAAGATATTTTTTTAAATGTCAATACATCATTTGAATTTCTTTGATTCAAAATGCATTTTCTGTGTCATACATCTTCATCATTTGGAGATTTATTTCAAAATTCTCATTGTAATTAGATGTTTATGTTAATTCATACAATTCTCTGTGAATGATGTAATTTTCTGATCCATTAGTTGCTTCATCACTATTTCGGTACTCAATCGAATAAATAATACTTGAAGCGTTGTTGTATGAAACGTCGCACTGCTGGAATTAGCGCAACAATTAGCATCGTATGAATGGCACAATCGTGACTCTGACTATGTTTATCCAAATTATGATTTCTTTCAAATGATTTCTTTATGTTTTGATGGATTTTTCTGTTCTCTTTCAAGTAGTAAATAACTAAAATTAAAAAACAATTTATTTTGAGAACTTTCATTCGATTTTTTTTGTATTAAATTTGTTGTATTTATTTTGGTATTTTAAATGAATTTCTTGTTTTTCGTGTAAATAATTTGTCATTTGAACACATGAACAACGTACAGTGAATTGAAAATTATACAGAAACGTTCAGTCTTTCAGACTTTTTAGTCTGATGAGTGTGCGTATATTTTTCATACTTTTTTTTTTATCGCATTCCATTGTTACTCTTTCAGACAGTTTCAAAGTGAAATATGACATTCTTATTCGCAAAAAAAAAATAAGTGACAGTGACATTTCCCTATCACTCTTTGTTATTTTTGATCCAACTCTGACTGAATGTGAAAGAGAATAACCAAAAATTAGATTCAATGCGATTCTTTGATTGACTATAAATCAATGAAGTCCAATCGGAAATTGGAAAAACTTAAGTTTTCTGGTCAGCCCTTAGAGGGGCGTGGGGTGAAAATAATGAGAGGGGACCACCACACCACCAATAATCACTAGGTATTTGGCAGCGATCCCCCTCTGAAGAAAGGGGATGTCAAAACTAAAAAAATTTAATTTTTATATTTTTGCATTTTTGTGTATTAGGTAGTGCTGGGAGGGGCTAGATGAGTGGTGGAAGAGTAACAGAAGCGCGGAGATTGCTATGAAAATATATTGGGCGCTTTAAACAGCCCACGTTAACAAACTGGGCGCTTTAAAGAGCCACGATCAAGCAAATTAATAGAAATTTTGTCGATAATCCATTCATGCTGAGTGAACATAAATTTTGTGTGGTATCTCTCTCAGTGCCCTCTGAGGCATTGCAGGAAGAGTTGCAGAAGATCTATGACAAATAAACAACAAATTATACATACTTGCTTCGGTATGATGGTACTGAAAGCGATTTGAAGTCGGTAAATACTTCGGTAGTGACAAACCGAGGGGTTCCAAATCCCATAACGAAAAAAGGCCAATGGGCTACAGGTAAGCAGCCTTCACTCGGCGTATCCTGGGTGAGTGCACACAAAGTTGATGTTCACTCAGCGAATGTTTACATTATCCATAAAATTTATATTTAAAGCGCTCAATTTGCTTAATGTGGGCTCTTTAAAAAACCAAATGTGGTTAAGGTGGGCTCTTTAATGAGGGCTTTCATGGCAATCTTCGCTTTTCCGTCACTTTTCCACCACCCTTTCACCACTCATCTATCCCTTCCCAGCACTTCGTAGTATCCAAAAAATGCAAAAAAAGAAAAAAATATTTCTTTTTAGTTTTGATCTTGCCCTCTCTCCCCACTTCCAGCACTGACCAGAAAACATAAGTTCACCCCCCCCCCCCTACTCCCCCTTTTTCAGTCCGTTTCCAACGATTCCCATTACTTCAAAATCAGACGTCATTCATGGACGGTCCCGTATTTACTTCGGCAAGCAATCGGACTCAGGCAGGCATTAGAACCGTTCAAAAACTGTCGGCGGCGACTAGCCAGCAATTTATTTTTGCCGCCGGCGGCTGATACCGGCCTAAAAACCACAGCTGATGCTAAGTTTGATAAAGATTTTAAAAGTGTAATTTAACAAGGAAGGAAAATCATGAAAAAATTTTATTGAATTTTCTATAAAAAAAAACTCATTTCTTTAAAAAGATTAACGACGATAAACAAAGCTTTGAAAATTTTGGTGCTGAGTCGGATATTACTTGACATCATAGTGTCTAGTGTGTACAAGCATTGGACTTTGACAGTCATTTATTTATTGTTCTACTTATTTATTGTTCGAGGTCAAGTCAAGATGGCGGTGAGTGCGCACGTGGTTTGTTTTGCTCTGAGTAAGTTTTATTTATTTTTTGCCAGTTTCGCGTTTCGATTCATAATTTCTAAGATGCAATATGAATTAAGGTATGTTGTTGCCATAATCTTTCGAGCTACACAGATTTGCTCAAGGAATATCTCAATTTTTCAATTCCACAAAATTCTCAGTTCCGATTGTTTTTGTTTCGTTTCTTTTAAACCTCTATTGGATATCATCGCTTATATTATGGTTACCATAGGGCTTCCCACTGCCCCAACAGTATTTTATCAGGTTTGCATCTCAATTAAAGTTTTCATTCTCATTTTCAAACATCGTAATGGTGACATAACCTCAATGCTGCCGCGTTTTTCGGATGTTATGTTGTTCTAATGTGAAGCAATCGGTGTTTTGTTGTTTCGTTGTTCGTTATTTTGAAATGCAATTTCAAGTCAATGTGATTTATAATTACGGATACGGGCTTCGCTATTCGCATAGCTATCGCTTTGGCAAAATATGGATGAGCTTGCGCATAGCACTTTAGGCACGTGTGTTAAAGTCCCCATTGAGGCTTGTACTTCCGGTGCGGTTCGGCTTACCAGGCCGTCCCACTGTATTCACAAGCGGTAAAAATATTTTGGCTCAGCCTCGGACGAGTGTTGGTCACGGGGTACGACCAGCACAGGACATAACAGGTACCCCATCGTTGACGATCAGGCAATGTAAAAAGGTTGGTGGTTTGTTTATTGGAAGTCTAAACGTGAATGGGGGTTTTCGGTGTCGCAAGAATGAAATGATAGAATTGGCTGAGGATTACGGTGTAGATATCTTAGCATTGAGCGACATTAGAACTAAGGGACAGCGAGAAGAGCAGGTGGGCGGCTATAAAGTGTTTTTGTCTGGCGTTCAGTCTGGTAGGGCAAACTGGGGAGTTGGATTGGCTATCAAGCAGGAATTAGAAAAATTTGTCTTGAATGTTCGCTGCGTAAATGAAAGGATTATGTGGATATCTATTAAGTTAGCTGGGGGTATTTATCGGCTGGTTAGTGTTTATAGCCCATGCGAGGGTAGCAATGCTGGCGACCTCGACGCCTTTTACGAGCAGTTAGGAGATGTTGTGGCAAAAAGGCGAAGTGAGTGTGTGGTTTTGTTGGGCGATTTTAATGCGAGGATAGGAAACAGTACAACCAATGCAGGTTATGAAAG
>CM055405.1:24900668-24911812 GCA_029228625.1 Pseudolycoriella hygida | reverse complement strand
TATGCATCAGAGTCGGATTTATTCATCTTAAGGTGAAGGCCTGCACAGTGCAAGGGAAAATGATTTTGCACATTTGTTCACAAAAACTTCGGAAACTGGTTTTATTTTTTGAATTATCGACAAAAAATATCATTATGGCAATCATATTGATTTTTTGTATTAAATTCAGCCATTTTTGACCGTGACATCAGTGTTGTCCGTATGAAACCAGCTAAAAATAATTTGTTATTTTAGAAGTAGTATCTAGTAGTATTTGATAGATTCACTTAAAAAAAAAAAGTAACACATCGTTCTACGGCTTGTGTATGGCAAGGCAATTGGAATGCTGGAATGCCTTGCCATAATTATCGATATTTTGATAATTATCGATATTTTGATAATTATCGATATTTCGATAATTATCTATATTTCTATAATTATCGATATTTCTATAATTATCGATATTTTGATAATTATCGATATTTCGATAATTATCGATATTTTGATAATTATCGATATTTCGATAATTATCGATATTTTGATAATTACCGATATTTCGATAATTATCGATAATTACTTTGATAATCATTTATCGATATATTTTTTTGATTATCGATACTGATATTTTTCGAAAAGTCCCATCCCTAGCAACAACTTGATAAGGCACCTACATCCTAGGGACATCCTGAACTACATCACTAGCACGGGAAAATTCCGGGAAATAGCGGCCTAAATATAACCAAATAGTTACAAACAATGGGCCCAAACAGTGGCCTCCGTGCGCGTTCGCATTCGCATCGACAAGTTAATTTTAACAGACGTAAAAGGTAATTGTAAGCAATAAATTATTCTACGGCATACCTTCAAAACGTACCGTTTATTTTGTTGTTTTCCTTGAAAAAAATTACCAAATTTTAGCCCCATTTGACAGCCGCAAACGAACTGACGGAGGCCGAATGTACTACCGAATAGTATTTATGATATTATAAGTTGTTATGAGGGTTATAAAGAGTTACATTGTGATTTTAAATTCATTTTAAGTGTCCGCCATCTCTCATTCTTTTCGATTTCGGCGGATGTACTAACTGAATTGCTCCTTTCATTTATTACTTTAATTAATTTTATAAAAAAATTTTTTCGGCATGTCGTAAAACAAATTTTTGTTTAAAATAATATTTTACGTCACTTTTGTCGAAATAGCCATGGCCAATAGACACGGAACGACCCTGATAATAAATTCAGTCTTCCGTCGCGTTGAGAGTCTATTGGTTCTGAATAATATCTATTGCGTAGGGGATATTGACGAACAAGGATTATTTACTCTCAGAGAGACATAGGGCCGGTTATGATTCAAAAAAATCTACTGTGTAAACCAAATAAGAACCCTTGGTGAAGAAAGTAATTTGATACAATTTCTACATTTCCCGAAAATTGCTGAAAATCTATACGTTTTATTAAATTCGTTTTTCATGAAGAGTTTGAGATGGTAACGATTTTTACGGTAACTTGGTATAGCGTTATAATCATCGTCAAGTAAATATTTCATTAAAATTCTTACTACCTGCTATACTATACAGGGGCGTAATTAGATCGAAAATCGGAGGTTTATTTTCTGATTGTGTGTTCGCTTTCGGATTCCTTTTTTATAGCTAGGTTTTGTAAGAGTTGATTTCCATATTCTATAGGGGAGGAGTTGTACACTGGATCTCCTCATCTAAGGAATATGTTGAACGATTTTGCTCATTATTCTTTTTCAGTGGCCTTTCACAAATGACGTAACGCTTTTTTTCTGAATTTTGGACCTCCCTACCGCCCCTACCCCTGTCACGCAATTTGAACCAAATATGACCCATACTTCCATAGACAGTCACGTTTTGTTAATCCCCCCCCCCCCCTAGAGCGTGACGTCATTTGTTTATTCTTATTATTTCGTATAGTATTTTCATCATAGTTTTACATCTCATTTTTCACAGTTCATTACGTAGTATACGTTTATACACATTTATATCTCATACTAACTTCATGTATTATATCTAGTAATTATGTTCTAGAAGCATGTTGAGAAGGTGTTGTATTATCGTACAGTTCGATGCTTAATCGGCCGGGACGATGATATAGGCTTGTGAACCACAGATGTCGCTTTTTTCTGGGCGTCATCGTTCACAATTTCTTGCTCTGTCATTGGCTCCATCTATGATGCAGCAGCAGCAGAATTACAGAAATGCTAACCACGTGTTTCTCTCCTAATTGTTCTTTGCGTGTACCAGCACTAGCGACATATGAGTGAGGTCATATGTTTATATGTTTGTGAGTACGGTTGTTCTTTCGTTACAGGCATCGAATGCCGTAACTACTAGGAGGGATCGATTTGACTTCGGCTAGGGTTTAGCGAAATTCTACGGGTCATTCTAAGAAACTTTGCCCTTGAAACCATAGCTCCATCTTGAATTTTTACGGGTAAGTGCTGGAAATGGGTTGATTTTCCAGAAATGTTGAGGTTAGGAGTGTTCAGAATACTTGTGATATTCTGGAAATATGTTGGGTCAGGCTGCCCTCCACTTTTGGGGCTTTGTTTGACAATTTTCAAGTGTTCGGTGACCCTAGCAATTTTGAACCGTCTGATAAAATCGAGTGCACAGACGTGTAAGGCTAACTTTTCGTGTAGATTACGTGGGGTGAAAAAGTAGCCCCAGTCCCATTTTTGACCCTAAAATGGTGATTTTTGCCCAATTTTTGAATCTTTGACCCTGCCCTGCGCCTCAAAAGTGGAAGGCAGCCTGACCCAACATATTTTCAGACTCTCACAACTATTCTGAACACTCCTTACCTCAACATTTCAGAAAAAAGCCAATTGATGGCACTCTAAATGGAACAAATCGGATTTGTTGAAATGAACACATTCCCGGCACCAATCCGTAAAAATCCGGAAGATCCAAATTCAAGATAGAGCTATGGTTCCATGGGCCAAGTTTCTTAAAATGACCCGTAGAATATCGCTACACCCTAGCCGGAGTTGTTTTTCAAATCGACTCACCCTAGTAACTACCCAATTTATGAAGCTTGGGTCAACTTAAAGACGTCGTACAATCTAAAATTTCTTAGAGAAAAATTCCTCGTTCCGGGGATCGAACCCGGGCTTTCTCGGTGGAAGTCCAGCGCGTTCACCACTGAGCCACCCATCTCTTCATTTGTGAACAGCCCGTTAGTGAAATTTTAATTTTTGTCGGAAGCGTTTGAGTCCAGTTCGTTCATTCAAAAAGACAAACTGACAAACGGAAAACGTTATCTACACTCTGATGATTCAAAATACACTCCCCACACCTGGTTCAGATAACACAACCACAATAAATGTACATTTTATGCACTTTTAATGTACAAAAGTACAATGTACACTTTGTATGGTAAATTGTTAGCCAACTGGGCGTGGGTAGTTAGATAGGGTAGCGCTTGATAGCATATGAGCGGAGTGTGGTAGTCCGGGTCATATGCCAGGCGTGCAACTGTCTAACTATCAAGTGCTCTTTTTACGTCCACGTCGTAGTCCCTGGGACCTCAATTCTCTTCGGAGTTTTGTGCTAAACTTAAGAGTGCTACCTGACGACTTGCCTACGGGTTGTCGGGGAAACGGATCAGTGGGTTGAGCGAAATGTTAACGCCTCTTCCTCGTAAAAAAATCACAGTTCAAGAAACTCTACAAGAGCCTCGGGCAAGACGCGCGAAAGATAGACGTTGCGCAGTGGAGAAGTCTGGCCCAGGATCGCTCCAGATGGAGAAACGTTGTAGAGTCAGCCAAAACCCGCTTGGGTTAGAAAGGCTGATAAGTAAGTAAGTAAGTAACTGGGCGTCCAACAGGTTTTCTATTCGACCGAAGTTTTTCGCGAAAAACCTTCGAAATCTTGATTTTTAATCCGAAAAATTTTCTTAATCCAGTGTTACAGTTCAGTTCAGGTGTATCTTCACTGTACTATCAAAGCCGTTGAAAAAATTGTCATGCCTGGGAAGAGGGAAGCGTACAGCAAAACGTGACTGTCTAAACAAATTGAGGTCAATTCGGACTCTTTCATAAAATTGGAAACTTCATAGAACTAATGTCAGAAATTGTACGAATTTTGTAGATAAAATGTCCGAAATTTTGTAGACAAAATGTCCGAAATTTTCAGATAAAATGTCAGAATTTCGGACACGTTGAAAAGTAGTTGGAGGCCTAGGCGGCGCCCTGTGAAATCTCTAAAAAAATGGTCTGTTGCCACCATCGAGCAACCCATTCCGGCGACAATCTGGGACTAGTTTGTTCGAAAAAGGATTAGTTAATTGGTACATTCCCAGTAATAGTGCCAAAGTCGTGAAGTTTAAACCAAAGCTCTGGGATGAATTGCAAAGTGTAACGACGAAGAGCCAAAAGTGTCTGTAAATGTGACATCTGGTGATAAAAACGGCAATGGAAATAAAACGACGCAAATTCTAGACTGTTTTTTTTTTCAAAGGTCTAGTGGCACGGCTTATTATTGCAAGAAATTGATACCACCACTTTTAACATTGACGGTAATTTAATCCTCAACGTTTATTTATTCCTTACCCCTCCTTTTGATTCAAGCTTACGCTCCTGTTTATATAAATAAGAAAAATTTATTAAAAGGAATCTCCTTGTAACAACTTAAGGACTTGAAAAGAAGAATTGAAAGAATTTTATAAAATCGTTTACACAGAGTCGATATTTATCAATTTGTAGGTATCTTCATCCTATTCAGTATAATATCATATGGCATCATGAAGAAGCTTAAATTGAGATCAAAGAAAAGGTTGTGTTGTACAAATTGCCATGTAGAATTTGAGTCTGATAGAAGTTATGAGTAACGTTCGTTGATTTTACGGCCAGATTTCACTTAAATTCTATTATGTTGTTATAATTAAATGATATGAAAGGAACGTTACGAAAGTCAATAGTGTAAGCTTAACCAAATAAGAAAAGCAGCACAAATTAATCAATACGTTTACTACAGAGAAGTATTAATTATGCCGGGTAACGCATAGAACCGGTGAACTTCTAAGCATTTAACTTTGAACTTATTCACTTTGAACTTTCTTTGTAACATAAATTAAATGAGTTCGTTCCGAACATATGTTGGTGTTGTCAACGTCTTTCAGTAACATTAATTAATGAAATTCTATTTGCTATCGTTATGAAATGGCTTACCACTATTTAATGAGCCGAAACATTGAAATTAGAGTACGGCACTTCTTTGAATAAATGGATATAAACTTGGATTTTCAATTTCCTGGTCTATTACATACATTCCATTTACAGTTCATTGATAAAACATTTCTCCTGGAATTTTAGTGGGAGGAATTCATCCTAGAACTTAATATTTTTATCGATTTCTTCTGAAAACTTCAACCTTAACAGAATCAACGTGTAAAACAGGTAGAAAGAAAGGAAAATTTGCTAGAGTTCAGTTCAATTGAAAAGGTCTGATACCACAAAAAGATATAGCGACTTACCCCTTTCATATTCAGGCATAAAATGTGGCAGATCTTTCTAGTAGTTATTAGTTAGTAACACGATCGAAGTCGGTACCAGGCTGCGTACTTGGGACCCTAAAGCTGGGAATAAAGAAGGCCGCCTGTTGTTGGAAATCTGTTTTCGCCACATTGGAGGCAATAGTGAGTTATATAAGTTGTATACGTCACATAAGTTTCAATTCGGCACCAGGCTGCTGCTGCCCTCTGCATTAGAAATTCTTAACTCGAGGACGCAGCCTAGTGCCGAGTTAAAACCTATATGACGTATGGATATCACTAATATCTAGACTTTGGTGAAGACAGATGCTTAGTACCAGGCTGCTTTCTATATTCCCAGGTAAGGGACCAAAGTACGCAGCCAGGTGTCGAATTATATTTTTTGGTTATTCTCGACAGAGGGATTCTTTTGAAAAACAGATAAATTCATTGCCGATTATACGGTTCGCTATTTATTTTCGACAATTTAATTATTTTATTCTGGTGCTTTTCAGTAGAAGGAATGAGTGTCACATCTATACTTCAGAATTTCATTTATCAGATTACCACCCATGTATATTTGGTATTATTACAAAGCAGAGACTAGTAGTGTCAACAATAGACATTTTTTTAATATTTATTTGCTTGGTGGATGCATACGAGCCTGTAATAGTTCATCTGAGAGGTAAATTTTTTTACCCAATTTCAAGGTCCTATTTCGTGGTGAAAATTTCGAAATCGATATCCACAAGCCTCTTGCCCCACTAGTACAGGACTTCCTCTTTCCAACGACACCCATATTGCCTTTGTACATTCTAAGTTGTGGGAGAAAATCGCATAAGGAAAATGCATGTTTTCGACTTTCAAAGGGATTAGATTTCCACAATTGCGACACAAAAAATGTTTTGATCACGGTTTTGACGTTTGGGGACCAGTGTGTGTTTGGCCGCATAAAAATAATTGCATAAAAAAATACGACCGATTTTGGTAGGCTGTTTTTCAAAAGAATGAGTGAGGTCATGCAGTGGAGCTTCCTAGGTTTATGGGATTTTAGTGGATTCTTGTGGATTTTTCTAGCACTTTTCAACTTCAATCAGATTTTTAACGAGAGATAAACTTACTGATATAACGTACTGATATCCGCACAAAAAACACTTCCAGTTGGGGTGTGACGCAAGTCTTTATGTCTGCTTACAGAAGTTGTGAAATCAGAAAAGGGTGACGCATTAAGCTTCTAACGCAAAGCGATTTCCTTCCAGTTACAAAAGTTCTGATATCAGAGTGACGCATTAAGCTTCGATATACAAAAAAAAATTTAAACAAAATTACGTTGAATTCACAAAATTGCGTCACAAATGCCGGACATGTCAAGCGTCTGACGTCAATATAACCCAGGTGGGTGTCTGCCACGTGGAACCACGTCTGCCAATCTCAAATGATGCGATTAAAAGACTGGGTGCAGCGGGAGCATGCTGAACGCTGGAAAGCATATGAAGGAGGCGCTCATACAAAGCGCTTCTTCACGAAGCCCGATGCAAAATGAACCAATGACCTGCTGAAAATGGGCTGAAGTTGCATTAGGAGGGTAGTTGGGGCGATCACTGGACACCTGAATAAGCTACGGCTGTCAGAGACCCCTGTTGGATTTCTGTTTTCAGGTAACGGAATTGAAAGACCGGAGTTATAAAAACACTTCTTTATTCAAGGAATTTCTAATTCAGAATATCATTACGTCAAACTAGATTAAACAAAATCCTTTTGTCTCACAGCACACTAAAACCATATTAGAATTAAGGGGCCGTTCATAAAGTATGTCACGCTCCGAGGGGGGCGGAAGGGGGGGGGGGGGTTCGGCTTCGCGTGACAGTGTGTAGGGGGGAGTGGAGTCTAGAGCCGTGTTACGTCACACGAAATTTTTGAAAATATTTGGCTGAAATTTACATTTTTCTCTAATTTACATAGAATTCTTGGATGGAAGTCATTACTTTAAGTAATTGTATATTGTCCATCATTGTGACGTTAAAATCGAAAAATGCTCTCACTCTCGCTATCTTTCTTTTTTAATTCAGAAAATGAAAACTTGCATTGTCCTATAGTTTCAATATTTTTACACTTTCCGCTCGAATGATCAGGTCTACCAAATCATTGTTCTTTATGAATAGATTTATGAAGGCGCATTCATCTATTTTGCCCAGTCGTATGTTATTTTTAGTCAGTAGCTTTAAAGTGTATACTATCTATACCTAGCTGCAAATTTATTGCAACGCGGCAAGATTCACATTGCAAGGGATTCGAGCTTTGGAGTAGCATTCGTTACCTTAACGAAAATTCACGATTCCCACATGAAAGAAAGTTTTCATGGTTTTTAAATTATTTTTACCGTTATGTCACAAATCGGGGAGGGGGGGTTCGAGGTCGGTGTGACACAAGTGTGACAGAGGGGGGGGGGTCGAAAAAAGGCGATTTTTGCGTGACATACTTTATGAACGGCCCCTAAAGGCACATTTGCATTGCACAACCAACAACCCCAAGGTGGATTAGAAGAGGAAATAGGCATATACACGTGATTGCCCCAAATTCCTCCAAAAGCAGCATCCTTGGGGATTTCTTTGTGAGACCATCTGAAGCTATCAAACTTTACCTCCCACTTTAGACAGGTTCTTGGAAGCAATAGGAAGGCTCACCTAACGATTTAATTAACGAACGTGAAAAGAAACGAAGGATTCTAGGATCTGAGTTACAAGAGCAACATTAGGTCGTTGGTGCAGACAGAAATACCGTAAAAAGGTCGTTAAAACAAGATCAACATATTTTGCTTTTTAAATGTATTGTCGAAAACATTTGCAACCAAACATGCATAACTACACAAATTGTTAAGCTGGAGTGAACTTTAGGAACCTATTCGCTAGAAAAATTCAATTAAGAATTGTCTGTCAGAGAGATGAATGAAAAAAGTTTTGAATGCTTTTTCAACTCATTTGTTTTTAAGTTTGACTATGTTGATATGCAAAATCAAGTAAAAAAATGCAATCATCATGACTACATAACGAAACACACCTATTCACTGTGCCGTTATTAAAGTGGAAAAACTAATAAGACAAGCTTGTGTAACACACATTGAGTGAAAACTAAACTACACTAAGGTATGTAACTATGACACAAAATGACCCAAATAACACAAACATTTGCACGTCTTTTTCAGTTGTTCGCGAAACACAAAATGTTTTTGTTGATCTATATCCTAAAGTCTACTGAAAACCCTCACACCACACCTCAGTTGATAACTCGTTACACTGGGACAATACTAATATGTGTATCGTTCGCGAGAATTTATGTCATTACCTAAACTATTTTATCTACAATAATCAGTGAATCAGAATTTTCTTGTAACACGAAAATAGCGAAAACTATCTACACTTGAGAACAATATAAAAAAAAGTCAATTTCATGCCATTTCATGTCTAGGCGGGCGATTATGTTTTGTTTTTGGTTTGAAAATCACTCAAAGATTCGGAGAGTTTTTCTCTCTCAGCCTGAATCAAATATGCTCTATACAAGCGAAGCCACTCATTCACAAAAAATGATCTTACTCTCTTGTCTGGTTTTTTTCGCGCATGTATTTTATGCAACACCAATTCAACACATATGTAAATTTCAATATAAACAAAACTCCACAGCATAAAGAGTCCTCATTATGACTGTAACATTTGAATTTCATATCGGAAATGTCACTAAATGGCATTGAACAACTATTGCAACTGAATTATTACATTGAAAAAACACTTACCGTTCCGATTTTATTTCGAAACCGATTTTGATTGAATCAACATTAGGTTCTCGATCGCCGTGACTCAAAGATATTTACAATTTTTTTTTCTGTTCAAATTAATTCACAGATTTCATCAAATTTGAATCACTCCCGATGTGCTACTTATAAAAACAACGTAAAAATGTTTACACTGCACAGAAAATAATAAATTTGTAATCAAAAATATGTTTTTAAAAATGTTTTTAACGAGAAGGGTTTTGAAACTATCAGTTATTATGTGCAACTGTCAAATCATATGAAGTTTATTCTCTCGACTCGCAAGCTCGGATTCTTTTAACAATAAACTCTCCGTTTTCGTGAGTAATTCAATAAAAGTAACGGTTCTCTCAATTGTAATAAGTTCTCGGTTTATATGTGATTCGTTCTTGCGTATAGACTTTTTCATAGCCGAAAAGCCAATATAAATATTATTTGTATGTCTCTTTTATTTATTAAGATGATTTTAGACAATTTCGATTGTTCTGCCACGAACGAATGTTGCATGCGAAATGGTCTTAATCGCCAAACGTCTGAGAGATATACGTATGCAGCTTTACATACAACAGGATTCTTCCCCCGAGGGAATTTCAGAACTTTTCTCGTTTTTTGTTTCTCTCACCTAAAATAACCCACGTAAAGTTACGTTATTATTCTAGTGATTTCAAATTAAATTTCTGTTGATTTTCAAAATAATTATTACGCATCTGCGGGAAAATTTTTTTACCTTCGAGGAGGAAGCTTGTATCCCGAGCCGAAGTCAAGGGATATAATCCTCCGAGAGGATAAATAAATTATCCTGCAGAAACGTAAGAATTTTTATGCACCAAAGCAAGAAATCAACAAAACAAATTTTGATACAACACAGCAATGCATGACTTATCTACCTAGACAACCACTGAGGTGTATACAAATTATTTCACAGCTAGTGCAAATATTGAGACTTTTAACACTTTAGTTGAACATTTTAACACACATTGTGACATTACGCGAGGGCGACAGTGTGTTGGTGCAAACTTTTGACAGTTGATCGATCTAATATTCATTACTTGTTTTGTATTTTCATCACATCATGTCATGGCATATTACACCAATACACCCTCGCTTTATGGTAGAAATGTTTTCTGTGCTTCAATAGGCAGTTCTGAACGAAAATAGATGGCAGCACATTCTATACACCACGCTACGAGGATAAAGATGTACTTATGTAAGTGATTTTAAGAAAAACGTTGTTCTGCGACATATCTCGAAAATGTTTATATTTTTTTAAAATTCAATTTCAGTTTTATACATTCAAATAATTCGCGCAAATATTCACTTACAGCAGTGCCATTGGTACCATCCTAATACGATAAATTCCATACATTACTATAGAGGTAAACTGACAGCATACCAGATAACGTTTCTCACTTACAGCAGTACCACTGGTACTAACCTAATACGATAAATTCCATACATAGAGGTAAACTGACAGCACACCAGCCGTAAATATTTTTTCCTAGTTCATATTATCAGTACATCATGAATCTCTATGTCATAGGGGCCATCCGTAAAGTACGTTGCCAACAAATGACAATTTTTAGACCCCCCTCCCCACTCGTGAGCAAAAATTTATGAGAAAAATTTTTGAAATGTATGGAACGTACGCTTTCGACGAACTCCCCTCCCCCCTAACCAAGTATATACTTTACGGATAGTCCCATATGAAAATATGATTACGATTTTAAATTTTTTCTGTACTGTAACGGTGCGGAAATGTTTAACATTTCCGCATTGTTTGCGAACATATTTGCATGAAATAACAAAGTTTTGCCATGACCAGATATCGAACTTGCGTTACGCTAGCGTTACAGGGGGGGGGGGG
>CM055405.1:24853145-24900168 GCA_029228625.1 Pseudolycoriella hygida | reverse complement strand
ATTCCAATTGCCTTGCCATACACAAGCCGTAGAACGATGTGTAAAAGTAATAAGTGAATCTATCAAATACTACTAGATACTACTTCTAAAATAACAAATTATTTTTAGCTGGTGACTGAAGCTTCAATAAAGGTAGTGGGAGCAGTTGAACGCGACGGTTTCATACGGACAACCCTGATGTCACGGTCAAAAATGGCTGAATTTAATACAAAAAATCAATATGTTTGACATAATGATATTTTTTGTCGATAATTCGAATTCTGAAGTTTTTGTGAACAAATGTGCAAAATCATTTTCCCTTGCACTGTGCAGGCCTTCACCTTAAGATGAATAAATCTGACTCTGATGCATATTTTTTTCTACCTTGCTTGTGCAAGAAAGCTATCGAAATTCTCTACAAAATACAACAAAAACATTTTTCTTTCATTTCATATCTTACGACTGACAGGGTCTGAAAGTATGAAAATATTAGTAAAAAATGGAATCCGGGAACACTTTTCGTTCTACCGATGTACCTTAATCAAACATTTATAAACAATAATTTATGCTAAATTGTTGCCCAATATCTCCTGAAAGTTTAGCGATATTAACTGTAACTCAAGTGTCTGTAGATGGGTCACACGAAGCTTTTATATGAAGCATAATTATGAAAGTCGAAAAAAATCCGTTTTTGGCCTTGCGGCAACCCTAAATTGTATTTTTAAAAAAATATTTTGCGTGTATAATAATCAGAAGACCCTGCTCGACCAGTGTAGGGGTGAGGCTTTTCAAAAAAAAAATTGTTGGCGAAAAATGATCCACCCTAATAGATAGCACATAGATAGATAGAAACCAACAGATCAGAAGAAAAGTTTTCATAATGATGAGAATAATAAAAAAATCCAATTCCATACAAAAATGTCATTTTCAAACCTTTATATCTCAGCCAATTTCCAACCGATTTTGATGAGTGAAGGCTCGTTTGAAAGCTGCTACGACGTTGTTTTTTTTTAAATAATTTGGAGGTGGGCGAGGAGAAAAAACTCAAAAGTTCGCGTATATATGGCTCCTTGTCCCAAAGGTTTGTGTATGGAGTTTTTTGGATTTTTTGATGTTTTTTTTTTGGGGTGTGGGGATTGCGTCACGCCCTCCGCTACCGCTGCGGGCATGGTCGAATGGCCCATAGGGCTAAACTAACTACCTGAGAAACGTCTTTTGTGTGAACTATGTCTTGCTTCTACAGTTCTGCTAGAAAAGTGATGCGTATATGAGATGTCAAAGCGCGCATGCTTCAAAATTATCACGTCCATGTGCTTGTAGAACGACAGGTGTTCCGTAAATGTCTCCCCTGAACCTCGGATTTCAGTACGATTGACCAACCGAATGCACGCATTCAATTGGTTCTTAGTTCAGTAAGAAGGACATCGATATTCACTTTTGAATTATGGAATCATTACAATGTCAAGTCAGATAGGCAAGTGAATTTATTCCACGATAAAGTTTAAGATGACTGATATGAAAATGAGAAATATCAGCGGAAATGAGTGACTTTCCTATGAACCGCCGAAAATATCGAAAGTATCCTACGTAGACGGTTCATGCCAACCTAATGTAGAGCAAACATCCAAACAAACAATCAACATGTATTCAACAGCGAAAATCAGAATTCAAGAGTGAAAATTGCCCGTTTTCCACTCTCTTCAAATTTTCACTCAACGTGGTTGTTGATGTTGAAGAGCATAAAATACCCGAAAATGAACGCAGAGCTTTCGCGAATCATCTCTGAGCTCCAAATATCAAATTAAAAATTACGATTTCGAATCAAATGGAAACGGAGAGAGAGAAAGATGTTTCTCACAATTTTCTGTTCATTTGACTTTAATGTATTCAGGTTCATTTCAGCTGTAGAGCATGGGAGTGATTGGCAAAATTTAGTCATTGTTGGAACTCGTTACTGTTAAGAAGTGTCCTAGTTCCCGTATGTACTCGGTCTGTTTACAATTAATGAAAAAAAAAACTTGATATAGTTTTTAAAACTTCCGAAGGTTTTCGACAATTTATTGGTGTTGCTCGTCGCTTTGAAAAATATTATCTACTACATCTCTGCTAGTGAATTTAAAAATGTTCGATATATTTGTTTAAAAACGCGTTTTCAAATGCCAATTCGCTTAAACATTTCCGGTTTTTTTTCGTTGAAATTTTTGCTGAAATTTTTATTAATTATTTTTGTGTCATCCGCGTAATTGATATCATTTCGACCATACCGAGTTTAATTGAGGAATTAGTCACAGTCATATTTGTGAAAGTATTTTTTGGTATTTTGTCATTATTGAACTGTTGTTTTTGTTTATATTTTACCTAAAAATATGGATAAAAAATCGTAATTGTATTATATAGCATCATTAATTTACATGCAACAACTAAACAATTTATTATGGAAAATAAATAAAGAAAATACAAATTTCGTAAAAATAATGTTTGCTTGACGTGTGTATACGGAATACGTAACATATGCTCAAATTGATTGAATTAATTACATAAAACAAAATTAAACTTTTTTTCGTTGTGAAAACATGAAAAATTAATTGAATAAAAAGTACAAAAAATATTCCAAAATTGTAAACAAAATAAAAAAAAAATTAAAGAAATCAATTAAATAAAAATTGTGAGAACTGTAAAGACCTGTGAGTTTTCGTCGCCGATCTTTTTTTATTATTAAAAAAGACTTTGCTCAATTTTTATCATTGTTTCTCGTTTTCAATGCTGTTATTTTACTGTGTTTGTGTAAAGAAATAAATCGAAAGTGTTTTTATACATCTTGCAAATTTTATTTCGATTGCATCTTGTATACGTTACCACTAGCTGGATGGCATTATACGTGTAAATAAACCCAAGAATTTCGTCGCTCTTTGTTATTGGTATGTTTTCCATTTTAAATATTCTTTTTGTTATTTTCATTCAGTAAGATGAAATTCAGTGTTCCAGTTTAAGTTGTCTAATGTATTGTAGGTATTTATGGAAAAGACTTGAAATGTTTTACCGAAATAATTTTACTTCTTTGTATGTACTTTGTTTTTGATTGAGTTATTTTAAGAAAATGTCTCACATAAAACTTTTCTTAGAATCTCTATGTTTAGTACACTTCACTGTGCTAGTTACACAGGGCTTATGAGTATACGAACTATGTTCGCAACATTTTGACTTGAGTAAGGGGAAACCTTTTGTGGTTACACAGAGATGCCAAGTCAGCAGCAAAAAGATGTCTGTCTGTCTGTCCGTCTGTCACTATAACTTAAGTAAAACATTTACCGATTTTGATGAAGTTTTTTGAATGAAAGGTTCTCCAAATTGTTTATTTAAGTTTGAAGATGAAATGTTTAGTTATACAAGACTGTAAAGAGGTATTTTCAAAAAATTTTCTCTTATATCTGCGATAGAAAGCCATCAAAAATAAAAAGTTATGTTCAAAATAAGATAAGGTGAAAACAAACAAAAAATCGTTCGTTGGAAAGACAGCGCCGCAGACCGTGAACCTGAAAGACAAATAAAAAGTGAGGTCAAGGGGAAATATCCGCCTTAAGGCGTCTAAGGAACCGAGTCCTTAGTGAGATTCGAGGCATCGGTCGGAATCTAGCCCACCGCAGGCGAAACAGGTGAAACAAAGCTCGCCGCAAAACACACGAGAGATAAGTTTCCGAAAGGATTCGCTTATAACGCGAAGTTGCCCAGAATTCGAGTCATCCGGATTATGAGGCAACCGGATTTTGAGAGTGAGTAGATTTAAACAGTTTGGGTCGGACCTTGGATAAGTCCATGAAACACAGATCTAGCGATTTTTTGTTTCGTTACCCGTTGATCATGTAAATCTCGGATCGCACAAAACGCAAAACATCATCACTATGGTTGTTGGACCCGTTAACATGTTACCTCCCAACCATAGCATCGTACATATCAACAGATCGAAGAAAAAATGAAATACTCTTAGGCATAAGACTGCAAACCAGAATTAAGAATATACAGATATCAGATGTAATGTAAATAACCGTATGATTAATAATAAATCTCGGAAACCTCCCAGGTCCCGGTTAGGAACTTATCAAGAGCGGCAGTTTCCAGGTTGGTCACTCTTGCGGGTTGGACCACATGACTTCCTAGAATCCTAAGCCTCAATAAGGTGCCATCCATAAATGACGTCCTATACTAGGGGAGAGGGGGTATGAAAAACCGGACGCAAACTGACGGGGGGAGGGGGGGTCTTAACCTTATGGACGTCCAACAAAAAAAATGCTAAGGAAATGCCGAAAAATCATTTATTCAAATTTTTACCATGTCTCTGTCATGAAGATCAAATTATTTCATTGATTTGAGATTTTATTTTATCGATTACACGTCAAGTGTCAAAATGTCAAATCCAGTTTAACAAACTTGTATATGTCCGACAATAAAAGAAAAAACATATGTGCAAAGTGAAACTCAAGATTTCTATATTTTGTTTTTGTTTGGGGGGGGGGGGGGGGTTTGATTTGGACGTCATTTTTTGGGGCGGTTAGTAAAATTGGACGCTATAGGACGTGGGGGAGGGGGGGGGGTCTAGAAATGACCAAAACTATAGGACGTCATTTATGGATGGCCCCTAAGGAGAACTTCGGACATTCACATATAACATGAACGCCCGTCTCTTTACCAAGGCCGTAGGTGCAGTTGGGTTAAAGAGTCCCATTTTAGCCAAATGCTTGCTCAATCCACAGTTCCCAGTGATCACACCCATCACCCTCTTGATGCGTCCCTTATCCATGTTTAGCAATTCTCTAGCCCAATTCCCATCGGTCGCCGGGAAGAAGCGCTTCGTGTGCATTCCTCTATCATAGGCACTCCAATATTTAGCGAATTCCGACATCACCCAACTCTTCACCGCTTTCACACACGCCGAGAGTGGTATGGGTATAAGAGGCTCTGGCCACCAACTTGACCGCTTTCACACACGCCGAGAGTGGTATGGGTAGAACCTCAGATGATGGCAGTAGTAGCTGTCGAAACCGGTCAGGTATAAAAATAAATATTGACAAATTTTGGAAGGAGTTGTTTTATTGGCTCAAATTACTCTAATTGTTACAAATTTGTCGTGTTCTGCGCCACAGTTGGTTAAGGGTGTAAACAAGGTTTACACAGTTAACGGACAAAATCATTAATAGTATGGGTATAAGAGGCTCTGGCCACCAACTTGATGATGGCGAGCCTTTCCTCGCCAACTCATCTGCTCTCGCGATACCCTCCGCGCCAGAGTGACCAGGAACTCACACCACTTTTGCACGATTTCTCAGTCCCATCTGGTTCAGGGTTTCTTTCAAGTCTTTTATTAGCTTGGATGTCACGACACTGGCGAAATGAGCGCCCTAGTCATCGCCTCACTGTCAGAGCAGACTGTAAAATTTTCCCCACATGTCTCTGCCGAGATTGTCTCCCCTACTCCCATCAGTGCAGCGAGATTCTCAGCCTGAAAGACATCGGCCAATCTACCTAGGTCCACCGATGGTTCCATAGAGAATACTCCGGCTCCCACGCCCTCTGCAGTTTTAGAACCATCAGTGAAGCTCACGGTTCTTTCACCTGATTGGCAGCTTCGCCAGCCTTCCAGCCATTCCAAACTGCCTTTGAGAAGAGTATCAGAATAGATTTCGTAAAGAGAATCGTATCTACACATCAGAAATTACCCAAAGTAATGTCGAAAACACTTCTGAATTATGTCTTATCAAATCGGCCTAGGGCACCGTCATGACCTTAGAACCATCCTAGGGTCTTAACTTGAGCTCTGTGACCTATTGACCTATGTTTTTTTAGGGAAGATCCATAAAGGACGTTACATTTTAGAGCAAAAGCAGACGCTCCGTACATTTTCCAAATTTTTTCCATACATTTTTGTGGACAGAGGGAGGGGGGGAAATGTCGCAAAAAATGCGGACGTCCTTTATGGATGTTCCCTTAATCTACTTTACAACATATCAAAAACTAATTTTAAGGTAAGCCGACCCTGGGACCGACCTAGATCCACGGGTAAAAATTTTCTTTTCAGCTGCATAGCAAAACATAATAAAAATTAATTTTTTGGCCTTAGGACCGACCTAGAGCCCTAGCCTGAAAGCTGTGACGGCTGCGGCTTCAAGTGGAAAAATTTTCATCAAAGCCTACTATACTGTAACAAAATATTCATCAAAAACCACCTCCTACCGTCTACGGCCGAGTAGCGTGAGTTAGGCGCTACTCTGTGGATCCTAGGCCCTAAAGCACTCAAAATATTTGCACAAAATTGTTTGCTGTTTTCTGAGATCGATATCTATCATTTCACACCCAAATAAACATTTTCCATGCCGCGTTATGTGAGTACGTTTCGAAAATCAAAAAAAAGAAGAATATTTTCCTAATTAACAATTGCAATCAATTGATATTTGCACCCAGCGATCCAAAACAAAACCCTCGATTAAACCAAACAGTTTATTGAGTTATACATCAATCAAAAAGCATGATTACTGTATTCGGTAGCATTATTTACTTCAAGCTATTGTCGTGCTCAGTAGCAATTACACTATTTTCATTATTCTGTTTATGTTCGCCTTCATATATATTGTCTTGTAGCTATGAAAAGAATATCTTGGTCGAAGCATTCTTCTATTACACAAAAAATATTCATAACACGACACGATCCCCGAGATCCATATACTGTATATTACAATAATAATGTTTTCATATTTGCTTTGTATTAATATTTACTACCAAAATAAATAGGAATGTATGAAAACCATTGAGTATGCATTACATTGTAATGTCTCAACAGACAAATCTTATTGATTTTTAACAAACTTTTTTTTTCCCAACGAGTTGTCATTTTCCCGATTCAGATTGCTTTTCGAAAATCTTTATTGAATTATATCAAACTTTCTTTCTTGTTTCCTGGATGGCTGTTGTTATATATCTCAACGATATAAACATTTCCTTGTGGTACGTATGTATTTCAACGTTTCGGTATTACGTTCGCTTAATCTATAGCTTTTTATTATTGAGATATAACTTTGGAAAACCCTAACTGTTGGATGGTATAGTATTCTTGTTTATCGTTTTATAGGTAGATACAGTAATTCAGACTTGTTGTGGGTTTTTTTTCCTTTGAAGCAAAGCCAGCGTTGAGGTTTATAATTTTCCTGATGGGCACATGTGTATTGTGTCGGAGTCGGAGTAATTTGAAGATAATTAGTTTGGTCTTGATTGTTGATAACAATATATAATCTGGGAAATGTGCTATTGTTTTCTGTATAACATAACATCATTATTTCATGGTGTAAGAAGCTAATTACTTACATCTGAAGTGAACTCGTTGAACCGAACCAAAAAAAAAAGTGTATACAGTGCAAACTTGTTAGGGTTACCTTGGCATAATGACTTGTAACATGCGTCAAATACAAGCACTTGAATTGTATTTAATTCACATAGGGTAATCCCATAACATATAATTACCCATTTTTTTCGTTTAACATATCAAATCCCAGAGTCTCAAAACTAGATTTTTGCGCCAAAAGAAATGTTGCGGTACCAATTTCCGGTTATTTTGAGCGCTTTGACTATTTTCATTCAAATTAAAATACTCGAAAATACGATGATCGATACGACAGGTAACTAGTGATCGTTTATCGTATTATAGAGAGCTACGTGACGTTTATTGACATGCAAATTCATTCTCATGAAATTAGATAACATCACTCATTGTAGCATGAGCGGATCGAAATTATTTTAAATCAACTTAGCACATGCAGGAAAGGTCAATATAGCAAGAAAAATACAGAAATTATCAGCTACATTACACACGTGGACTTTATTCAGATGTAAAAATATTATATGCAATCGCGCCGCTATAGTCGAGGTGAAGTAAATTACCGAGGGGTTTGTCCCAAGGTATCTTTACGTATTAAGACTATAATTAAGCGATATGCATCTTTTTTTAACGATAATTCATAGCATTCGGCTGATAGCTTTATATTTTTTTTGTCGTTATGTGATATTATAGTCGACTCAACTATAATAGAGAGTTTGAGCAAAGGCACTTATCGCCAAATTTATAACATATACCTATAGCTATTTGTTTTGAGTTATATGTTTACGTTGTAAGTTACAAGTTTACGTTATAAGCTAACATTATAAGTTTCTAGCCCAGGTCAGTAGTGTAACTGATCCAGACCAGTACTGACTAGTGCCAAAACTGAGCCGCATCAGAACTGATCAGTTTCAAAACTGATTTGGATTAGTAGTTTTGAAACTGATCAGTACTGATCCGTATTAGTTTTTAAACTGATCATTACTGATACGGATCAGTTTTAAAACTGATCAGTACTGATCCATATCAGTTTTAAAACTGATCAGTACTGATCCATATCAGTTTTAATACTGATCAGTACTGATACATATCGGTTTTCAGACTGATCAGTACTGATCTGGGTCAGTTACAATACTGATTCGGGCTATAAACTTACAACTTATAACTTAAACATATAACTTATTACTTATACATAAAATTTATTACTTATATATGAACGGTGTTCTGCACCATCTTTGTCATTCTATTGTTACCACAATGAAAGCACTCAGTTACTGCAGAACACCGATCATATGTATATGTTATAAATTTGGCTATAAGTCGCTTTGCCCAATCTCTCTAATGTGACTATTATTTCTCACTCAGTTTAGTATGTATGACGTTCGACTATAATAAAAATGTTGCATGTCACATGTCTCTACTTTCAGGAATATAACTATCTAAATGCATGCACTCCAATGCTATTTATAATACAATGACTCCAATTGAAACACATTAAGAAACGCATGTCTTTTAAAAACTTTTTTATCAATCGACAAAAAATAATCCGAAGAAACTTCTCAAAAATAACAACCGTTTTGATGCCATTGAGCTCAATAAAATTTTATATTTTTTATGACCGTGGCATCTTCACTGATATGGAAACCGAAAACTCGTCTTCGCCAAAATAAAACAACATTCTCTAAGAAATCTCAGCTTAACGTTATTTCAATATTTCACTCATTGTTTTTGTTTACATTTTTCACAAAACAAAACAATTTAGTGGTAAAATTCTTTACGTATTATAAGCAATAGACAGTTTTTGTTTTGATTTTCCCTGTCTTTTAAAGGAAAACAGTTCCTTACATCACCAGAAGGAAGGTTGGGAGGTTGAAATTGTGAAGAAAAATTTTTCCCTCTTAATGACTTTGAGTTCCACGGAGAATCATATCCTTTACAGTCCATGCTTTGAAAGTAAAATACTTTAAAAGTAAAACGAAAGTGATTTTTTCAGACATTCCAAATTTATTGAGTTGTTATATCAATCGATTTGATCGTGAAGTCAATAAAACTGAGATTGTATATTAATTAATGTGTCCAGAATTATTCTCTCAGTGCACCTTTGCCATGACCTTGTGTATAAAAGATCGTATCGTATCATTTCAGAGAAAATGTCACGAATTATATTGCACAAAAATAACCGTAAATGTGAATCTAAAAATTTTTTAGAAGCATTTTTTTTGTCTTGTGTCAAAGACATTTTAATACATTCATAAGTCTTTTGGAGGCATTCGCGACATTGAAAAAAAAAGAGTCGCTATTATAAATTGAATGGCGATAGTGTCACTTTTGCTATAGGAAACATAATCTATGTTCACTCGTAATAATCCACCTCCGATTCCATCTCAAAGATTAAAGAAGGGGTTAATGAAATATTAATTACTGAAATATTAAACTACCCCCTCACAGCTCTCCGCTTATGTCCTTCCCAACTCCTCAACCTAACATGTTTCCCATAATCCACTTAAAGTGACGTTTAGATTTTAATTTACACAATACCAGAATTGATGTAAAATTACAGAGTAAAAGTTGCAAAGCTTTAGTTAATTTGTTTCATAATTGTTGTGTTTAGGTTGTATGAGGATTGTTTATGTTGTGTTTTTGCGGGATAATGTTGTGTAAGTTGTGAAATTGGTGTTTTGGCATTGCATTGTTGACACACACTTGCACAACTCGTGTACAACACTCACACAGCAATTACACGGGTATACCTCAAAATAATATTCGAAATAATTATATTTTTAATGTAAAAATACTGTAGATTTTGTGTAAGTTTCATGGAAAAATGATGTAAATTTATGTGGATTGTTAAAAAATGTTGAAGAATTGTTAAAAAAGATGTTCAAAAGATGGATAATTAATGTAACAAATATGGATTTTGCTACATTTTTCCATCATTTTTACATTCTAAATTGAAAAAGAATGCACATCATTTTAACATGATTTACATAAATAAATTAATGTTGTAACACCCAAACATATTTTATTTATTAACGACACCAACACGTTGGAAGATAACAAAATATGTCTACATCGCAACCTTAAAAAGAGAAGATTACAAGATACAACCTTAAAATATGGAACGACATAACGATAATATAACAACACTGCATACAACGTCAGTCAGCCATGATGAATTTTGTCGTTTAAATAGAAGCCGTATTGCATAGGAAAAATCACTTTGGTTTGAGCTCTTGAACTGGTAACATCGATAGCAACTGTCTATTATCAGTCTTAAAGGAAACACATCAGCAAGGTTGTAGGAAAACGACACCAACGTAAATAGAAATACACTTACGGAAATATATTTTTGCATTAAATAGAATTTTACAAAGAAGTACAAAATTCTATTTGATGCAAAAATATATTTCCGTAAGTGTATTACTGTAAATAAACCTACATTCTACACAGTAGTAAACCTACGTCTTTTACAATGTAAAAATAATGTATTTATGTAAATAATGAAAAAATGATGTAGATGATTTTAAAATGAAGTAAATGCTTTTTTAATTTGGAATATAAAAATGATGGAAAAATAATCTAGCAAGATCCATCGTTGTTACATTAATTATACATCTTCTGAACATTTCTTTAACATTTTTCAACAATCTACATAAATTTACATAAATAAATCAATCATTTTTCCATGATCCACCTATGCTAATTCTTCAAATTTGATTTATTGACAACATAAAAAACATATTACAATTACAATTTCAAAGTATATAATATACGGCGTCTAATTTTTCGTTGCTGTCAGCAATAGTTCCGAGGATGGGTGCTGCGTTTCCTCATTGCAATGCTAAGTTGCACTAAAAATGCCTTGGACCGTTTCTCTCCTGTTTTTTCCACTAGCCTTTTCCCTATTTCATCAATCAGTTTCTTCCCTTCGTTTCCCCAGGTACCTAAAGTCTCAATAGCCACCGGCACTAAGCAGAACCGGTCCTCTAAACATAAATATTTCGTCGATTTAACACATTCTCTAACTTTCGCTGCACCTCCCGCTCGTTTGCTTGTTGATTTTATGTATGTCTTACAGAGCGCGTCACCACACGTAAAATCCTATATCAAAGGCTTGCCGCGCTTCCACGGCACGATCGTCAGGCCATCTTGCTTTTTGCCGTCACTTCTATCACTACCCGGTTGGTTCCCTGATTGATGGGACGTCACATGATGTTAGAGCTCGTTTTATAAGGTCGTTAATGATTTCATGTCTAGCCTTTCTGCCAGCGCTTCCTTTACATGCTAGTCCATGGATACCGAATTTGTCAACAGTTTCCCCGCAGATGCACGTATGAGGATGACATACCGGCGTTCCAAGTCGAAGAGGCATTACAATTCTGAAAGACTGGCCGTTCAAGAGAGTTCCCAAAGATGACGTTGGAAATGCGTTGAGCCAAGCACCTGATTTCTTTGATCCACTTGCTAGTATTCTCGCTTTTCCGATTTCTGAAGTTGACATCTCCAGGAGTCGTTGGTATTTTCCACAACAGATGAGATCGTCCCAGTTTTTCTGAAACTTATTTAAAGGCGTAACCGGAGGATCACATTGGGAGAAATCTCTCCACAAATTTGCTGCTTCCGTGATCATCAAATCTTCCGTGTCACTGACGAATGAGGGCAATATAGCATTCAATAAACCCGTAACAGATTGCACTGATCCCAAGATGTATTTTGTACATTATCTACATAAAATTTACATAATAATCCATGAACTTCCCATGAAACATACACAAAATTAATATTATTTTTACATCAACAATATAATTTTGTCCAATAAAGTTTTTAAATATACCCCAATTAAACAACACATACCCAAAACTTGATGCACCATTACAACACTTTGATAATTTCGACTGTTGTGTAAGTGTTGCATAATTGTATTCGCAAGTGTTATTCATAATGCAACAATAAAACAACATTTTATATAGACTTACAATTTTTCTTTTCTCTGATCCTCTGATCCATAATCGATGTTGCCCTCTACTCCGGGGTCTACGTTCTACTGGTTACAAACGTCGTGTAAAATATAGTTTGAAGTGAATTCGTGAAGAGTGGAAGGGATGTACTTAATGCCTACTTTATTCTTTATATTAATAAACATAACCAAAGACCCGTACGTATTAGAATAGATGTGACAAACAGAATAGATGTGGCAAAGTGACTCGAACGTACCTAAATATACAAATAAGCAAACAATCCAACGTTTTCTGTTCTTTTATAACTGTAAGAATTTCAAAGATCCATAGAAATTACCCAAGGTAATGTCAAAGGCCCTACCGAAGTACGTCTCCAGACCATTCAAATATAGAAAAGCTTACATCCAAGGACTAACTCATTTTTCCCTAAAACCCTGGGACACGTGTTCTCTAAAATTTTATTCTCTACAACTTTGTCTTTGGAAGCAACTTTCTACCTCTCATAGTTCTGGAGATTCAGGTGATCCTGCCCAATTATGGAAGAAGCCATATACTAGTATTGGGCCATATTTCACCAAAACCCTGAAACACGTGTTCGATTAAATTTAATTCTCTACAACTTCGTCTTTGAAACCAACTTTCCAACTCTCATAGTTCTAGAGATTCGGTTCATCCTGCCCAATTATGGAAGAGGCCATATACCAGTATTGGGCCATATTTCACCAAAACCCTGAAACACGTGTTCGATTAAATTTAATTCTCTACAACTTCGTCTTTGGAACCAACTTTCCAACTCTCATAGTTCTGGAGATTCATGTCATCCTGCCCAATTATGGAAGAGGCCATATACCAGTATTGGGCCATATTTCGCCAAAACCCTGAAACACGTGTTCGCTTAAATTTAATTCTCTATTAACTTCGCCTTGCGAACCAACTTTCTACCTCTCATAGTTTCTGGAGATCTGGGTCATCTGCCCAATATTTGTGACGTTGCCAATACCAGGATGGGACCATATTTCCCCAAAACCCTGAAACACGTGTTCGCTTAAATATAATTCTCTACAACTTCGCCTTTGGAACCAACTTTCTAACACTCATAGTTCTGGAGATCTGGGTCATCGTGCCCATTTATGGAAGTGGCCATATGCCAGGATTGGACCATATTTCTCCAAAACCCTGAAACACGTGTTCGCTTAAATTTAATTCTCTACAACTTCGTCTTTGGAACCAACTTTCCAACTCTCATAGTTCTGGAGATTCATGTCATCCTGCCCAATTATGGAAGAGGCCATATACCAGTATTGGGCCATATTTCGCCAAAACCCTGAAACACGTGTTCGCTTAAATTTAATTCTCTATAACTTCGCCTTTGGAACCAACTTTCTAACTCTCATAGTTCTGGAGATCTGGGTCATCCTGCCCAATTATGGAAGTTGCCATATACCAGGATTGGACCATATTTCCCCAAAACTCTGAAACACGTGTTGGCTTAAATATAATTCTCTACAACTTCGCATTTGGAACCAACTTTCTAACACTCATAGTTCTGGAGATCTGGGTCATCCTGCCCATTTATGGAAGTGGCCATATGCCAGGATTGGACCATATTTCTCCAAAACCCTGAAACACATGTTCGCTTAAATTTAATTCTCTATAACTTCGCCTTTGGAACCAACTTTTTAACTCTCATAGTTCTGGAGATCTGGGTCATCCTGCCCAATTATGGAAGTGGCTATATACCAGGATTGGACAATATTTCCCCAAAACCCTGAAACCCGTGTTCGCTTAATTCTCTACAACTTTGCCTTATACAGTAAATCTCCATATTGCATAGTTAAGGAAATATAGACGAAAAACTGTTTTCGTATATGGCCAAGAATCTCCATTTCGTCCATTCCATTGGTCCCAGTGCCTATGCCCCTGACCCGATTCCCACAAAAATTTTTTTCCAGTTTCGTGACATCAAATGCTTTCATTTGACACCAAAAGGAGGAATTTCCGTGCTATACTTGCTGAGATATTTGCAAAAGCTTCACCGACCCTCGAAAAACCATGTTTTTGGTAACTTCCTCGACCATATCTCCGGAACCACTTGATCGATTGTGCTCATCTTCGAACTTGAATCATGGGAGACATGTACCTTTCAGGGAAAAAAAAGTTTAGGCTGATCGGTCCAGCCTTTTGGAAAAAAAAGTGGAGACGGACAGACGGACAGACGGACATTTTTTTTATTGTCATATTGAGACGATCAAAGTTGCATCCCCCCAACTCCCACCTCGACCTACTCCATGTTACAATAAAATTGTTTGTAGTAAACGTATGGGACCTTTGTACTTCGTACGGGTCCAACAAGTGATCCTTTGATATGTGTACACGTGTAGAGCCTAGATAACGTTGACCATGGTATCAATATTACCGGCTGGGTATTACCTTTTGCAGCCATCTGCACCGCATTTTCTACACATGTTTTCCACTCGGGCACAGATACGTACATCAACCGTCGTCTTCGTACGGATCTAAAAAGTGGTATCCAAATTCGCGCTATTTCGCGATTCGATATTTCAGACCATTAATACAAGTATAGAGAACAAATAAACTGAATTTATTATGCACACACCAAAGAAAATGCTTTTTTATTTCTAAGAAGTTTTTGCCATTGAAAAACGATAAACGCTACCGCTATAGCGAATATCAATAGAAAAATTTAAGCTATTTGGCTGTAGTGTATCAGTCTGTTCATACCAACCTTAGGCGATGCGATTATTTGGTTGATTGTTCTAACTTTGTTAAATTTTCTCAATATCCTGTCAATATTGAAGATTGTCCGTTACGTAATATTTTCAATTTAATTACATTGTTCTTTCCGATATTACTTTATTACACAACGCATGAGTTATCTTGCATGATGCTGAAATATGTATTTCTAATACAAACTTCATCAATGGCTTCGCAAATTCCATTCAGTTGTTGATTGTGTAACACAACAATTGAATGGACATTTTTTTTTAATTCATTCAAGTTAAACTTTGAATTGATGATACAAAAAAAAATACAATAAAAGCAATTCGAACATAACACAAATATTTAATGACATAACTTATGTACCGCCTTTGTGGTGACAATGAACTAAGCGAACATAAACCAATTTTGAATTCATTTTATAAACAAAAATGTGTCGCTTTTTTAATAGGATACTCTACATAAATTTATATCGACGCCTATGTAATTTACATCAACCTTTGATCGAAACCAAACTTGTTTTGCATCGCATTGCGAATTCAACTATTAGAGGTGAAAATTTGGTTTAAATTATATGTTCAAATATTTTATGGAATAATTTTGACAGTTTGTTACAGTCACTGAAAAATAATTATCGGCATTATTTACAATGCCGTACCAGTGCAGTGCAATTTAAATTTGTTTACAATAAGAATTTTAGATTTACCAAAAGTTCTATCAAGGAAAGAATTGCTATTGACTCGATTCTTTTCTCATTTTTTATTAGAGTCAACGAACTACAGAGCCACATCGCGTCGTCCTTTCTACGTTTCATTTATTTTCTTATTATTGTTTATCTTCCCTTCCTACACCACGTCAATAAAGAATAATGCTTCCTTCCTGCCTAACTCTGTATGATATCACATATATATCTTAAAACCTATACCTATAATCATCTAACTAAGCAAATTCATAAGCAAGGTGATGTCAATAATACATTAACGAAGCATAATTCAATTGTTAAACCAATTAACGACACCATAATGCGTGATAGCTGTGTACAGTGCACATTACCACCTTGGCTTAATGTATCAAACAATATTGCAGAGTTTCGGAAAATCATTATCAAAGTATCTATATATTAACAAAGCTTTTACAAATTTTGCGCAATGAATAATGTCATATTAAAGGTCGTATAATGTTATTCGCTTAATAAATTTGAAAGAGACTATTGATTGCTAATTAATTTTGAAATTTAATTAACATCTCACAATACAGCTCGTTTTTTAGACTGTTATTTTTTGAAGGTCATGTGGTATGTTGACTAATTTTATATTAGGTGTTATGTAGCAACATGAAATAAAAAAACCTTTTCTTCACTACAAACATTTTCTCAAAAATCCCCGTACGATTTAGACAAATTTGTTGGTAGGTACATTTCTTTGTTCCTTACTGGTGGTGCAAATCAAGAGATATATATGGTCAATGTCTGTTATATACAATTTTAAGTAACAGATTTGTTACAGATATGCAAAACTACACTACTGCTATAGTTTGAAGAAAATAATCTAAGACCCGTACGTTCTCGTATGCTAAAAAAATCATTCATCGGGCATGTACAGAAACGACTTAGGTAAGTTTTTTTATCTTACTTCCGGTAATAATAATAATAGCGTATGGTATTGTTCAATCAAGCTTTTTAAAGCTTTTTAAAAAGCTTGATTGGAGTGAACTGGGCATCAACATAAATGGGAAGTTTCTGAACAACCTTCGATTCGCCGACGACATTGCCCTGACATCAACGACTCTGGAACAGATTGAAGCGATGCTGTTGCAGCTCAACGAGGAAGCCCAAAAAATCGGTTTGAAGATGAACATGTCGAAAACGAAAGTGATGACAAACATCGATGGTGCTACACCAATCAAGATCGGAGACGAGGAAATTGAAATCGTGAATTCGTACAAGTATCTCGGCCACGTCATGAAGCTCGGTCTCGACAACCAAACGGCTGAAATAAAGAGAAGGATCGGTCTCGGTTGGGCGGCGTTCGGCAAGTTACGGTACATCTTCAAGAGCAACATGAGCAACAGTCTGAAGAGGAAAGTGTTCGATATGTGTGTGCTGCCGGTCCTGACATACGGAGCCGAGACTCTCACGATCACCAAAGCATCAGCGAACAAATTGAGAGTTGCACAGAGGGCAATGGAAAGGGCAATGCTAGGAATCACACTCAGGGACAAAATGACAAATGAGTGGATCCGGCGACAAACAAGAGTCATCGATGTCATGACACGAATAGCGTCGCTCAAGTGGAATTGGGCTGGTCATATTGCCAGAATGACCGACGATCGATGGACGAAAACTATAATGCAATGGCGGCCACCAACGAAACGACCGATGGGACGTCCACCGGAAAGATGGACCAACGATATCAAAAGAACGGCAGGCACGACGTGGCAGCAAGTGGCAATGGACCGAAAAAAGTGGCGATCTATGGGGGAGGCCTACATCCAGCAGTGGATATAAAAGGCTAAGGAAGAAGAAAGAAGAAGAAGATGGTATTGTTCAGCCGGGAGGACACTTTTTAAGTGACAGATTCGGCTACCATTGCTGCTATAGCTAGTGAAAATACTTTTACATGGTATTGTAATGACCTAGAACTAGGGACCACATGCTTAACGTGAATTCCGAACCACGCCTTCTAGTATTTTTACACTCTGAAGGATTTTTGAATGTGCTTAGCCTACTAAAGCCCACTTCCGGTATGTACGCAGGTAACGCGTGGCATGTATACAATGCACATCACATGTTCCCTAACCTGCGCAAAGTATAATTTAAACACTCCACAAGTTAGTAATACCTACGATATACATTGTATACATGTGACGCGCTACTCACGTACATACCGGAAGTAAGATTAAAAAACTTACCTAGGTCGTAGATTTATAAAAATTCTTTCGAAACTCTGCCTTTGAGAGTGACTCTCTATATCGGCTGCTTAGAAAAAAGTTTGGTTCTTCGAAAGCTTAGCTGTTTCAGCAGGGAGATACGAGACAGCCTACAAATTTTCAATATTGTTGGTTTTCCAGGATCAGCGCAGCTTCCAAATGTCCGAGAAATAATAATTTAGAGACACACACGTTTAACGAAAAATGCTCTAGCCGGTGAAGACTTTCCAACTTTTTTAGCGGATACTTCCGCAAACATCACATCACATAAAATTTTTAAATGAAAAGTTTAGGCTCAGTATGGAAACAGCCTTTCCGAACTTCTAGGTCCTTTTGAAGAAAAGTGCTAGAGCCGGTAAAGAAAACTGTTTTCACGCTAAGTCCGCTCAGCTTACCAATCAACGGTTTCAAGATTTTTATTGAGGACAGACGGACGAAGGACGGATAAAGATATTAACTCACTCAATGGACATCAATTGATTCTATCGGACGGGCTATTTCAGTGGCTTTGTAACGAACTCTTCCGCTGGCTCGACACGAAAATGATCGCACAAGAATATTATAGAACAAATTCAACGGAAATGACTAATATGGTCTCATGTCACCTTTCTTTCAACGCCAATAGATTGTATTTTGCCTCAGCGTCTGATCAGGTAATACTGCCCAAGTTTCAACCGTTTCGTCGGTGACAAAACATTAAATTTGTATGGGAGAACATAGTTTTTTCGATTTATGACAGCAGTTCATTTAATTCTACTTTATAATTACTGATTTGGTTCGGTTCACACAAAATACGAACTGAATAATTCGTAAAAACGAAGTTTCCCCATACAAATTTAACGTTTTGTCACCGACTTTTTTTTAGCGCCATCTGCTGTTTTATGTAGACCACTGCACCTGCCGTCCGGTGGACAGTCGGTGGCTGAGACGTAGCCGACGGCCGGCTTGTGTCATAATGACGGCGACTAGCCGGCTGAAGTTACACGAAAAAGGAGCAATAATATCCCGAAATATGTGTACCTGTGTCATTTGTCTTACTGGAATGAAGCAGTATCCTAGATAAAAACTTTATCTCGTTTTCATTTCAATTTGCCATTGACTAAGGAGTAGATGAATGAATTGTCTTTTTTTAAACTTAAATCCTGTACGAATTTCCTTAATAAGCTCCAAGGAATAGAAAGCCAGACACTTAAAAAGAGCTACGATAGAATTGTGGACTATTATTACTTTGTATAGATACGGTAAAAGCACTTTATTGCAAGGTGATTTGTATGTTATCCTGATGAAAAACATCGTTAAGAGAATTCCTTATACTAAGGAGTATCCTCGAAGCTCTTCGCCTTACGGCTTAGGACTCTGGGTGGTCACGTGGTTCTTGGTAGGGACCGAGAGGTTTTGAGAGATTTATGTGATGAAGGGGGAAGGAGACAGAGGTACAAAAGATCTGTATTTCATAGTCGAAAGACCTCTCCAACCTGATGTATCTAAAACATTCTCCATGACCGCATGTATAGTGACGTTCGTTGTGTACGCAAGATAACCAGAGATCTCACACAGGTAAGAAATCCACGAACGCCTTCAGAATTCCGCTATGCAATTGAGTGTTGCGACCTCCAGCAGAGAACCCAGGGTGAACGGTCTCCACTCACTCGTCTGCTTCGCTCCATATAGATGAGTAAGTCGTTCTGGGTAAAACTACGGAAAGACTCTTTTATATGTGAACGTCTTCATCACAAAATATAACGTTATATTACATCAATGAACAATGAAAAATAGGAATCTTTTCCAATTTAAATTAGTCTCAATGCAAATGTCTGAAATTAAGCATGCCACAACTTTGAAAGCTAGTGGAAAAATCGCCAACAAGATTCTTCTCATTGAAATTTGTATAATTTTTTGAAGCCATCGGCCGCCGCCGATTTTTTCCTCGGCTATGGCGGCTGAGAGGGGTATCGGCGACGGCTTCGGCTAACCCCTTTTTTCGGAGGCGGCTTCGGCGCGGTCGGTCGGCGCAGTGGTCTAGTTTTATGGTAAATTTTGTGAACTATAAACTCAATCTATCAATTTATCATTTCTTTTAATGATAGTTTTTTAGAGCGTCCAGACCACCATGACAAACCAAAATTTTTACTTTTGTTCAATTTTAGTAGAGACTATGGGTCCTCAGGGTGAAGACGGCAGAAAAATGATAAACGAAATCGGGAAGAAACTCAAATTAACAACGGGCGAGCCGAGGTCTAAAAGTTTTCTGGTCCAAAGAATCAGCATTGCTAACCAGAGAGGCAATGCATCGCCAATACTAGGGACGATACCCCAAGACATGAACAAATTGGATGAAATTTATTGTATAGCGAAATAAAATTAAACTTGTAGTTGAAAAGATTCAAGGTTTTACAGATCGCAATGACGGCTTAGCTCGAGCGCCTTTCCTTATTGGAATAATAAAATTATTTATAAATTTTGTTGACTACGAGGGGCTCGGTTGACCACCTTTCATATACTATTATTTCCGTTAGACCGTCATTACGTGCGTAAGTGGAAGAGGGGGGTCTCTAATATGTACGATTTCGTACAAGAGGGAGGAAGTGTCAAAAAATCGAATTTGTTGTGTACGTGCTTTATGATTCTCCTCCTGTACATTAAATCTATTGAACACAGTTTTCATTCCTTTGGAGTAAGTTAAATTCAGTTTTAATAATTGATACGAAGAATTACTCGTAAAGTTTCTTGTTTTTCATAGCAATTACGAAAACCAAAACCACATTACACAATTATCCTTCTCTGACTTATAGATGAACTATCAAGTAACTGCTTCTGCTTAGTCACCAACAAAAGCATTCATTACTTAATGTGTGCTACAATGAAATTCAATTAATTCAACAGTTTTCGTAGCCCTCATTTTCTGTCCATTTGACGATGCTTTGTACAAGTCGGAACCCAAACAACTTTGCAACAAATTACTCATTTCTCACCCCTCCTCTTCCTCTAAAAACTCGTAAACAAACTCCGGTTTATAATTGTCTTATAAATTTTCCTGAAAGGGAATGACAAGCTGATCTCAAAATCCGGTAATACGTTTAAACAAACCAACAAGTTACACAATTTATGTATTCGATATACAGCAACACAGAAGGATATATCCGTTTCCAAACTCACACTTTTACATTCAAACCATTAAATCACCCCTAATCGAAATTCTCATAAAACTTTTAACCTTTTTTTACAAAATCATTGCACGTTTTAACCACAAAATATATTAAAGTCGCCAATTTATTGGCTCATTTTATTGCCGAATTCATGGCTCACTTAAAAATAGTGTGCCGATTCTTTAGTTTCGTCTATGGGATATTATACGATAAGCTTTCTTGGTTAGCCATGCAGCACAGAAATTTTTAACATTTCTTCGTATATTCCATAAAAGATACGAATGTGGAATAAACAAAAACTGGAGAAAGTGTTTGCAAATGACACAAATGATCAGCTAACATTATGCATTCATTTAACTGTAGCGTTGATGAACAAACGTGAATAACGAAATACATAGAATCAAGTTTTGGCTGTAGATTGCGTTTTTTATTAATCCAGTTATAAATAAACTGGTAATAAAAGCAGCTGCGGTTAATTGATAACTCATAAACGAAAGGTAAAACTAAAAGTTGTTTTTATTATAAGTTCTACAATTGCTGTTATTTCATATTCTCTCAGTTCGGTAATATCGATAATCTTTACATTACATTGTACATTATTAACGTGTACATTTTATTTAAATTGAAACCAGCATGAACAATTTATTGAATTTTACTCAATATCTTAAAGTTAAATCAGCGTTACTTTCTGCGCGTTGAGGTATGTATACCTTTGATGCAAAGATAGAGAACTGGATGTAATCAGATAACGGTATGCTTTTCAAGCCTTCCAAATATACCGATATGTATTTACGCTTGAGATAATTAAGTAATTAACGAAATATAGTTAATTAAGGGATCTCACGACAGTGTCAAAAAAGTATCCACGGAAAATTTGAATCCAGTACTTTACGGCACAATACTTTTCAACCAAACTGCCTAGTTTGTACCGTTGAACCATGAAAAAGAAGTCAGCCTATGTCAAAAATTGTTGTTTATCACTCTGACTGCTTGACGAATCTTTCCAACGCACTAAATTTTAACTTGACACCAGGCTGCTGTTGCCATCTACTTTTCTGCGAATATAGCTCAAAAACGCAGCCTGGTGTCAAGATGAAAATTTGTGCGATGTAAAGCACTACTCACTGTGTTGTTGAACTATGAGAAAGTACGCAACCTGGCGTCAAATTGAAAATTATATTTTCATAAAGTACTCGATATCAACTCATTCCCCAACATCCTTTTTCATCCCAAGCTGCCCATCCGAAAATACTTTATTCCACTTGGTACAACTTTTTGAAGGCTGCGTACTTCAAATTCAAGATCCAGTAGTTTCATGCACTGGAGAAAGGGTGAATCTAGTGCACCAACGAACGATAATTACATGATGATTCTGAGATTTTCAAAAAAATTTTAGCAAAGTTCAACTTCTTTCCATATGGAACAGCGAATAAAATAGCATACGTTCCATGGTGTGAAAATAATTCATTAATTCGAGATCAATTTTGTGAACTCGCGAACTCACTCGTGAATTTTCGAGCAACTCGCTTCGGAAACTGTTTTTGATGCTGGTAGTTGCATACTTCGAGCCGAATGCAAACTGTACCCTTGTCAAAAACAGTTTCCAAAGCTTGTTGCTCGAAAACACACTCGTGAGTTCCGCTCACATCACAAAATTGATCCCACATGTAATGAATTATTTCCCCTGGGTAGAACGTAATCTATTATTCTTCGTACATTTGAGCTCAACTGATAAGTACAATTCTCATAAAAATCTATGACATCCATCTCTAACTACGTACTTTGCCATCTGAAACTATCTCAACAGATTATTTACTTTTTCACTCGCGAAAAACATTAGGTAGAACTTGTCGTTTCTACTTGCTTTAATCGCGTTACCGCTCGCACTAAGAATATTTCTCATAATATGGATTCAGTTCATCGGTTGTTTAGGTAGCGGCGAACATTTCGCATCTGTCTGGCGTATGCTGCTTTTGACTCGTGCAAAATTATTAAAATTATAATTTTTGTAAAAATAATAATTTGTATCTACACTTTGAGTTGATGTAAAATTTTTTGTTTTCGTGTCTCAGTCAACAGTAAAAATTGTTGAACAAACATTTGTTCTAAGAATTTGTTTATTCGTAAAAGTGCTAAAGTGTAAATTTTATCAATAAAAAAAACTTTTGTTCGATTGTAATGATCTTAAAAATAACACGAATTCCAAACCATGTTCTATAGCTTCATTGAATATTTAACACACAGTAGACATTGCGTGGTATGAACGAACCTTCGACAAGGTCAATCGTGTTAAATTTTAAATTTGTGTGCAAATATTTATTGAATATTAGCGATTTTATTGTGTTGGTTTGATATCTAAAATTATCTCGTTTTTCATTTCGCTGTTAACATTGAAAACCATCATCATTCATCGAAAGTCAGTTTTTTTTGGCAAATTATCACAACACAATATGCAAATTACATGAAGTAAAACAAACAATTTTTTTTGAATAATTCATCATTTTTTTTGTTAATGTCAACACAGCTACCTTTGCATTTGTAAAAAATAAATAGTTAATAAAACAATATACTGGTACAGTCTGTTAATTGTAAATATACCGTGTTTTGTTGAGTTGCACAATGTTTCACAAAGTTTGACGCGCGTTTCCCCAATCAAGGTTGTAGTTCGCATTCAACAGTGTGAAAGTAGCAACTATGTAATGCAGGTTTTTTCATGTACATGAAAAAAAACAACAATGAAGTATATGAGGAACGTTGTACTTACACTTGGACTTGTCCAAATACTGGTACATACAAGTCTTCTGAGAGGGAAGACTAACTTCTGATTCAGCAAATCCTTGAAAATCACAGCAAATCACACCAAAAAATTTTTTCAGTACATTTTATTTGGTTCCATATTTGCATCGTGACATTATTATTACATAAAATTCAAAAACAATAATTATTTTAGAATAAACTTAAACACATAATTGATCTTTTTGTATCCTTTGCCTATTATAATAATAATAATCCGCCGTTACAGCCCGTCGGGGTCTAGTCTATTTACTAGTTCCGCGATTTTTTGTGAGCTTTTAGGTCGAGTGGTGAGTGCGACTTATCTCCTTGACAAATTAACCACTTGGTTGCCACTTAATGTCTGCTATAGGTCCGATTTAATCACCCGACTACAATGTTCTGGATCACTTCCAATAAGTGGTGACGGGAATTAACGCCCGGGGAATTAACGCCCGGGAATTAACGCCCGAAAAAGTTGGAATTAACGCCCGGGGAATTATCACCCGGAAGGACTTTTTTCTTATACATGTTGTGTAATTTCCTTGTACGAATTACCCGCTTTGAATGTATTTTCCTTGTACAAAATACTCGCTTTAAATTGTTGCCACATTTGTCCGGGCGATAATTTCTCGGGCGTTAATTCCAACTTTTTCGGGCGATAATTCCCGGCCGATAATTCCCCAGGCGTTAATTCCTCTCCGGGCGTTAATTCATGTCGCCCCAAATTAACTACTTGATTGCCACTTAATGTCTGCTATAGGTCCGATTTAATCACCCGACTACAATGTTCTTCCAATAATTGTACTCGTATCTAAAAGCTTTACGAGTTCGTTAATATTGTGTGGCAAATTCGATCCTCTTCCTCTCCTTTGTTCACCATAAAAATTACCTTGCTGACTGCAAGCTTAATATATAAATTTCCCCTGTGATTAGATGTCAGCTTCTACTGGTGAACTGCTCTCACTTAACGTTGTTAACTCTGCGAAGTATTCGGTCGAACTCAACTCAAACACTTTGCAACGATAGAATCCAGCGTCGACTAGTTTGTAATTGTCACTGTTCAATCGGTTAACCAAACCGTGCGTGCCATCTATCTGTCACCAACGGCGCACTCCGAATATATCCACCGGGTCAATTAAAAAAACTCTCTTAGCAACTAAGGTTAATGCTTATCACAAAATTCATAACAACTAAAAACCGAGTTACAGATCCTTTCGTTACCTACGTTTTTACTGTGTTAGCGGTAAGTTGCACACAATCATAGTGCCATCTATGATGTACTAGGTGCGGAAACTAGTAAGACTTAGAATGCCGGTTCACCCCATCAATGTGTTTTACCGGCAGTCATTTTTTGGACCACATGCTTAACGTGAATTCCGAACCACGCCTAACGGTAGCTGACATTTTACCATTAGGATTTCTTCTGGTTCTGGTGCTCATTATATCTCCACCTAAAGTTAGACTCAGATATTTGTACACAGAATTATTCATCGAATATGGGTGACGTCATATTTGTCATTCTTCTATGAATGATTCGTTGCGGCACCAAATTCACAACTACCCATATAAGCGTGGGTGTGTCTAGGAACGTTACTTTCGTGCTATACATTGAAGAAAAATCCTTTACCGCCCAATAAGGAACCGTAAATACTTTGAAATATTTCGGGTGATTTTCTCAGAAATAGATCAAAATTTAGCGTTAATTGAGAATTGTTGCATAGATTCGTCGCTTTTATAGCAGACATGTTTGGGGCCATTTAAATAGTGCGCACGCATCTAAGGGGGGAGGGTTTTTTTCGAAAAGCGTGCAAAAGCGTGCGAAGGGGGAGGGGGTATCATCCGAAAACGTGCGCACTCTTATTATATTTGATCTGTTTAGGTTTATTTTCCTATTAATTAGCAAAGGGACAAGATGGGATGATACAACTAAAGTGAAAAAAGCATTAACATTCTTCGAATTCGGATTGAATTCTAAGCCAAAAATGAGGTTCTTGGAAAGTTATTGTCCTACAATATTGTCCATTTCTTTAATTGCGTCAATAATATACTTACGCTCGTCATTTTTCTCATCTCCATACTTTTAATGGGCACTAATGAGATTTTCCATCGTGTCGTCGACTATGTGAAATTTTAAAAGGTTAACCACAACACATCGAAACATGCGAAGCAGCATATACTATGCCAATCCCGAATCGGTTGACGTAAGTAGCTGGGAGACGTTAGCTGCGGATAGGTTCGTTTGGAGATGCAGAAGACTTTCAACTGGTTGTGCACTATTTCCAATCTAATCCAGGCTTTCAGAGAGCCGATTTAAAGTAAATCTTTTGTTTAGGTACTGGCGTTTATATTTTCTCCCAATGCGTTTTCAAAAGAAATTTTTTTGCATATTGCAACGTATATGGTGTAGATTGTGAGAATAAATTTCGTGCGCACTTAAGGGGGGTCTCTCGAAAAGCTTGCGAAAGCGTGCACAGGGGGGAGGAGGGATCAAAAAAGGCCAATTTTCTGCGTGCGCACTATTTGAATGGCCCCGGTCTCAATACAATCTGTTGTTTCTTCGTTTGGGAGGATCTGGCGTTTGGCGACTTTTCATTTGAATTGGTTGCGCTTGTAGAAAGGATATATTGGAAATGGGAGGTTGCCATTGTAAAATCGTTGGCAGCAGCATTAACGAAGAGTAGTGATCTAACGTTTGCAATCAGAAATAGTTGGTAATTCGGATCGAAAAAAGTTACACTCTTGTTCTGCGTGAAGAATGACATGTATGCCGCAATTGTTATTTTTGGTTGTTGCGGCACTGACATTACCTTTACGTTATGGCATTATATGTTGAGGAATCTTGCAATTTTTGCTGCGAATTCGGTGACGTTTTGCTTGTGGAAAAAAGTAAGCATTTGCATAGAATCGTAATAACGGAAAGATTGCGTTGATTTATGAAACACTAAAAGTGACCAATGAATATCGCCTTGTGTTGCGTCGCTCAACGGAAACAGAACGAGGTCTCTTCTAAGTTGTGTACTATCAACATGAGTTCCCCAAGAGTCCAATGGTTCATTATACAACACTGCTGTAGAAGCTACCGTCACAAAGATAATATTTTCACGATTGTTTATCGCTGAATGGAGACCTGCATTGATGATTGAGTCTGTGACCCTACCACCATTTCGCAATAAATCGACATCGTTCTCTATAACTTTCTTCGTAGTTATTCTTGTTGCTCGTTTGTATGGGCATAAACACATCAGTATTGAAATAATCCCACAAAGAAGAGGCATAAAGCGGTGAGGCTAGTTAAAAGAAATGATCCAGCCATTAACCCGACTAACCTGTTAATATTCACTAAACGAATAATTTCAACGGCTGGTCTAGAGCAGTATTTGGATTAAAATTGCCATAATTCATTAAGTAACTCATTTTTTCCTCTAAATAATAGATAAGAATTATGTTAACATACATTATCCAGAAAACATAATCGAAAATAATTTTTATGCTTTGGTTTTCGGGCGAAAGTCAAAAAGGACTTTAAGTGGCACATGTTTGAGCTTATCTTAATACAGAAAATACGACTATAAAGCAAAGCATAAGTTATTCTATACCTTTTTTTCCCTTCGTAAATATATTTATTTCAATGATGTGTTTCCATCGTATTATCCAGAGTTAGATGGATCCTTTTGGACAAAAAAAAATGTATAAACGTACAGCATTCTAAGGCGAAAAAGAGCTTGCTTTGTATTCATTTTTACTTCTGAGAAGAAAAAAAAATAGAATACTAGCTTGCGTACCTTGAGAAAAAGATTTATGGATTATTATTATTTCGAATACATTTCCCTGAAAATTTCCATCTTCCTCCAGCATAATAGTAGTAAATCTAACTTTTCACGGATAAAATTACTTTTGAAATTTCAGATTTTCATGTATAAAAATATGCTTGTGTATTCTTCAAAAGTATAAGTCTTTAATAAATCACAGCGTTTTTTTTAAGTACAGAAATCAAAGGAAGTTCATTTATAAACACAAATTTATGAACATGATTCTATTGACTCTCAAAATGAGATCATAAAATGTATCTGGACTCAGTGGAAGACAATGTAATCTTAGTCTGATGTTTTTTTTTTATGTCAACAGAGATTAACTTCGTATACCATGCGTGCCGAAATTTTCATTTCTATGAATACATCCTTGTTATGGTCTCCATACATGTGAAGGTGTAACAAGTTGCCATGAATGGATGGAAAAACGAATGATTTAGTCTACTAGAGAAATAATAATAACGTTATTTTCAAACAAAAAGTCAATAAAGTTTTATTTAACATGGAATAAAGAAACTCATAGAATGAAATGACTTTATTAGGTTTGAGAACATGTTTCCTTCGTGTTTTGGTGTGATTTCATTTCATCATCATTAGATAACTTGCTTTTCCTCTCCATGTATTTCAAGAAGAAATGTTTTGTTGGATTTAGAAAAACATCTTAATATGATAGGAAGTATATGTACGGCGTTTTCCCCTCATATGGGCATAAGAGAACATCCACAAACACACGCTAAAAAAAATAGTTTTTTGAACCCCTCTTCTTCCGCGCACGCAAATTTTCATACATTAGGGTGTATTGCATTTCGAGTCCCCTCAACTTCGTCCATTCAATTGGTCCCAGTGCGCAGACCCCTGCCCCAATTTCTACAAAAATTGTTTCCCAGTTTTGTGACATCAAATGCTTTCATTTCCAAGGCTGGCATGAGCGTCGCTCATTTTTTGAAAATGGGAGCGCTGACGCGAGTGCCGCTCAAATTTGGCGCTCGCGCTCAAATACATCTTGTAGACAATATCTTTGTAACATATAGATGTATATACAAATACACACAGACACAAAGCAGATTCATTAAAGCATAATGACGAGTAGTATCGTCGAACTTTAAATGCTTCTGTGCTCGGTGTACTTTGCTAGGCTCACTCTTTTACATAAAAAACTTCTATGTATATGTCGTTGGCGATATTATCTTCAAAAATTATTTCAATACGTATAGTTGTGATTTGATTTTGGTTCAAAGGCATTCATAAATTGAGTGACGCAAAAATAAAGACTTGCAGACCCCCTCCCCCAGTCACGAGAAAATTTGACCCAAAGTTGTTAGACCTGTCATGTTTACCTCATGCCCCCTTACCCCTGTTGTGTTACATAATGTATGAACAACCCCTTTGACATTGTTCATTCGCGTAGTTCATGTTATTCATAAAGACATTTTTTTTCAATTCGTATCATGACCCCACGGTAGTAAGGGGCCGTGACGCAAGTCTTACACGCCAAAAAATTCACAAGAAATGGCATTTGTGATGGCAAGAATGGCATTTGTGACGCAATTTTTTGAACTCAACATAATTTTGTTTAAAAATGTTTGTTGCGAATCGAAGCTTAATGCGTCACCCCCCTCTGATTTCAGAACTTTTCTAACTGGAAGAAAAAAGTTTTACCTTAGATGATTAATGCGTCACACTTTTTTGATTTCACGGCTTTTGTAAGCAGACATAAAGACTTGCGTCACACCTCCTCTGTAAGAGGTTTTTTGGGTTTCACCCATTTCTGTCAAGAATTTATGAAAATTTAACCAGACGAAATTCTACGAAAGCATAAATGGGATAAAAAAACATAAGCAAAGACTCATACTCATACTTTGCCCTTGGAAGCAAGTTTTTAATATTATAATTCTAGAGTAGTGAGTTATCCCTCCCAAATCCAAAAGCGTCGTTAGGTCATTCATACGCAAGACCCTAAAAGACGTCAAAGTAAGTTTCTAGATTTTATACTTAACAAAATATTAACGAAATTCCTTTTCCTATCGTATATGGCCGATGAACTGAATTTTGTCCATTCAGTGGATCCAAGTGCCCACACAATTAACCGATTTCTACGTATAGGACCTTGTGCTTCGTGAGGGTCCAAGAAGAAATGATATAAACATGAAGAACATTCTGTGCAGTGTTTTTTGAAGCTGATTTTGGGTCTTTTAGTCAGGAAGATTTGAGCGCGAGCGCCGCTCATATTTTTCACGAGCGCTGCCAGCCTTGGGAATTTCCGTGCAAAAAAGTTTCATGGACCCTCGAAAATTTCATGTCCGACCTCCACTTTTTCGACCATATCTGGGCCATTCCAAATATATGTAATGTAAGGAACAAAAATTTCTCCTGAGTCGTCCTAGAGTCTAAATTTTGTGTTCTATGAAAAAATTGTTCACAACTGTAATACAGACGCATCAAAGTTATACTGAACACTAAATGAATTATCAGAATTTCAATTGTCAACATCATGAGATATGTTCGCGTTAACATTTTCTTTTGTTGAATTCTGCATCGAACGCACGCGTGTTCTATGTGAATTCAAACAAGCGCCCGTTTGGTGAGCACATCCCATTCCCTTTGTAAATAACTTTGAAGCGGCTGTATATAATTTTCTGCCGAACGTATGATTTAGCTATTTCCTACAGTTAAGGCAGTATTTCCGTTCCTTACATTACAGGCGTCACTGTTTGCATAGAATGGACCATCTCATGAACTACCGATTTTGCTCATCTTCGAACTTGAATCATGGGAGGCATGTACCTTCCAGGGAAAAAAAAGTTTAGGCTGATCGGTTGAGCCGCTTGAAAAAAAAAAGTGGAGACGGACAGACAGACGAACATTTTTTTTTATTGCTGATTCGTCATATTAAGACGATAATGAATGTACCCCCTCAACTCCCACCTCGATCTACCCCTTGTTACATCAAAAATTTTTGTAGTAAACGTATAGGACCTTTGTACTTCGTGCGGGTCCAATAATCATTCTCATGTGAAAAGAGCAACTTTCGAATCTCATTCGAAAAAATATATAATTTTCGCAGCACAAGCTAGAAAAGCACATTGAAAATTTTAATTATCAGTCAAGGTTTAAATGTCGCTTTTACCGAAATCGGCTGTTTATAATCGAAATTCCAATTTTTCAGTTAATTGAATTTTTGAAAGCTATTGCCCCGAATGCATATAATCAAATAAACGATATCGACGTGTTCGGTATACACATCAATTTAAATTTGGTTAACCTCTTGCCTATTGTCGTGATTTCTCATTACTTACAGCAAAGGGGCATATAAAAATAATTTTTCGTAATTATAATTGCAAAATTTTCTCTGCATCCTTATGAGAGTGGAAACGTCCCACATGATGTTGCTATTTGAATATAGACTTTATGATAAGTGGAAAACAGACAGTTCGACATAATGAAAACTATAGCCGCATTTGCAATTATTTGTCCACAAATGATATCATATCTTTTAACATACCATGCGCTATATCAAACAAATGAAACGGTCGACTCACCGGGTGTCAATTCAGTGAATTTTTTTTTTTTTTTTCAAAGCGAAAAATTCACACAGATTTAATTTTTAGATTATTGTTGTCGCAGGTCTGAGCTTCCTAAGTTATACGAACTGTTCTCTGGCCTAAAGTAGTTCTGTTATACTAAAATTATTGCAACTGTCCTTAGCGGTGAGTGGGCTGCCCAAAAACTGGGCTGCCCAAAAACTGGGCTGCCTACGCCCATAGGTAATGGGCGTGGACATTTTAAAATTCTCTTCGGCAACAGGAGTTTTTATAAAGATGTTGGCATGAATATGGGTGCCCACATAATTTTTTGGGCGCCCACATGAATTTTTATTTTTTTGTAAATATGTCTTTGCGTGTGAAAATGCATAACTTGATATTGCTGATATACCTACGTATCTGTAATAAATCGTATTTTGAATTGCAACTGATATTAAAAAAGTGGGTCTGAGGCTCTACAAAACTGTTTACATTTTTGGGCATTGTAATCGGCTGTGCCAATAAGTCTTGGGCTTAAAAGTCTTGGGCATTGGGCTGGGCATTATTTTTGAAAAAAGTGGGCCCTGGGCATTGGCTTGGCACTGAATTTTGTATGACCACTCACTTCTAACTGTCCTTTCCGAAGAAAGGCTTTTTTTTTGTGTTGGTGACTGTCGGCTTACGTCTTTATCTCTAACGGCGGCGCGGAGCTTTGTTCACTGTAGACGGTTTTAAAAAACCCATTTTTAGCCATACAATAATTTTGTCGAAGCTTAAAGATGTGATAACTATCTTATCTACTACATTTTTGCAAACTGGTAATGACGAATCGGTAATTCCTTTACGTAAAAAATATTATGATAATGTCCACAGCAGCGGCGGCTCTCGTTTTTTGAAGATTTCGACTGCAACTCATTTTCGTTACATAAAATGTTTTTTGGCGGCGCTTCGGCAGGGCTGTAGAGAGAAAATTCGAGCCCAGGGGAATCGGTTCAGCAGCGTGTAAAAGGAGGCTCAGAACCGCATGGTTCTGTCTACTCCTGTAGATCCTATAACATTCTGAAAATTCAAGAACGATGCCAATAATTACAAACATATTAAAATGGCACGAAAAAATCAAAGTGAACAGAGACGCTTTCTTTATAGTAAGTGACACCCGTTTGGATTTCCATTGTTTTGCATAGAAAATAAGAAACAGAAATTCAACACAATTTGGATGCGAGCTTTGAAACATGAAAGAATTCGCTTTGTAGCAATGTGTTGAAACAAACATAGATACATGTTTGTTGACCATAAAGACACAATGTTTTTTGAGAAATCCCAAAAACATAAACTTCATTTAAATTTGCCAAACAGTACATAACAAAATCCCATTATCCTTTTCTTTATACATATCAATGTAATGTAAATAAACAAATCTATGTATCTATGATATAGATTCTAAAGAAAATAGCATGTTAAATGTTGCAAACATTTTATGTGTGGGTATGAATGCGATATTATAGATTTCGACAAGAATTTTGTGTTATGTTTGCGTAAATTTAGACTTTATGTATATAGTACGGGGCCATGATTTTGAATATATCACATAATATTTTAGTAAATGTAATCCCTTGATACTATCGCTAGCAATATTCAAACAATAGTGGTAAAAACATACAGAACAGTCTTTCGAATATAATGACAGAATTATGAATGTTGATAACTTCAATTTCGGATATGAATATGAATACCTATGTTTACCAACGAAAACTAACATCAACAATAAATTACAATTTGTTGAAGTCGTACAATTCGATTAAAAGTTGGTTTCGAGAAATTACAAATTTTACGGGCAAAATCAGCAGAAAACGCGAAATATTCAAGTAAAACTGGAGAAAGGAAGCTGTTGAAAGTCGAATGAATCTTATCTTATTATTCGATTCAAAATAATCGCTTGTTGTATTTTGATTAAGATGAACATATTGAGGTCGTATTTATTACAAAGAAAGACATTGTACTTTGCTCAAATCTATACAACAAACTAGATTTTTCCGATATAATTACTTTTGTAGCCCAATGATGAATGTCAAGGTGTGGCGATTTTTTTGTCCCACACCAAAACTTATTATACAAACTCTTCATTTTATTGAATGAATGAATGAATATTACTTTTATTGTCTAGGGAGCGTTCATAAATGACGTCTGCATTTTTTTGGCTTTTTTAGACACCCCCCCCACACCCATGTCTGTTTTGGTCTGTTTTCCAATTCCAAAGTAGAAAATTTCAATTACTTTCGCCCTTCAGATTGATATTTTTGACAGCTATTAAGCATGAAAAACTTGGGCAAGGCACTTTCGGTCTATTTCCTTGTGACGTAAATAACTATTTCCAATATTTCGGAATTTGATGGCCGATTTCGAAAATGGCATGGGACAACTTTTGTGTGCTCGAAAGTGAGCTTACATCATGAAAACGATGAAAGTCTCAAATTGAGCGACATCACAAAATATGACGTCTGTTTTCGTCAGACATCCCCTCGCCCTGTCTGTTTTCGTCTGTTTTTAATGACCCCTCTCCCCCCCCCCCCTCAAACGTAGACGTCATTTATGAACACTCCCCTACTATCTTCTAGCTGACATGGTAAAAAAGAGTGATTATGACAAATGTCATAATCCTCGTTAAAAAAACCAAAAACACTATAATAATTACTTACACAGTACAGACGAATTGTCTTTGAACACTTTCAAGCGGTTGAATGTGAACATTGTGGGGCGATGCCCAAACTGAACTGAAGAATTCGAGGTGTGATCTAACTATAGCTGATTATAGTATCTTCACTGTGTTCTGGTCGAATCGTCCGTAGCATTGTTGCTTTTTTTTTATAAGGGTGAGGAAATCTTCATAGACACCCGGTCTTTCTGAACCAAGGTAGTGTTGGATTCCATTCTTTAATGACCTACCAACTAAAACCTCCTTCCTTAGTCTTCGTGCTCTCTTCTCCCCGGAACCGCCTCACAGCATTACTTCAGGGAGAGGTCAATGTTGTTGCTTAACAAATGATGGCATAGATGAGCCCTTATTCGATGCTAGCTGAAGGTGGTCGTCGAAAGAGAATCTGTGGTCGTATGTGACTCCTAAGTCTTTGATGCTGCTAACACGTGTAATTAGCTTGTCTTTTATGAAATATTCTGCTAATATTGGGCATTGTTTCCGTGAAACTGACATGATTTTGCACTTATCGTCGTTAAGCTCGAATCCATTTTTACTACACTATTCAACAAAATCATTTATTGATGACTGTAGTATATAAGTGTCATTTAGTGATGATATGCGGCTATGCACAATTTTTTGTCGTCAGCTAAATTTATGTCTTTTGTAATATCAGATCTGCCATCAGAGTCGTTAAAGTAAACCAAAAAGTTTAGTGGTCCTAAAATTGATCCTTGACCTACGCCGGAGTTAACTTTAATCATATCTGATTTAGTGGCGTTCACTTAAACTAACTGCTTGCGATTTTTGAAGTATGACTTGAACCATAACAGCAGCGAGCTTCTCAAGTGATATTTATCGGCAGATAATTTTGAGATTAGCGGGGTAGGCTTTATGACGTCAAATGCTTTTCGAATGTCAGCGTAAAAGATGTCTGTCTGGCAGTCATTGTAGCTGTACATTTGTTGAGATCCGTTGAAAACTCATTTTCGTCTATAGCCTAGTTTCCAGTGCGATGGAATTTAAATGTGCACATTTGTAGAATTAACAGATTTGGGGGATCATTACTGATCGCAGCACACAGGTTTTGTGACCCTTTGTCCCATCCTGTTTCAGATCAAATCCTGGGAAGGCTGGAAACCTCGGGTCAGTCTTCGGATCGGACGGGACTTGGTAGATATAAAAACTACCGCTAAGTAAGATGGCAATCCAGCATCATCTCTACCACTGATATTTGGTAAAGTTTTAATAACTAAAAATCTTTTATGACTAAAAATCTTGTATGAAACTCGTTTAAAGGGTTTCTTGCGTTCATATATATCTCTTTTGCACCCTAACCCAGTGCCAAGGTGTTTTAACTAATGATGGAGTTTCAGAGGTCGTCGCACGTATTTCAAGCGATCATTAAATATTGGCTGCGATGCGTAAGGTTTGTTTGAAAATACAACTTGACGAAATTTTTTTTTGTTTTTATAAAGTTGAATTTTCATACTAACCTTTTTTAGATTTATCAGCTTGGGACGATCGTTTTACCAATTTTGAAACACAGATCTGACGATCCTCTGTTCCTTTCCCGTTCATCATTTAAATCGGTTTCCCACTCAAGTTAGTTAAATCTTTCCGTCGCCTCCAAGAACTTGCTCAAAGTGTCTGGTTCCAGGTTAGCAACTTCGGACGGTCTCACAACATACCCTCCCAGCAGCCTGCGCCTCAGTTGGAAGAAACTGGGACATTCACATATTACATGAAATCCCGTTTCTTCCTCTAAGCCGCACGCACACATAGAGGTCGCCGAGAGCCTATTGATTGAGAGATTTGGCCCATTCCACATTAGGGCTCGGGAAAAATCGCTTGGTGTGGATACCACCATAGTATCCTTCCCAGCGCTCCACATGCCTCCTCATCACCCAGCTCCCCAGCGCTTCTACGCGCGCAGGTCGAGTAATCGGCGAAAACGGCTCAGGGCCGTGACCGAGAGCTTCAGCACCCGCCTTGGCTAGCTCATCAGCTCTTTCATTCCCCGCTACGTCAGAGTGCCCAGGTACCCAAACTAAAGTGATTCCTCAGACACATTTCGTTCAGGTAATCTCTGCACTCATTTACTAGCTTGGAGATCACTCTAGGCGACATCAGCGCCTTGATCATTTCCTTACTGTCCGAACAGATAAGCACCCTCTTGCCGTGCGTTCCGACAGGCAGAGTCTCACGAGCTGCTAACAGCACCGCGGAGATCTCCACTTGAAGCACACTGGCAAGAGCCCCCAGATAGAAGCAATTTCCCTCTCCAGAGCCCATGCCGTACACACCAGCACCTACTCCTCCACGAGATTTCGATCCATCTGTAAATCTAACCACGCAGTTCCCGGGAAGGCTCACTGGCCATCCACTAAGCCATTCTTGCCTACTGGAAACTTTCGCTTTCAAATTCCTGTCGAAACAGGTTACCACCGCCATATCGTCGCTCGGCATTTCAAACACCGGGATCGATATTATCGTTGCAATCTTACCATGCCCAATGTGAAAATTCGGAGTCCACATGCCATTCTGCATCAGCCGAGGCAAAAGCTTTCGCTTTAACCATAATATCGATAGGAGGCAGAGCCAGCAGCGTCTCCATCGCTAGGGTTGAAGTGGTTTTCACAGCGCCCGTGGTGCAAATACACACTAGCCTTTAAATCTCACTTGACAATTTTCTAGCGCATTCCACATCTAGCCTTGGCCACAACAACACGCAACCGTGGCTAATCATCGGCTTTATCACAGCCTCGTAAATCCACAGAATTGCCTTTGACGGTAGGCCCCAGTTTCTCCCGAAGGAGTTCCTGCAAAGCCAAAAAGCCGCCACCGCCTTCTGCGCCATATCCTTGACATGAGCAATCCAATTCAGCTTGCTATCAAGCTCCTAAGTATTTCACCTGCGGAGCTAATTCCAGCACCTTATCGAAGAGCCTGATTTCACCGACCAAATTTGATCCTGAGCGCCTTCTGCTGAATATCATAAGATCTGTTTTGGCCGGATTGATTTTCAGACCGTTCTCACGGCACCATCTCTCGACCACTCTCAAAGCTGTTCTAACTCAGCGTGCTCTCGAATTTTCCCCTAACTAAAATCGTCAGGTCATCCGAATAGCCCTGCGCATAGATTCCTTCGTCGTTCAGCTTTCTGATGAGAGAGTCTATCACTATACACCACAACAAAGGCGATAGAATTCCGCCCTGAGGGCAGCCTTTCGCTACCCAGAGATTTTCTTTGTGACCACTTAACTCCGCCTCAACAGTCCTATCTCTGAGCATGCTACTTACATGCTACATGCTATAACATCAAACTTCGTATTATCGAAGGCACCTTCAATGTCCATAAAACATCCCAGTGCCACCCACCTCTCCAATCGAGAATGATGTTTCCACCTTTGCTACCAGCCTGTGCAGGGCGGAATCCGTGGATTTGCCTGACTGGTAAGCATGCTGATTCAAGTGTAGCGGGAAAACCGCCAGAACTTCATCCCTGATGTGGAAATCTATCAGTCTCTCAAGCGTTTTCATGACGAAAGACATACTAACACAACCTTACGCGATGCGATTCCTATGGGACCCAACATAATCATTGCTTATGTTTCCGCCGAAAATATACATTTCGAAATTGCCGGACACATTCTACAAAAAATTTCATTGCCAACGTCAGACTCTATGTGGAATTTGTGTATAAGCGCGAATCAGTCTTTTCGGGATTTTGTAAAGTGCGAAATATTTTTAAACTTATACGTCAAAGTAATTGATAGGAAGCTCTTTATTAAGAAGCGATAGTTATTTTATGTTTTCACTCTTCTTGTCCGTCCGTCCGTGCACTACACCTAGCTGCACCTTACCAACTTATTTGACTTCACTCTATCGCTACTTTCCTATACCCATTTTCGCTTATTAACGTGTTAAAATATAAAAAAATCGAAGAAAAGTTTTGTCTAGCATTTCCTATTGAAAAAATTTCTGCATTTCAATCGTAGCTATGTCACATTTTAGAATCCCATTGCCTAAATACCAAGACTGAACCGAGGGGCAGCAGATAATCGTGTATTTTGAGTGCAAAAGTATTTTCTTAAAGAAAATCCTAAAATGATTTTTTTTGATTTACAATGATTTCCTATCGTTTTCTTTAGTTTTCAAGGATTGTCTTTGTCAATTCCTGAAGATTTTAAAAGGATTTTCTTTTGATTTTCAAGTATTTTCTTTGATTTTTATGGATTTCCTTTGATTTTCGTGGATTTCCTTTGATTTTCAAGGATTTACTTTGATTTCCAAAGATTTTTTTTGCAATTCAAAGGATTTTTTGAGGATTTTCAATGACAATAATTGATTTTCTTTTGAGTGCAAAAGGTTTTTCTACGTTTTTCTGCCCCTCGGACTGGGCTCGTTAATTAATTATAGACTATTCCTTAGCGATAATGCTAAATATTGGAAAAATATGCCTAAAAAATTAGCGCGCTAACAGCCAAGTTTCGCTAAATTTCAAAACTTTTCATAATCTCACAATGAACATTTGAATACAAGAAGTACAATTGAAATGATTTTTTTCTGAAAAATGTTTCTTTTATTTGTGAGTATTGATGTGTTGAATTTTCAGAAAAACTTATGAAGAATTTATTTTATGAATCGATAACGTGATACATTCGTAGTCGTTCGGACTGTTCATGTTTTTATTGCATTGTCAACTTCAGCTTATTCGCTAATGGGAAATAACAACAGCAAAACTGAAGTCGTTAAAAGACTGCTTTCGTCTATAGGTTTAGTTTTGTTATTGCAATGATTGATTTATGGCCAATAATTGGCTTGTTGTACGATCCTAATTTAAAATTCTGAGAATTTTATTGTTCGAAGAATTGTTTATTAAAAAAAATATCGATGGTATCAACAGATTGAACAGAATCAAAATATGTATATTGATAGTTTCTTGTTGCACTAAAAGCTGCTAGAAAGAGGCTTGGAGAGGAACAATTTCCTTTTAACAAATTTAAACCAGATAAGACTTTCACATAATATTGCTAATTGCGAGATTAGCGAGTTACTAAGATAAACGATATAAATAAGTGATGAATGATACGAGCGCAGCTATCATCCGACCTTGCTAAATCAATCGGTTTTTAATGCTTTTCAATTTCTGCCAGTATCGAATTATGCAAGTTAATTAGTAAGCTCAAGGTGATATCAATATTTCGCAACTACGGTACACAAAATATGCTCAAATTAATTCGCATTACATTTAACAAACTACCTGCTATTAATGCCGCTCCGTCTAATTTTATTAATGATTTTATTTCGGTCTGCATTAGAAATATCAAACGCAGAACTGGTTTTTATAACTTCCGATGAGTTATTTGGCGTTAAATTAATAATTTACGTAACATTTGAATATGATAAATTTTGAATTTAATCCGAAGGGTATACTGTAAAATAATTACCATTCATCAATATACAATCGCGATTAAATATGCAGAATTGATTGTTTCGGATGTATGTTTTTTTTCACGGTGAAGCGATGCGCAGCGCATTCATGAATATATAAGAGAATTTAAATTAATAAGTTTGCGAGCGAAAACAGAGACAAAGCCATATGTTTGTTACTATTGCGCCTGCAGAATAATATTTTTATTCAGCCGCTGTACTTACTGTACATTAAAGTTTTCAAAAATTTATCGAAAAATTAAGAAGCAAAATCCCAAAGACAGAAAAAAAAATTAAGTTTTGCGTGATGTGTGGAGTACGGGTAGCCAATTTTCTAGCGTGCGAAATCTGAAAGCGCAGAAAAATTATTACGTTGGGAGGGTCCGGCATTTGTGACGCATTTTTTTAATCAAGAGTGAAAATATTTCAAAAGAATTTTTTGCGTTCCGAAGCTGTAAGCGTCACCCAAATTGATATCAGTTGTTTTGGAAGAAGGGACGAGGACTTGCGTCACATTTTCCTTTTAAAAAGGGTTTTTGTTGTGTTAACAGTAGTTTTGGAAGAAAAGAGGAAACAAAACGGCGCAAAAAATTTCGACGAAAAAAAATTTCCGACGAAAAAACATTTTCGGCGAAAAAAATTTTCAGCGAAAAAAAATTTTTCAACGAAAAAAAATTTTAGCGAAAAAGAGTTTGAGTCGAAAAAAAATTTCGGCGAAAATTTGCGTGCTCGGAAAAAAAATTTACGGCGAAAAAAATTTGCAGCGAAAAAATTTTCCTTTGACACGAAACATCTATCTTCAACAAAAAAAAATGAAAAAAAAAATCAATTTTCCCCCTAAATCCGTCCCATACCACCGTCGCGTCGGCGTTTTTGTTGGTCACCCTGAACCCTGACACACTACACACTCAACCCAATAACTTTTCCTTTGACACGAAACATCTATCTCCAACCAAAAAAAAAAATTCAAAAAAAAAGAATTATTTTCCACTTAAGTCCGTCCCATACCACCGTCCGCCATTTTGTTGTTTGACACAAAACATCTATCTTCATCCTAACACAGTCCACAAATTTTTGAAGCGAAATTATAAGAGAAATGGTATTTCTGAAATTAAATCTGAAAGAAAATTTTAACTCCACGACTGGGACCCGAACCCAGAATCTTCACCTTTCCGGGGTGCTGCTCTACCAATTGAGCTACCGTGGATATTTTCAATTCAGATCTAATTTCAAACCGTTGTTTACATACTAACACATGCATTTGTAGCCAAAGCTGGCGCATTTCTCGTTCTCACGAACTACACGCGCTTTTTTTGCCACCTACAAATACCTGTGTCTGTTTATTCTCATAACTGCATGTCCATTAATTCGTATTTGTACTTGAATGTCGACATCAATTCGATGTCATCTAATTGTACAGGGATACCGCTATCAACACATTGCTGCAATCGCATAGGACAATGAGAAGTATCTCAATAACAAAGCAAATTGAATCATTTTTCAGTTATCAGTGACTGAAGTGAACGAAATTCGAGCTTTTATATGGCGCCTTCTAAGAGCACTAGCTCTCAAACGAGGCCGGTACCCCCCTTTTCTAAAAATTCATATGATAGAATACCCACCCGATGTTCCCTGCAAAATTCCAAGAAAAGTTATCGAGCCGTTTTCGAGCACGAGCCAAAAAAGTCGGTTTTCATACAAATGGCTCTGGAACTAACTAACTAACGTAGGATATTTCCATTAACATTGGCTTCTATGAAATAGCACCTTTTGCATGGAAAATGACGATTTTCTAAAGGTCATATCTTCGGATCCACTGAACCGATTTTAATGAGTAAAATGTCGATTTCAATCAAAATTTTACGTAGAATCCGAAAAATTTGGTCGGGGTCAAAAAGTCAAAACTTAGCTGTATAATGGTTTCGCCGTCTACGAAAAAAAATTTCTTAATTTTTTGATCGTATGGGGACTTGCGTCACGGGCGCATCGCTACCGCGCGCCCATGATTACACGCAAATCGGTCGATAATTAAATCGACAAATAATCTGCGACGATCGTTGAATGGGGGCGTATGAACGATTTGAAAAAGAATGATTCATGATTTACACAGATCGTCCACATATATCGTGTTAAGTTACCATGAAAGCTATTACACTCCAATTTACGAACAAAATTTTATGTGCAAATGCCATACTTTGTCACAATTTGTCCACTTTCAATGAAAGTACCTAACCATGTGGGACGTCCGTATTTAAGGGAATTTCATACAAAAGATGAGATTTACTAAATTATCAGGCTCTTCGCACCCAATATTGGTCATTTTACACCACCCAGTAGCAGGGTAATCCTTTCCAAATCTATATCTTCAATTTAAGTAATCAATCCTCTTGTATAGTCCGAATTCGAAATCGGACGCCCATATTTCTCAAACCGACCTATGTACCTTGTTTTTTGGTCACACTCTGTCCTCCTTCACCGAACTTACCCAAATATCCTAAAATAGGACCTCCCTTTTCAGTATTTCATTTGAATTCTCATAACACAACGTGTTATTGCGTTGACGGCCAAGATCTTTCTTCCAAAACCGATGACCAAAGAAAGTTTGTCGAATGTATTTACCAAATTCTCATTTTTCTTCGCTGGTATTTCTTTCAGTATTACATCGTTTAATTTCGATATGCGTTCACTTGAGAACGGCACACGTAAGCTTTTCAATTTGTGATTTGTCGAATGATACAATATTTTGCAATTTGTCGTCCATCTTTGATTCCATGTCGTGTAAATGCGTTAATTCATCCCGATAATTAATCGAAAGTAGACCAATTTTCGCAACAATGATAGCATGAGTTTCATCAATTTTCAGGTTGATATTATTCAGTGATGCAAATAACTTCTTATCATCACTTGTGTTAACCTTATATACTGATTGAACTGTCGACGATTGCGTCTTTTTACGGGTTACCGGTGCCATGCTTTTGTTTATTTAAACAATAGGAACGCTAAACTTTTTTATTTTCACCGAAAATAAAATATTAATTATAGCTCTACACTTCACTCAATGAACACTTAATGATCAATTTGTTACTTTTCCAGAAAATAAAAGTACATTATTTGATAAATACTAAATTACTGGCAAGAAAATTAGGAGCTAAACTCAACACTGCAACTGTCATGTAACTAATCCGTCCCTGATGTAAACATCCTAACTACCATGAAAAGGTCAATTAGTAGTGAAGCCAGGTAAAACTCTAAAGTGTCAACGCACCAGAGAGTGTTTGTAACTTACTACAGATCTCCCGCGTTTTATGCGGTGTTTTCGTACCGCATATCTTCCAACCGCATAATTCGAGCTTGACATTTGACATTAAAAATGTATTACCCGATGTGTAGTAACAATAAATGAGTTTTCATGTCATACTTTCTATGGATGTAGTCTCCGTAGACATGAAATTCTATCAAATCATTCTTTTTTCATAAATTTCTAAAATTCGCGATGAAATTGAGAATTTTTGTCACACGATGTGTTTATTAAACACGTTTCTTTGGTTTTCACATATCGTTACAAAAATCATTAGTTCATTTTCTTCAACTCGTCACATATTGCTTTTATTCCTTAGGAATGCTAAAAGACTTTTCGGCGAATGAGATCTACAGGCCGATGGCGAAATTTCAATACGCCATCCAACAGATTCCAAAATTGAATCGTATCAATGTAGCGAATATTGTTCTTCAGATACAGAAATAAAATTTTTAGACCACGGTACGACCATTTCTATGCATTGGAGGCTGTTTATAAAGTATTTCACCCTCAAAGGAAAAGGGGCTGTTCACAAATCCCGTCAGCACTTACTCCCATTAAAAATCCAAGCTAAATTATAAGATTTTGTCAATTGCGCATTTAAAAATTACTTTTTCGTTCAAATTCTATTGTTGTCTTTCTTGTCAAAATTTAACACACATATGGTAACACATAACGCGCATATACCCGAAGTTACGTCGCATATTTCGAATCCGTCAAAGCCGTATATAACCGAATCCGCATAAATCAAATACCGCATAAAACGCGGGAGATCTGTACTTAGTGAACTGTAAGGAGTCGCGGAAGACAGAGGGCACAAAACTCCGAAGAGAATTGAGTGCCCAGGGGCTAAGACAAGGACGTAAATAGAGCACTTGATATTGATAAAGTTACATGCCTGGATTATAACCCGAGCCACCACACCTCGGCTCATAGGCAATCAGACACTACCCTATCTCAATATCTAACCCCCACACCTGAACGGCTGATTTTTGATACAACTTTTGGCCGATGTACGGATTGGCTGGTTTAGAATAATGTTGTGTTTCATTTTGATGAATGTGGTGAGTTTCTGGACCTATACCCGAAAACAGTTCAGTGATCACAGAAATTAATATTCTTGAAGGGTATGAAAATGAGGTTGAGAGAAGCTTCTCTTTGAGTTCAAAATTTTTACATTTTCGAAAGTTAAATTTTTTGCTTAAAATTCTGAATTTTTTAGCAGTACAATTTCATAAAATATCAAATTGAAAAAAAAGTACCTCTCTTGAGTATTGTGCATTTTCAACAAATTAAACCAAAATTGTAGACTTTTCAATTTTCAAAGCGATTTAGTTGACAACAATTCACTTACCTGATCAGAAAATAATATTCCATTCCCTTTGTCTGCGCCGATAGAACATTTTTTGTATACATAACATGCTTGAAGCTCATTAGTTCAGGAATTATAGTATAAAGTTCACCATTTGCGGACGATCTTTGGCGTTATTTCAGATAGCATCTTAACATTGCGATGAAATTCTTCTATGAGCTTCGGATCGGTTGCCAGCTTTACTTTCGTTGGAATTTTTTCGGCTTTAATTTACTTGTTAGAATTTCAATTTTCTGTCCTTTTTAAAAAGTAGCATCCATTTTCTCCAGTCTTCGTGATTTCACTCTCAACATAAAACCCTTGTTGCGTAGTATGTGGTGCATAATAATGGTAAATATTTATTGCTCATTAATTGAAAATTTACCATCGCGCCATTCATTATTCAAAAAGGCAAATAATCTGCGAGTTTAAATGATGATACATGCTCGTTAACTATTAATGTTGTCGATGATTATTTATCGGTTATTTGGCAAATATTATCGCATAAACACAGCGCAGCGACGATATAACACTTCTTCATGTAGAATATAGTTTTAATAATAAATCAACGAAAATGGGTGCGCATTAACTTACAATGTTAACTACTACATGTAACGACTTGAAATCGTTTATAGTGGGTGTAAAAAGGCACTACAAGCACTGGAGGTTCATACTGTGGATCCGATTAAAAAAGTTCAGAATGCGTAAATATTATCGCCGTATGTCCTCAACCATTATCCCACCGCGACAACAACGAGATTATAATCTCCAGTGCAGCAATGAGCTATGTAGATCACATTTAATTTGCTACCCAATATGGTCCAGTTCGTACAGAAATGTATTAGTTCCTGACAATACACTGATTGATGGATAACCTCATCAACTCTATTCGAAGCGCCTAAAACATGTCACCTCTTTTAATAATCTTATTCAAATGTTTTTCAACGAAACTAAATATTAAACGAAAGTCGTGGCCTGCTTGTCAAACATCAAATTGTACGCTTTGTTAGCTAAAAGTGAAAATGAAGTCTTTTTTTCAAATTGTTAGAATTCGTTCATGTTTAATCGGTTTTGATAATTCCAACGATCGAGTGCTACTACATTAAAATGTAGTATGTACAAGTAGTGATCTCATGTAAACGGCTCGTCTTCAAAATCCGGATGAAAAAATGCGGCTCTGCCCTCGAACCACCGAGCTTGTAGCGGGCTTTTTTTAACGACCTGCAGGCTGCCATTACTTACCCCAAACCCCGCAAGTTCGATATTCCTCCTTGACCCCCTATTGCGGGGACTGCCGCCCCTCGACCCCGCTTTTTTATTGTTCCATTTAATTCACGGCCTGCGGCGCATTGCAAATTTTTATGTTGATCTTGTTTTTTTTTTATTCAAATTCCATATTAACACAACACTTTTTCACACAAAATAAGTTGAAAAACTAGGCCACAAAAGAGACGAAAACATATGCAAAAGACCCGTACGTATCAGAATATATGTGGCCAACAGAATAGATGTTACAAAAAGGCTCGAACGTATCTAAGTAAATACTGCCTTAACTCTTGAGTATATGCAATTACTTCCTCATTGAATTGGATTAGAAATTTCCGAAAGGGCACAATATTGAAAAACCTGTCCGAAGCAACGGCGCAAAAAATCTTTCCAAGCCCTTAAAATAAGCTCACAATTTAGAATCGACCTAGAGCACTAGCACCTATTTTTTCTCTCTCTTTCTCGCCTCTTTTTTCTCTACAGCACTACACAATAGTAATTTGGATGACAAGGGATGAAAGTAAGAAAATTCAAACCCGTGTGAAGTTTGCAGCCCGAACCGAAGGTGACGTCGGCAATCACACGGTTTGAATTTTCTTACTTTTGTCCCGAGTTATCCATACTATTTTTTATCACAGAGACAGCGGAAGGTTTGTACTTTAGCCACGAAAAAACACTGATCCATTCTGAATTTAGTATTTTTCACGAAAATGATTGGGGTTGAACGCACAAAAATGCAATAATTCCCATTTACGAACAACATCACTGAATAACACTGTTGTCACTTGGCGAGGACTTAAATTATTTGAATTAAGTCAACACAACACAACATTATTCCCATTATAATATAAAAAAATATTTGCTTAACAGCCAATAAAATATATGAATCCGTCAATGAAAACACAGCAACTTTACAAAATAACAACAAACTTACTTTGACGCCATATTTCATGGTTAACATTGATTCCCTTTACGACGTCGTGTTAAGTAAATCAGAAAAAAATTGTTAGGAAGTGATTATAAATGCTCTGATATTATTAAACCAGAAACAACCGCTGGTTTATATGTAGCGCTCAAAATCAAAACCACTTCTGTGATGGCAACCTTCTTTCTGTCAAGTGAACAAATTTTAGTAGTTCATTGACGCAAAGAGGGACGAAAGTTGTTCATTTGTAATATTTTTGTTCTCTTGGCTTCCTTCTTTTACTTTCGCCCCGTGGGATGCATTTTTCTACTTTCGTCCCTGATTTGAGGGGCGAAAGAACAAACTTTCGCTGCCTCTGTGATAAAAAAAACCTCATTATCAAAAGAATATTCACGAAAAAAAAAAACAAATATCGTGCTGGGTCGCGTAGCGTGAGTTGGGCCCACTGTAACGATTATTCCACCTCGTCAATGTATTATACGGCTTTCTTTACAACGGCATAAATTTCAATAGTAAACTACTAGATTTCCAACTTCACTTCCACTTTCATAAACTTGTTTGTTATCACTGAATGACTCTTATTATTAATTAAACTTGTTTATTCTAATATGCGCATCCCCTTAAATTAACACAAACCTAACTTTAGGTTGGGTGATGAGACTATTACTGTCGACAACTTATGCCTTTCTTCCAATTAGCAAAATGATGATGAATCTCATGCAGAAGAAAAATGATTATCGTTTCTTTGGACCAATATGTTGATGTCACCTAAAAGGTTTAATTGTGGCGATAAAATTCCGATCGGTGTTTAACACTCAATTCTCACCTTGTTACCCCACA
>CM055405.1:24808766-24852645 GCA_029228625.1 Pseudolycoriella hygida | reverse complement strand
CCGGTTATTTCAAATTCTAACTTAGGGACTATGTTAAGTTTTTACAAAAAACCAAACAGATAGAAATCGGCGTTACAGGTTACACCACATTAAGGACTCTATAGCCCGAACCACCCGACTAATTTAATTTTCTGATTTCCTGATGTCCACATCTTTCATTCAAAACTTTGAAGAGCGATTTCCGTTCTAATTTCGCAGTGATGTACTCCGTATGTGAAAAAGTTTCGCCAACCTTTTTGACCACTTTTTCGAAAGTTTTCAACTGATTTTGCCCAAATTCAATCCCGTAGCCAATTTTCTGATTATCTTTGAGAGAAAAAAAAAAGATTTTGAAAATCGGATAAGGTTTACCCGATTTATGTAGAAAAAACACGTTGCATCTTAGTAGAGACTCAGTTTTAGGGCCCTACCTGAGTCTAAATGCTCAAAATCAAAAAAGTTTATGAATTTATGAATAGTTATTCAATTGAACCGTGTTCAGTGAAGATTATATGCGTTTTTCTGTGGATGGACGGACGGACTCCCATTTCGGTATCCGACTGGTTGCAAACGTCGTGGTAAACTTCGTTCTTCTTCGGGTCTAAAAATGAAACTGATAAGTCCGAGAAAAATCATCAACAACAATTTAGCGTTGTGTCGATATATCTGAAAGGGCCTATAAAGTTCGGTGGTGACGATGAATTGATATTGGGTGGAAAATTTGTTAGTTCCAATTATTGTGATGCGTTTTAATCATAATATTGTCTCAATTTAAGAACTCACCCATAAACTTTCATCGTAACATGTTCGAGTAATTTTATCTGCAAAGGTTTGAACACTTACAAAAACAATGGAATATTGTTCGAACGAACCACAATATTCATTATGACTTTGATGAATAAATTTGATGCCAGATTTAATGTCAGTCTCATATTATTTTCGTGACAAAATTGTGATGGCATAGCAACACCTCTTTCATTCGAAATCGTAACGATTCACATACCTCATATCCTCCATTCATTCCAAATATTGTCTGCTTTTTCTTTTCGTATGACGAAGTACATATTCTTTCTAGACATACATCACACAATATCAAATACACAAAACTATTCAGTTGCTTGGAATGAAAAAAAAAACCTTAACAATATACTCACAGTTAGAAGATGGAAATATGAAAAACCATCCCCCTGATATTTGTAACAATTGTGCTGGGGAGCTGGGAACATATCTTATATTTTCTTTTGCTAAATAACATACAACGGAACATCATCTGTTAGATCTGTAGAATTTCTTGAAGCATCCAATATTATATATAGGCCAAATGCAACGAGCTTAATTATTCTGACTAAGTAATTAAAATTCAGAGAAAACAAAAGCTTTTTGTCTGGGCTGTTTATAAATTATTTGAGGTTTTGCACACACATCTGTGTAAAGTAACTTTTACACATAGAACACATTACCATTCGTATCAAACCAAAAGGATTTTGTGAGAGGACTGATGCATAAATTGTTAAGGTGTGTATTGTGTTGTTGTGATGTGAGAAAACAAACTTTTTGGTGAAGTATTTTCCTGGTTCAAATTATGATGTTTGCTTTTGTATTTTATGTGCGGTTTACTTGTCACAGTGGAATTAAATATATTAAAAATATGCTTTTGTAGCTTAACATGTTTAATTTTAAATGTTCTGGAATGAAAACTTAATGTTTTTTGCTTGGTTTTTTGTATGTGGTTACGTTGACTGATTGCCCAAAAATATTTATGGTAGAATTGTTGTCGGTTTTTAGAGATTTCCTTTTCTAGTGTTAAATTTTTATCGAATAAATTAAGACTCGACATAATTTTTTGAACGAAAATTTCGGAAAAATAGAATATTTTTTATCATTTAATAAATAAACAATATTTCGATAAACCAAATTTGTTCTTTTCACTTGTTGAATATAACTATACAGAATTATCATCGGGAATGTATACGTTTATAAATAACTGCCATAAAAGTTAGCAATGGCTAAATACGAAAGATTGTGTAATTTCATTTTTTTCTGAGAATTCCATTGAATTTCATTGTTCAAACGAAGGAGTTGTCAGAATAAATTTTAAATAGCAAGCCCAGATAACAATTGACCCCACGAAATGTACATAAAGTGCCATCGTAATATGTGCTGATCCCATTTAATGTGCTCCAGTTCCAGGACATTTAATGCATATTAAAAAGCGGCCTTACCGTTACATCTTTTCTGGAACGAGAAGTGCATTTAATGTATATCAAATGTACATTAAATGTGAACCCATTTAATGTACATTAAATGTACACTGAAGTGTGGTACATGTGTGTGCACCTAATGTACATTTAAAACACATAGAATACACATTTAATGTACGTTTAATGTACATTTTAGTATAAATTACTAGCACATTTAATGTACATCTAATGGATCTAATGTTATACAAGAAAAGAAAGGAAAATTTAATTTTGTTTTCCGACTTTTCCATTTCGGTTTTTCTTATACTGATGATCGCTACATTCTCCATCTAAATTTTTTTCCAATGTCTCATTTTTTTTTTAGAAAAATTTCTTTAATTTACGGGGCTTGAACTGAAGACGCTCGGGATTATGAGTCGACTGCTTTACCAATTGTGCCACTGGATACTAATGTATTTGTGTTTTAAATTTGTATAAAGTGTTAAATTATAGAAAGTACATCACAAGCACATTTTTGGTACATTAAATGTGATAGGAATATTGTACACTTTATCACGCACATAAAATGTGCGAAAAATGTACTAGTGATCTAGTGCAATAATTTTATTTACATCGAAAAATGTACTACATTACAAGCACATTTTTGGTACACTAAATGTGATAGGAATGGTGTACACCTTATCACGCACAAAAAATGTGCGAAAAATGTACTTGTGATCCACCATAATTTCGAGCTTTAATGGCACAAAAAATGTGCTTTTTATTTACATCGAAATATGTTCCACTTTACAGGCACATTTTTTGTACATTTTATGTACATATTCTCAACAACATTGGATTTTGCATATTTAATATACATTAAGTGAGCAACCACATTAAAAAGTGTGATCTGTGTTATCTGGGAAGAGAGTTCAGTTTTGTCGGTTGTACGGCACTAAGATTGTCTGTGAAATTATTGGTTTTTGCATAACTTTGTGCCATTTTTTTTTTCTTATGCTAAAGCAGGCCTCACCCCTTTGCTTTAAGTTTATACGAACGCATGCGAAATGTGCTCTAGATACGGCCCTGTGAAAATGTAACGTGGACAGTATGGAAACACCCAGATAATAATCTTAATAAGTCTTATGTAATAACACGAGGTTTATAATTCAATTCAAAGGTCTTTAATGATTCTCAGGTCCGGCACATGGTTTGTCCATTGTTCTTGGTTCACATTTGATTTTACAATTGTACTCATCATGACTTTTATCAATTCATAGAACGTTATTTCCTTAACAGGTCTGACGGCCAGGTCCACAATAAAATTATACAAGAGGGCAGTCAAATAATCCGCAATAAATCCTTTATTTAAAAACCGCTAATGACGATCACGGAATAACAAAGAATAAATTTATTACGACCACACCTACACCACGTCCACTCAAGCCGAGTATCGAAACGCGAATGTATCAGCGCCATGTTTTTAGACCCGTACGAAGTACGTAGGTCTGATGCGTTTACTACCACGTTTGTTACATTGCGAATTCGAACCCGGGAGTAAGGGGGAAACTTTTTTTGTTGCCTCCAGATGACAAATCAGCGCAAAAAACAATGTCCGTCTGTCGGTCTGTCTGTCTGTCCGTCAACACGATAACTTGCGTAAATCTTGACCGATTTTCAAAAACTTTTTTTTTTCCTGAAACGTAGTCGAAAAATATTTTATGGTATTGAATCTGGGCACTGTCGACCCAAGGGCCGCCGAGCTAGTGCCGTTTAAGTGGTTTTTGGTCTTTTGCACATAACTCGAATAAATCTTTTCTGATTTTCATAATTTTTTTTTGTTTGAAAGATCTCGGCACGGCCGACAATTTATAGAAGAATTTTTGCCTGTGCTTAGGGCTCAAGTGGTCCTAAGGTCGGCACTGACATAAAAAAATGTTTTTTGCTATGTTGCAGAGCAAATTGAGGGAATTGTCTATCGTAGTATGTATCCGAGGCCTCTATTTAAGGCCCTAGGTCAATACTAAGGTCGGCCCTAGCCCAAAAAATAGTTTTTTGCTATGTTGTAGACAAAATTGCGGAGAACATTTTTCTCTATTTGGAGGTCAATTTTGTGCGTTCGGAGAATTTTTTTACACCGTTACTTCGGAAGGGTTTTTCAATATTGCCCAACGGGCAATTTCCAATACAGTCTAATGTGAACGCAACATTTACTTCAATACGTTCCAGTCTTTTCGTAACATCAACTCATCTATTCTGATACGTACGGGTCCCTTCTATGTTTTTTTGTCTGTTTTCGTTACGATTTTTCGAACAATGTCCCATCCGAAATGTTTTATTACCGCAGCAAATTTTCGGATAATGTCCCCTTCGAAATATTTTATTCGAGATTTCGGTAAAGTGAATTTATCGGTGGTTAGTGCAAAAGCGAGTCAATTTGGAGTTAGAGAAAAATGTTTTAATTTAAGGTTTTGGAAAAAGTTGATTTGGGGTTTTGGCAAAACTGAGTCAATTTTGGCTTTCGAAAAAGTGGTGGATTTTTGGGAAAAGAGTTTCAGATTGGTGTTTTGTACAAAGTGTTTCATTTTGGGGTTTCTAGATGTTTTTTTTTTTCAAAAAGGTCTTAAAAATGTTTAGAGTTTTGCGAAAGTTATTTAATTTAGAGTTTTGCAAAAGATATGCCAATTTGTGGTTTTGGCAAATGTGAGTCAATTGTGAGGAGCTGTCCATAAATAACGTTCACGTTTTTCCAAAATTTTTGACATCCAGGTATCCGATTTTCGTAAATCAAAAAGTTGATTATGGAGGTGAATTTGGTCAAAATTTCGAAATTACAGTCAAAAAAAGAGGTCAAACACATGGTTTTTTGAAGGTTGGTGAAAAATTTTGACTTATATGTCTTCGAATTTGTAACGGAAATCGCCCTTCAAGGTTTTGAATGAAGTATATGGACCTCAGAAAATTAATTTATAAAATCGGTTGGGTGGTTCGAGCTGTAGTGTATGTGTCCAACTCACGTTACGCGACCCTAGACGATATTTGGTAGCTTTTCGTGAATATTCCTCTAATGATGAGGTTTTTTTGACAGTGTTGTATTGAAAAAAGAGGCCAACTTTTTTGCTTTTGGGTCCGATGTCCCTCCTTAAGGCCATAGGTCGGTCCTAAGGTCGGCCCTCACCGAAAAATTTTTCTTTGCTATGTTGTGGAGTAAATTGAGAGGATTTTTTTGTCCATGGGAGGATGGGTCAGAGGCCTCTCCTAATGTGTTAATAATTGCAAGTCTGGACAATATTTACTTAGATACGTTCGAGTCTTTTTTCAACATCAATTCTGTTTGCTAGATCTATTCTGAGGCGTACGCGTCCCCTGCATTTGTTTTGATTATTAATTGTGCTAGTGCAGTCAGGGTCAGGTTTATACTAATTATTTGCTTGTTTGCTTTGTCCCAATTTTTGATATTTGCGACGCCGTCCAATTTTTTTCTTTTTAATTAACTCCCCCTATCGCCTTTCGCCCAACTTTGTCGAATCCCCTCCCCCATTTTGATGGACGTTATTTATGAACAGCCCCTTAGCGAAAAAGGTCGGGTTTTTGAAAAAAGTGATTCACGTTAAGGTTTGGCTGTGTTCTTGTAGTCGTTTTCTTAATAACCCGCCGCATGCTAGTAAACAAGCGGGTGTACATGTACAGGAGGCGGAAACCTTCTGGTATGACAAATAATTCTTTACATTACATCACATTTAAATGTACGTCTTCTCCCCCCACTTAAATGCAACCCTAGGGGACTAACGGTATATACTAGTCCTGGGATATGGTCACTTCTCGAATTGGTAGCGATAACTTACATCTCTAGAACTATGTGAGTAGGAAGTAAGAATGTAGAGAGTTAAATAGAGAACACGTGTTTCAGAAATTGGGAGGATGACACATAGCTCTCGAACTATGTCACTTGGAAAGCTAAATACGTCAGCCATCAAGACTATCAAATTAACCTGATTTTGCTCTAAAAAATGTAAAGTGCACAACAAGAGGAATAGTCTTTTTTAACTAGAGTCATATGTTTTGGGCTCCGGGCCTTCGACATTAAAAATGTGTTTTTAAATTTTAGCATAAAAACAAGTTTATGAAAACCGCTATGATGCTATGTGCAGCACTGCCTAATGCAACTATGTATTTCTGTTTGGCACAAAAAGTCGGGACAGCATTAAAATGAAAATATTTTTATTGCAAAAACATTTTTTACAGTCGAATTGATTGGTAGTTAAATTTAATTGCTTTGAACTTCACTCATTCATAACATCTAGTAAATGTGATCCATAAAATATTTATCCATGTTTTGGTTGATGTTGAACGTTCAAATCTTTGGAAGATAAACTCTGTATTATGTGTATTAATGCTTGGTATCTATCCTCTATATGATTATGGATTTTTATACACTCGTCGTAAGTCGAGTTATGCAATGAAAACAAACTGACAAAAGTATCGTTGAGGTGATAAGTTCAAAGATGAATGGAGAAAGTTTGGCATTTCTGGTATAATGTGCTGTCGTATTATAAATAATGTATCTCAGCCAAAACTCAATTCGACGAACTGTAACAACGAAGATATTGTGTTTTGTGGTGCAGAGAGTTTGGTGGTGACGGTGTGGTTGTCGGTTGTTAATATTGATTGTTTCGTATGTTTGGATATTTGCTGACAGATACACCATACTCACAACTTGAAAGATAAACTTTGTTATGTATATGAAGACGTAGACGACGACGAAGATGATGATGAGCCACATCATAAACAACTTCATACAGAAAAATATGGTTCTGTTAGAAATAAAGTTGTTAGATTCATTGTTTTTGTGGCAATATATGGATAATCCTCCGATGACGTTGTAGGAATAAGTATAGTTGTTAATTAGTTCGAGACAATCTTGATAACTTTTTAAACTAAAATGCGATATCATAATAGACACAAAACAATTTATTAAGGATGATAACAATATTCTGCCGTTTTTGTTATATTTTTTACCCTTGTGAATATCAGGTTTTGTCGTTATTTGGAGAGATGTAGGTCAATAATAAGTGAAAGGATCGAAATCTTGCTAATTTGGTACCTTCTGTCCGCCTGTCTATTTATTCGTACTGCAACTATGGATAGGTTGATCATAATAGCTTTACTCAAAACTCTAGAAAAAAGGAAGTAGCAGCCAATGACTGACTCTTGGCTATCTAACTTCATTACCCGTAAGAGGCGTAGGGTGGAATCGGAGGTGTAGGTTTAGAAATGCATAAGTTACGAGCTCACCCGGGTAAAAAAAACCTTGCGATTTGAGACTGAAATTGAGGCTGTTTTTGTGTATGGCACTGAGTACTGTATTTTCGAACGTTTTAGACTGTTTTGAGACCGTCATCATCATTAAAAATGATGAGTATGCTCATTTTTGCCTCAATTAATAGACGTTTTTCTGGTGTTTGAGACTGTTGAGTATACTCATTTTGAGACTATTTGAGACTGCTGAGTATGTTCATTTTGAGACTGTTGAGTATACTCATTTTGAGACTATTTGAGACTGTTGAGTATGCTTATTTTAAGACTATTTGAGACTATTAGGTATGCTCATTTTGAGACTATTTGAGACTGTTGAGTATGCTCAAATTAAATGATATTTATTGAAGCTTCTGCGACTATTTGGTGTACTAAGTATACAAAAAAGACTTTTGAGTATACTCATTTTGAGACTATTTGAGACTGTCGAGTATACTCATTTTGAGACTATTTGAGACTGTTGAGTATGCTCATTTTGAGACTATTTGAGACTGTTGAGTGCGCTCATTTTCGACAAAAATATTTTTCACAATTTCATTGAGGCTTTTGAGGCTTTTGAGACTGTTGAGCATGCTCAATTGTGAAAAAAAAATTTAGCTAATGAGACTGTTGAGTGTACACAGTCCCATTGGCTAAAAAAAATATTTTTCACAATTGAGCATGCTCAACAGTGTCAATGTGATTGTGAAAAATATTTTTGTTGAAAATGAGTACACTCAACGCCTCAACGGTCTCATCGGCTAAAAAAATATTTTTCACAATTGAGCATGCTCAATAGCCTAAAAAAGTCTCGAAATGAGCATACTCAGCGATCTCAAATAGTCTAAGTGATTGTGCTCAATGACCTCAGTCAGTCTAAATCTAAAAAAAATGTAAAATGAGTGTACTCACTGGTCTCAATCATGTTGATTTTATAAAAAAAGCGAAATTGAGTACTTTTGAGTTTTTTTCAAAAATTGAGACTGAGGCTGTGGGTACACTCAATTTAAGTACTCACTGAGGCTGCCATTTACACTCGGGCACTATTGTCTTTTCCTCTATTCTCAAAATTGAATTAAAATAAAGAACAATAGGGGGCTCGTAACTGGTGCAAATACCCTAGTCTCAAGCTATTGTTTCAATACGAATTATTTGGTCTTAGAAAAAATTTCAAATGTTCAATTTGAAACACTGTTGGCGACTCTTAGAGTGAAGTTTAGGTAAATTCTCCTTTGTTTTTCAATTTTCACACACTTTTCATCTGTTCTGTCTAAGAGTTGCCAAAATGTTTGTCTCAAAACTGTAAACTTTGTATCAATTGCGGCTTAGTGAAAACCCCCCCAAATGGCGAAATTTTTCAGCACCGGCTCGATTTTTTCATACAAAACTGGGCCACCGCCGCAACTTCGTATGAAGAAATCGAGCCGGTGCTAAAACCTTTCCCCTTATGGAATTCGCCTACTCTCGATTTTTTCCTCAGGAAAGCTTTTTTCGGAAAATTATGGAAAATATTTTTTTTTCTCAATATTTTGTGTGAGAAGATTCGAAAAAATAAAAGCTACCTTACCACTTATCACTCTTACCGTCTTACCATTTTCATTATGTGGTAACCAAGGTCTCCAAGCTGCGTCATTTCCGACTACTTTGCTTGCCGTTCATTACATGTTAATTTTTTAGTTTTCTGAAAACTCTCCACCTGAACTTATGATATTCTGTAGTCAGCTTTAGTTTCTTTGCGTTTGTGTTCTTTCGATTTTGTTCGGGTCCTTTGGTATTCTCAATATTAATTATGGATTGATTTCTCTTTGTCAATGTGACACGTTATTGTTGGCACTTTGTTATATTGAAATGAAAAACGGATATCGAATGGCTCAAAAGCACTTTTTATTCAAATTTATACACCGTGTGTCTTAGAAGAAATACCTTCGTTGTTCCTTTAATCTCACTGTAACAAAAAACAAATTGAAAGTCAAAGCATTGAAACTTGATGCAAAATAATATATACTCTTTCGTACAGCATTAACTGGATTTATTAAGCAAGCCAAGAGAGAAGTAAGTATCTACTTATTCCTCGTATATTTCTATATTTCTAACCGTTTCCTAGCATTTTTTTCATAACAACAAACATTATTTGACGACAGTATCAAATTAGATTTACGTTGTGTGTATATTCCCCTACGAATTTACGATACATTTTTTTCTTGCCTTTTGTAATAAAATTATGTGATGAAGAAAAATATGAGCACAATGTAACCCTCAGGGTAATAAATAAACATACAATCTATATCGCTGTTATAGGTCGTATACGAGAGAAAGGTAAAAGACATCGTCATGATGTTCCTATCCGTCATATGTGCAGAAATTTCTTTTTCGCAATTTTTTTGTTGAACATTTTATCACAACATATAAACCGATCTTATTAAATATAAGTATTTTATACCAATAAAATTTTTATTTCAATGATTTTCATTGGGTGAAATGTTCACAATTTTTGAGCTATTTTTATAGATGCTACAATGACTCAATTATTGAACATAGAATTTTGATTGATTGATTGTAGTTTGATAAATATTTGTTACGAGTAATAAATGAAATTACCAATTTCAATCAAGTTAGGCGTTTCTATGTAGGCTGTCCAATGTTGTCAAAAATCACGGACATACAAAGTAGGCGTTTCAATTTTTCAATTGTAATAATTCTTTCGATTTGAAAAACTGGACTTCAGAAGAGAGTCAAATAGTACAAGAAAAAACGGCTCTAGGACCGATTATCCCCAGTCAAATATCCCCGGACAAAATGTCCCCAGACAAAATATCCCACAGAAAACGGACAAAATATCTCCAGATGTAATGTCTACTCAGAAATGGTGAATAGTGTGTTGGCGGACTTTTGTACGCCTTGCAGGCGGCCCTTAGAACCCGCAAGGGGGGATATTCCCCCCTTGACCCCCTTTTCGGGGGCTGCCGCCCCTCGACCCCCCTTTTTTGTTTTTGGTTGTTTATTTCAGACCTGCGGCGCTAAGTACACTTCACATTGAATATTCTTAATTTTTTGAGTGTGGATATTTTGTCTGCAGTTCCGCGACTTACAGCGTATGCATGAGTTGTCAACAATACTTTTATCCAGACTTTGTTCCTGCAACGTAAGTCTGGAAACTGCATTGTTTAGTCTGTAGACTCCGTTCCAACTCAACTAACAAATGTTCTTACGCGGAATTCTTTGTCCTTTTTTTAATGAAATATTGTGGTTATTATGTCCGGTTATTTTGTGTGGGGATATTTTGTCCTAACCGCATAAAAAACATATGAAGTATTTAATGCTTTGTCCGAAGTCCGATTTTTCAAATTGGAAGAATTGTGATAATATCGGGATTTCTGTCTTCTAAAGGCACTTTAACGAACGGGCGTGTTTTACATGGCTCTACTACTATCATTTTCTTTGCTTATATATATATATTTATCATTTATTGTGGAAGTTTGGAATTACAGTGATATTTGATCCGCCATAGCTCATTATTATTTGACGTAGTCACTTAATTTATCTTTATATAATTTTTGTTGAAAGTAATTTGATTTATTTATGTAAATATTTAGAGTAGCGGGAATTGAGAGCTGACTAACGGAGGTTTGAAATGGTACAAGCCGATAATTTGCAACAAAAGTGGGCGTTCTTTTGTTATCATTGCTTACATGCGAATTTTTTGTGTTTATCATTAGTAAATTGTGCGAATATTCTCTTAAAATTGGGATAAAAACTTATTTTTTGAAGAATATTGTCCGCTTGCCGACAAGTTGTACACTATCCCACCAGATAGAGCAATTTTTGTCGAAATAGCTGTCATTGTTAGATTTTTGTGGAACTAACATGGAAAGATTAGCTGTACACTATCCAAACAGATAGAACGGTTGTTTTTTATTCACCGAAATGCCACAACATCTTTTCTGTTCATTCGTGTGCGCAAATGCAATACAAAACATAACCAAAGACCCGTACGTATCAGAATAGATGTGACAAACAGAATAGATGTGGCAAAGTGACACAAACGTACCTAAATATACAAATAAGCAAACAATCCAACGTTTTCTGTTCTTTTATAACTGTAAGATCAAAGATCCATAGAAATTACCCAAGGTAATGTCGAAGGCCCTACCGAAGTACGTCTCAGACCATTCAAATATAGAAAAGCTTATATCCAAGGACTAAGTTGTTTTTCCCTAAAACCCAGATACACGTGTTCGCTTAAATTTAATTTTCTAAAACTTCGCCTTTGAAACTAACTTTCTAAATCTCACAGTTCTGGAGATCTGTGTCATCCTGCCCAATTATGGAAGTGGCCATATACCAGGATTGGGCCATATTTTCCCAAAACCCTGAAACACGTGTTCGCTTAAATTTAATTTTCTACAACTTCGCCTTTGGCAGTAAATCTCCATATTGCATAGTTAAGGAAATATAGACGAAAAACTGTTTTTGTATATGACCAAGAATCTCAATTTCGTCCATTCCATTGGTCCCAGTGCCCAGACCCCTGTACCGATTCCCACAAATTTTTTTTCCCTGTTTTGTGACATCAAATGCTTTCATTTGACACCAAAATGAGGAATTTCCGTGCTATAATTGCTGAGATATTTGCGAAAAAGCTTCACCGACCTTCGAAAAACCATGTTTTTGGTCACTTCCTCGACCATATCTCCGGAACCACTTGATCGATTTTGCTCATCTTCGAACTTGAATCATGGGAGACATGTACCTTTCAGGGAAAAAAAAGTTTAGGCTGATCGGTTCAGCCGTTTGGAAAAAAAGTGGAGACGGACAGACGGACATTTTTTCATTGCTGATTCGTCATATTTAGACGATAATAGATGCATCCCTCCAACTCCCACCTCGACCTACCCCATGTTACAATAAAATTGTTTGTAGTAAACGTATAGGACCTTTGTACTTCGTACGGGTCCGAAGAACCTAACAAGTGACCAAGTCAACTGTTCTTAGCGCTTCGTTTCATTATTGCATTGTAGGCCGTTATTTACCTTACCGGAACACCAGATCTGGATTGAGCTATTTCTTTTTATTGACTATAACCGGGTCCGCTGTTTCCGCCTAGTTATACGGCTAATCGGATCACTATTATCTGTAATCTCATCGATAGCTTCGATTTGCGAAAATTCTGCGCTACGTTTTAATCGTTCCATCAAACGTGGCAGCTAGATGTGAGACATGTACCGAAGAGAAAAGAACTTAAATCTTTAGGGATGTAAAATACTATTTTCTTCCCCCCTTTTTTGTGAGAAAATAGTAAATTTTCGTTGGTCAATCAAGAGATAAATCAATTTCACTTTCCGTATTAAATTGAAATGTTGCAACAACAAAAATGGCAGATAAACAATTTCACTTTCACTGTAACAATGAAACCAATGAAAAAGATAAAACATTTCTTTTCTCAATAAATTTAATTTATGGAATTGTTTCACATACGAACATTAAGCTAGATTTGAATGAAATTGGTAGATTTGATCACAACTCGTTTAACGGGCGTATGGTTGTAAAGGTGATGTAAGATATTTGAAATTGTATAATATTGCGTTTAAAAGTATTTACCTTGTTCTCGTTGTTGTTTCATGGATACATAAATCGTAGTTTTAAAATCTAAAATTGTTTATTGCATACACGTAGCATTGTTTCACAAGTCTATTCCCGATAGTTGCTAATGGTATGAAAAACATCTGAAACTGATGTCAGTTTTTAGCATCTTCAATTTTGTATTCAATTTTGTTTGTGAATTCGTATAAATTCTTCTCGTTATACCAAATGACCTGTTATGAAACCTGCTATCATTTCCGCCAAACTACTATGTCTCGTTTCACAATTGTCTTTTGTCTATTCACAGCGCCTTGATTCACATAATATGCTCGAGTTCAACGGCTCTACAACACATTAAGGGTCTTGGCCTTCTCAAACAACGGTCTCCAACCTGGTTACTCAATGAGTAATACTCATACAGTTGTTAGTTTCACTAAATTACGCCGCCGTGTGGTTCTCGGTCGGCTAAACTTTTTTTTACCAAATTTCTTACTTTATTACTCTTTCTTTTCACTTGAGTGCCATGAATTAACACCCAAATCAATATCGTCCGGAGTGTTTAGTTGCTCTTATAGTGGACTGTAAGTAAATGAGAAACACAAATGAACAACTCGGAGGTTAAATGAACAGTGATTTTATTATATAGAACTAAGGCTAAAACACTTATCCGTTCGATGCTACACCATCTGTCGGAAAGCGGATAAGATTCAATGTTCGAAGTTCGAACATTGATTATTTGAATTTGGCAAACTTTACTGAAAATGTTCTTAACAGAACACGTAGTGACTGAGAACTTGCTCAATATTGCCCGCTCAATAACGCCCGGACAATTTCTGCGGGAGTTATTGAGCTGTTGATATTGACCATATGCGTAGTTTCACCCGCTCGTTATTGAGCGTCGGAAAATTTTTTCGGACGAGTTTTTCAATATTGGGTAATTTGTCATGCTTTAACGCCCAGCTAATTATCGTCCACAAAAATTATCCGGGCGATATTCAGCGGACAAAACTTCGCAGGTGCTCAATTTCGCCCTGAGCGATATTGAGCTGGGCGTTAATTCCTGTCAGAAATTTTGCGGGCGTTGTTGAGCGGGTGAAACTATGCATATGGTCAATATCGGCCGCTCAGTGACGCCCGCTGAAATTGTCCGCTATTGAGCGAGCGATATTGAGCAAGTACTCAGTTTCGCCCGGTGCAATATCGCCTCGGGCGATATTGAGCTCGGTGTTAATTCCTGACACCTTTCAATTGGTTTTTTGCATATGAACTAGTGTTCTTTGCAAAAAGGCAAAACTGAGGCCCTCTCCTGGAATCGGAGCCTCCGAGTACACAACCTAATGACAATAGGGCCTTGTCCTCAAATGGACGCGCCAGATACTGATCGAAATACCACCTTATTGCAAGACTTTGCCCGTCTAGGTTTCTCAGAAAGAGCTAAGGACCCCTTATGGTCATGGTTCCAGTTTGATGATCGCTCACCAACCAAATAAATTTGGGTCCAATCGTTATTAAAATGTGGGATTTATTACAACTTCAACGATGTTTTAGCCCCGAATTTGCTGCACCGTATCCTCACGGTCACAAATGACGAAGCTCAACTTTTGCTTCACTTAACACTACTTGGCTCTACTCGACTTAAGTGATCACTTTTAAGGCAAAAATAAAATAACTAAAATTATGTCTTTACTACTAACTAACTTAACCCAAAAATTCACGTCTTAAACTAAAGAGGAAAAGAAATCGATGGCAAAGAAGGAAAACATCAAAAGGACCAACCTTATCAGTCCCACGATGCGGTACCGAATTCTCGCCGTTGGCACACTTTCCCTCACGGGTTCTTCACACTTCCCATATTCTTCATCCTTTTATGGAATTATAGTCGTGGACAGCGTCACTCTTGACACAACCAGTGCACAATCGATTAAAATAGCCTCTTTGCTCCTATTGATGATCAACCACCTTGGGTCTTATCCTTTAAATGGTCCTTCACTCTGTCGACACGTGCCTGGCGTTTTCCTCAAACAATAAATGAATGCGGCAATGACGGGTCGTGTAATTCCGGCTCGAAGGACCATGAATAGCTCGTTGTGAGTGAGTGAACTGTATGTGAGAGCGTGGTGTTGTAAAGTCAGTGGTTGCGTGTACAATGAACTTTATTCTCAATCATCTCGTACAATTACCACCGATGCGACAATATTTGGCGGTCGACACAACACGCTGTTGCCACATTTTATGCCTGTGTTCACTTGCGCTGAACATTTCCCGTGCCGAAACAGCTTTCCTCGTTTTATTTTTTCTGATCTAGAATTAATCATCTAGATAGCTCTCTATGATTCAATGAATTGGGAATTCTTCCCAATTATTGCCCTTGACCTAAGGCCTTAATTGTTCCTCTTCTTTCTTTATTACTATAATACTACACGCGATGTTACTCGTACGAGCGTCGCAACCGAAAAGAATCAACAATTTTCGTTTGCCTTCGATGTTCGCGAAGCGGGTTTCTTTCGGAGAGAATGTGTGACATCCTAACCACAATTTTTTACTTCCCAAGAGTTTAATACTCCGAGGTGTGGTAAATTACAAAAAAAAATTGCTCGCAACACTAGTAAGGTTAAACAGCCAAAACAACGATTTGTGTATGGGTTGCATCTTTGCCGAATATCATCGCCCGTTGTCAGTGTTAGGTGCCACTCAATAGAAATTTTCGCGATTTCGTTAAAAACTCGTACTAGTTGTAGCTAAATTTTTTAGCACCGACGCGACGGTAGTTACATTATTTGAAACCGCCTTTTACCTATCAGTACCGCCTGTGGTACATTGTTTAAGGGCGTACCAGGTGGAGGAGTTACAGTTCGCCTTTTTATCTTCCCGACCTCAAAATTCAAATATGGTAAACGCTACACGTAGGCAACGAAACTTCTCGTTTTAATTTATTTTGCATTCGTGTGGCAAGAAAAAAGCCAATCCTGATGGTACACAACATACCTATAAGTTACTCATATGTATGAGTTATATAGCCATTGCGACACCCCCAGGTGGTAATTGGAGATATTACCACGTCGGTAAAAACAAATCTGTATATTTTTCCGTATCCCCCATAGCAGTGGCTTAGCAATTCTGATTATGCAACATTCAATCAAACTGACCACATATAGACGTTGCAAAATAGCATTATCAATATGAAAATTACTTCCTTCATTCCAAAATAAATGGTTTGAATGGAAATTATGTGGCTTGAGCTGAAAATCGTCATAGACATTGGGCATCCCATTATTTTAATAATTTAGTGCTAGATGCACACATCTATGGTTTTGTGACCATTAATTTGTGTATTACCTACCATGTACATGCACATTAGGGATTGCAATGCGAACTATTTTTTGATTGAGTGGTACAAGGATGATGGTTACGTAATACGTTAGACTAATTAACTTATCATTTGCAGCCCCTAGTTAAATTGTAAATACCATTGACGTAATTAGAAGGTTGGAGTCTGCTGGTCAACGAGGCGGAGGTGATTCTTATGTGAAAATTTATTCGACCGACGCGTCAATTAGCATTATAACTCAAGTAAATCGTTTCGGATTGTATTGATAAATGTTTTTCGTTCAACGTGTTCCGCAAGATATGGTCAAAAAATGGTACAATATAAGATTTTAGGAAATAATTTCTTATTCCTCTTTGCGTTTTCCTAATGTATTTAATTTCGTGCCGACTGAAAATCGTTCGATTCATCGATTTTCATGAACTTTCAGCGACCTTTAACTTGTAAAGTATAGTAGGTCTTTTGAAGGGGAACGAAACTTCGCGTTTTCGTGTGGTTATTGACCCCAATATCGCCTCAGATCAAGAAATACTAAAGCGAAAATGTGACGTTGCAACTTTGCTTCCCTAGTGAAGTAAATGACTATTAAAAACTGTTGAAAAATATAAAACCGAGCCTTTAGTTTGTATACCCTCATTGGTCAATACATCTCACATAAACAGGCGTTATTAGGAATGACAAATTGACATCAAATGCTATTAATATTTGCGTACTACAAGTTACACACGTAACGCTTCAAGTATACCAGCACGATATTCAAATATCATAGTGACAACACATCTGTTATCTCATTGTTAAATTTGATTAACATTTACTGCAACACATCATCCGAAGCCTGTCAAAGTCGATGTTCTCTGTAGCGTAATGTTTCTACTAAGTGGATGAATTTATCCACCTATAACAAGTACACACATTATGCCATCAAATTCACGTCTTCGACAAAATACACAGCAATGCCATTATAAACATTAGATTTATAATATTGTTCTCAAAACTTTGTAACTATACATAACATTATATCCTTTGATGTGTGTCACTCTTCTTTATCTGACACAATTATTTACTTTTCTCTCATGCTACACAGAGGTATATACTACATAATGCTCTATTGTATTTTCTGGCTGCATGATTTTGTTTCGTAAGTATAGATTGAATGTCATTGCTGGCGTGACGAACACTTTGAATGTGAATCACTCAATATTAACTTTATGTTCTGCCATTAATCTTATGACAAATTTTCATGATAAAGTGCACAACTAGTTCAAATTGGCTACCCTAATGCATATGACATTCAAAATTACGTGATGAATTGTTTTCACGTTACATTTGTATGTTTACGTATACGTATTACTATAAGGCGTTTCAATGAGAGTAACTCAGCGAGAGAGTACCTGATTTGTTAGCGAAATTAGAGATAAGCGGGTTGCCCGAAACTTCGAAAAATCCGACCCGAACCCGAACCCGAATTGTTTTTTTCGGGTTCATGGGTTTCGGGTTTCGAAAATTTTAATCGAATCGGGTTCGGTCCGGGCCGGGTTTGGAAACAGTTCGGGTTTCGTGTTTCGAAAAATTTTATCGGGTCGGGTTCGGTCCGGATCGGTTTGTTGTATCATTTTATTCGGGTCCCGATCCTTTATTGGCTTTTTATATTTTACAAAACTCGACTAAATTTTATCATCTTACATTACACGAATTTTGTTTTAGTCTAATGTCCGTGAAGAATGCAGAATGTCGGGCGTTGAAATAATTTTTGTTTCGAAGTAATTTGGGTTGTGAGTTTCGAAAAACTTGAGTGTCTGGTTCGGTCCGGGTCGGGTTTTAAAACAGTTCGGGTTTCGGGTTTCGAAATATTTTATCGGGTCGGGTTCGGTCCAGGTCGGGTTTCGAGAAATGGTCGACCCGCTCATCTCTAAGCGAAATCTCGCGAAAACGCCTTTGAAAATCATTAAACCTTAAGTACAGGAATCGAATCATAAGCTTGCGCATCTTTTTTATTTCTCTTTTATCTCTTTTTTCTTGTATTTATGGTTGAAAGCGCTGAAACGAAGCGTTGCACAAACTTATGATTCTGTTGCTGTAGTTAAATTTCAAATTGTTGTGTTTGTGGTGTAAAAGATAACTTCAATGTTTACTTAACAATTTTTCTGTCAAACCCATACAACAGTAAAATAAGGTTAACATACGATAAATTTGGGTGTATTGGTGATGCGTTAAAGATGTACTTGCTTTAAGTTAAGTCGAATCTAAATTGGCAGACTTTGATGTACGCGGTGCAGTCAGATGAATCAGTTCAACAGACTCCTTGGCGTTGGACTAGGAACACACCTTCAATGAACTCGAAAAGAAGCACCCACATCCGTCGAGGATATTGAACTTTCCTACGATTCCAGACGATTCGATACAACAGCTTCAAGTCGTTCCAGAAATGGTTCATTCATCAATTATGTCATTTTTCAATGGATCTAGTGCAGGGAGTAACGGCCTGAGGCCTCAACATCTCAAAGACTTAATCTCTTTGTCGGCAGGTGAAGCAGGCAAGCGAGCATTAGAATCAATAACGAAGCTGGTTAACTTTTTTCTAGCCGGAAGGTTAGCCAATGAAGTCTGTGAACTGATGTATGGTGCAACCCTTTGCGCGCTGGAGAAAAAAGATGGCGGGATCCGCCCTATAGCCATAGGCACCACGTTCCGCAGGTTGACTTTTAAAATCGTCTGCTCCTCCGTGAAAACCGACATGGTCAACTACTTGTTACCTCGTCAGATTGGCTACGGCGTGAAGTTTGGTTGCGAGGGCGCAGTGCATGCTATTCGTTCTTACATACGCAACCCGAGGAACATCCTCAAACTAATCGTAAAGGTCGATGTTAAGAACGCCTTCAATAGTGTAGAAAGAGACGTCATGCTAGCCGAAATTAAAGACAAAACACCGCAACTATATCATTACTTCATTATCTAAAGTTGGAGCTCAACAAGGAGCAGGCATCTTCAGCTTGGTCGTTCACCCGCTAACTTCGAATTTGGAAGCCGAGTTGAGCTTGTGGTACATGGACGATGGCACCCTTGGTGACATGACACATCCGATAATGTACTTGCCAGTTTGGAAAAAATCAAGAACACAGCAAAGTCTGTTGGTCTGGATCTGAACAGCGAAAAATTTGAAATTTATTTCATCAATGGCGTAACGGATGATGACGTGATTAGCGAATTCGAAACTCTAGCCCTCGGTATTCGGGTAGTCAGCGACGATGAGCTTGAAATTTTGGGCGCCCCGATTACGGAAGCCGGAATGGAATCCTTCACTCGGAAAAAGTTTGAGAAGTTAAATGTGCTGATCGGTTGGCTTTCATCCTTGCAAACCCACTATGCATATATCATACTGAAAAACTGCCTGGCAGTACCAAAGCTGGTCTACTTACTCAGATGTTCGCCACTTTGGAAATTCCCTGGCCTTCTACGTGAACTGGACACGCAATTGAAATGTGCTATGGAGAAATTAGTCAATGTCCGATTGAGCGCCCAACAATGGCTACAGTCAGGCCTACCAGTGAATTTCGGCGGCTTAGGAATACGTTCGTTCCTTGAAATTTCTCTCCCAGCGTTTTTGGCATCGGTTAATGGAGTTATAGATATCGTGTCTATCACAACCATAATTTAGGATTACGAGTCTGATATCCCATTTGACACCGATGCTCTGGCCAAGTGGAATGAAATCAACGACGGAATTATGCCTACGAATCCGAATTCACAATATTCCTGGGACCATATTAACATCAAGCACATTACATCTAGGTTGAAGTTCCCAACCGCAATCGAAAATTCAGATTTGACTTACTCCAGAATAAAATGTCCGGAGCATGGCTCAACGTAATTCCGAGTCCGAACATTGGCACGTTTTAAGCGATAATGTGATGCGTGTGTGTATTGGCCTGAGGCTCGGTGCGAAAATTTGTCACCCATACCAATGCATTTACGGTACATCTGTCGTATCCAACGGGAGACACGGCCTCCATTGCAAGAAAAATCCCGGCAAATATTTCAAACATGCAGACTTGAACAGAATAATCCATCAAAGCCTTGCGTCAATCAACATGAATTCATTGCTCGAACCGACCGGTCTTTTTCGTGATGACGGCACCAAGCGACCAGACGGCATTACCTACACCGCATGGGAGAGAGGAAGAGCACTCGTTTGGGAAGCTACGTGTGCGGATTCGTTAGCACCTTCTAACATGACTGGCAGACTGCGTCCAAGTATAGCATCGGAAAGAGCTGTGACCCGAAAACGTTCGAAATACACTAAAGTCAAAGCCAATCATCACTTCGTCGCCGTGGCGGTCGAATCGTTCGGTCCCTGGTCCATGGAAGCGAAGAAGTTGTTAGACAAGATAGGCTCCAATCTCATTAGACAATCAGGTGAACCTAAAGCGAGGCTATGCATTTATCAGAGTGTGCCTTATCTAGCATACCGAAATGTTCTACATTAGACGAAGTTTACTCACTGTGACCGATTTTAACTGAACTTGTACTACTCTGTTTATTTTATGTAGAATGTATTGAAATAAAACTGAAGTCAAACAGTTAAGTTATAAAATCGAAAAGCTTCCCGTATATTCTTTAAATAAATGGCTCACAAAGAGTTTTCGTACTCATAAGGGAAGCGTCTTACGTCCATTATAGAGATTTGACTTAATTAGAAGACACAGTTGCATATAACGCAAATACAGGGCTTTTCAATAAGTCATACAAGTAGGCGAACGAATGCTTCTGTCGTATGATTTGTTCGGAGATTGTACGATAACTTTTTGGACTCCAAGTACATCACGAATCCTTCACTCTTACAACAATTTTACTGCTTTAACCCAACAATTAAATCTCCTATTTTGCAGTTTACTAGTTCGAAATAAATCCTTTAGGGCTTGTAAGAAGTATTTGGCGCTAATATTTGCGTCCGTAAGACTTTGAAGTTCAATACTTCGATGCTTTGAATAATCTCAGAGGATGGCTACTTTCTACCGGCGCGGCGCACAGCTCTAATTTCAATGCTTAATTTCTTAATACATTGACGGCTCGACATAAAAAGCTTGCTAAAGTTCACTGCACTTCTTAGCCCACTTTGAAACAAATGCAGAAAATTAAGGTTTTGGAAAAATGGAATGAAACAAATTTTACTGCCAACTATTTGAAAAGTTGTAAAACTTTCATGGGCAAACTTTTTCATTAATGCTCGAAATGCTTGAAACGTTGTCTTACTTAAGAATTCGATGCAAAATAAGGAAAAGTGAAGTTATTATTCAGTTGCACTTTGTACGATGTTCAGTTACTGTGTTATAAAAATTTCATTTGAAAAAAACTGCTGGAAATCGTTTTTATTCAATAAATATGGAAATTTGTATAATTTTGAGATAAATAAAATAGAGGGCATGGAGGCTATAACCACAGTTGTCATTTCCTATTCAGAGATGAGAATCCAACAGAAATCTACGCGACTTTTTACGGTTTTTATTTTTTGTTCCGAGTATGAAACATGCTGCGAAAAAATCGATAGCCACTCATTTCTACTAAAAAAAAATTCCAAACCACGAATGGGTGTGGACACAACGTTTTTTTTTTGGATTGAGTCTTTGAATCGTCCACAAATGATTGTGGACACAACATATTTTTGGATTGAGTCTTTCAAACGATGACCTATTCATATGAAACAGGAAAATCTCCTATGTTTGTCATTATCACAATAACACTCAAAAGTTATAAAAAAGTGCACGATGCGTCCAAGCTATACAAAATTTTATCCAAGGACCCAACGCAAATGTCAAGCTCCCTACTCATGCTAAATAGGGAATATACGAAAAATAACGATGAAACTTACAAATACCTTTTGAACTTTCATTTTACAGACTGCAAGGTCACAAGCACGGAAGAGCAAAATGCAGACTCATTCTCCTTCGACGAACTACCCAATGAGGAATTAATAAATAGAATAACGACCATAGATAGAATTCAATGGGCTGTAAAGTCTTTCTTGCCACTAAAATCGCCAGGACATACCAACATATTCCCAGCCATGCTTTAGCAAGCCACAAAGGATGTTTGGGGGATCATGAGTAGGCTTTTTAGGACATCTCTTAGATGAAAATGCATACCAAAAAGGTGGAGAAATGGAAAAGTGATTTTCATTAGCAGAAAACTACAGACCGATAAATCTGACTTCCTTTATGTTAAAAAACTGATCGACAGGTATCTCATACACGAACCATTAAAGCTTAGGGAAATTCACGCTAGGCAACACGCGTACCAGAGCGGCAAATTCATAGTCATATCGGGGGCATTTATGGCAAAGAATGTAAGGTGGTTTACACCTTACATTCTTTGCCATAAAAATAGCGTGTGACAGGCATGATATCGATCCAGGCTTAATGGGATGGATTCAGGCGATGCTCCATAGTAGGCTAATATTCGTCAATAGTCATCAACTCTCATTGTCGCGGTTACAAAAGGCTGTCCCCCAAAGTAATGCACTGGATCTACACAACCGTCATCAGATCAATCCTAGCATACGCATGCTTCCTGTGGAATCACATATGTAAAATCCAGCGAGTTCAAACCAAGCTAGGAAAATTCCAGAGAATGGCTTGCAGGGGCATAACAGGTTCGTGGAAGTCGACCCCAACAGCAGCACATCTTCATAGAAACGGTAGCCATAAATACCTTCACCAGAATAACTAGGCAGCAGAGTATCAGGGAAACTGACCGCTCAAGCATTTGGTTTTCAGCATCAAAGAAGGAACCATCACTAGCGATGCCATCAGACAGCTTAATAACAAAACACAAATTCGACAGGCAATTTAATATAAAAATTCCTTCTAGAGAAGAATGGATACAGGATATCGTAATACTGGAGAGTATAGTATTATTCACAGATGGTTCGATAATCAACACTTCAGCAGGGGCAGAAGTATATTGCAAAAACCCTAAAATCAGAAAATCTATGTCACTGGGCAAATGTTCATCCATTTTCTTGGCGGAGATTAGAGCAATTATTGAAGGGTGGCGCTCTATCTTAAACGAAGGAATAGATGAACAGAAGTTATTCATCTACACGTACAGCCTTCAAGCGATCAAAGTTTTGTCATCACACAGCTTCAACTCAGCCCTAACATTGGAGTGTTGGGAAACAATTAATCACATGGCCTCTTTTAAAGAAACTGAACTCATTTGAGCATAATGACATCGAGAGGAACGTGAAGGCAGACGAATTAGCTAAACTAGGAGCGAGGAACGTACCGATTGGGGCAGAACCAGCGATGAGGACACCACGTTCTTATTCAAAAAGATTAGTTAGCATAATTAGGGAGACTAGATTCAAAGATCACTGGCATAATATTTCTTCCTGCCGTCAAGCTGAAAGCTACATCAGAATTAGCAAGAAAAATTCTAAGTTCCTACTAAACGTCAGTTGTACAAGGCTAAGAAACTTTACCGGGGTGACAACCGGGCACTACGGTTTTGATAATTATCTAACCACAATTGGAAGACGAACGAACCCATCTTGTGATCTGTGTGAAAGTAGGATCCATCTAGGCGGTTACACAACGAAATATGAGCAGATAAAATACTTACATCCAAAGCATATCCTGAACTACATAGCTAGAACAGGAAGGTTTGAAATAAAAGGTGACAGCTAACTGATACGTCAACAGCCAGCACAATGGGCTCAAACGGAGGCCCCCGTGCGTGTCTTACTACGGTAAAACGGTTACTTCTCAATAAAAAAACATATGAAGTTACCCGTACGTATCAGAATAGATGTGGAGAGTTGATGTTACGAAAAGACTTCAACGTATTTAAGTAAATATTACCTTAACTCTTAAGTGTTTGAAATTACGTCCACATTACTTTGTATTGGAAATTGCCGATAGGGCAATATTGAAAAATACGTCCGAAGAAACGGTGTAAAACAACCCTCCCAAAAGCACAAAATTGATCTCCAGCTAGACAAAAATGTTCGCCTCAATTTTCTGTACAACATAGCAAAAAACAATTTTTTTGTTAAGGGCTGACTTTAGGACCGACCTGGGGCCATAAGGAAATGCCTCTCAGACGTACTTCCATAGATAAAAATGTTTCCCTCAATCTGCTCTGCAATATGACAAAAAAATGATTTTTTGGTTTGGGCCGAGACCTTAGGACCGACCAGTGGTCCACTTGAGCCCCAAGCACAGGCCCAAATTTGTTTATGAATATAATTCGGCACACGGTTACGTCTCAAATGAAAAAGAATCAACAAAATCGATTAGAATTTGTCTGATTTATGTAGACAAAAACACGTTGGGCCTAGTTTTAGGGTCCTGGCTGGGTCCAAGGGCATCTTATCATAAAATGTGAGACATTCCTAGACCTTTTGATTAAAAAAAATTTTTTTTTTGAAAATCGTAAGAGATTTACTCGAGTTATATACAAAAAAAAATGCAGGGCCCTACCAGAGACTTGTTTTTAGTGCCCTAGCTAAGTCCAAGGGCTCAAAAACATAAAAGTTTGTTCTACGAATTTTCGGTCATACCCAGATCTTTCAAACAAAAAAGATTTATGAAAATCGGAAAAAATTTACTCGAGTTATGAACAAAAGACCAAAAACCACTTAAACGGCCCTAGCTCGGCGGCCCAGATTCCATCCGATAAAATATTTTTTGATTACCTTTCAGGGGAAAAAAGCTTTTGAAAATCGGTTGAGTTTTACTCGAGTTATCGTGTTTACAGACGGACGGACGGACATTTTTTTATTGCTGATTCGTCATTTAAGGACCATGATCGGTGCTCTCCCCCTACTCCCGGGTCGAAATTCGACTGGTTACAAACGTCGTGGTAAACGCAATAGACCCCTTTTCGAAGAACTTCTTTCTTCGTACGGGTCTAAACATTGAATGACTGAGACAATCGTATAAGGTGTATAATTTAGAAAGATTGAACTCTACCACTCGCAAGTTTTACAATGGCAGCTGTCCAGTTACAAATTCGTAACGAAAGTGATGAGAATCGACGCCCAGGTACAAATAACGATCATGTAGAAGATGGTCAACAAGTTCACAAGCAATAAAAGAAAATTAATGTGAACGTTTTTTCCATTCCATTGATTGATATTCGATGAGATACTCACAACAAAATTGAAATGGCTAAAGCGTTCTCACTTAATTTTCGCTTCGTTTAGCAACTTAGTAACGAAGAAACAACTTGAAATAATCACCAAGATTAATTATTACCCTGGGGTTGGGCTATACATGTTTTGCTGAGGGAAAACATCTTCCCAGTGGACAATAAGATAATTCCACATATAATGTCATATATTTAGACCCAAACGAGCTATGAAGGGGTTTTATAAGTCTGCTACGGAATTTTTAACATAAACATGTATGAAATGCATCCAACTCTACCGTACACGATAGGAGGGGGATGGCTTTTCATAAATATTGCTTTAATCAGGAGAGATAACTAATTACTTCCAATGTCAGTTATCGGCCCGTAGGTCGGTCCTAAGGAAGGCAATGTCATTTTTAATATGTTGTGTAGGACAGTGAGTTTAATATTTCTCATGTTATAGTACTGTACTTAGGAAGTTTTTTCGGCATTGCCTTGGGTAATTTTTGTAGGTCGTTTAGAGGAATAAGATAAACTTGCGGGTCTTTTTGTGTATTTTAAAGAGGAAACGTTCAATGCCCCAATTCTTCAGAGCTTGAAAAATAATGTTGAGTAAAAGAATTTTATCATCATCATCAACATCGTCATACCTTTAGGTGTGAAAGAATTTTCATGTAAAACTTTCGGAAAGTTCCAGACTTTTCACAAAATTAACATTTTTGAAGAATGTGTCCATTTGATGAGGATATACTAGCAGGTGTATTTAAGCGTTCATTTCAGAGTGATAAACAATTGTATTCGTTCATAGGTTCATACAAATCTATTCACCAAATCATATTGCTAATTAATTTTCAACATCAAAGACTTGTCATGGATATGGTATGACATTGATTGGACAATAAAAGGGGGGCCACCAATTAAATTGCTTTTTGTTAAACACAAGGCTACACTTTCTTTTTAAAACTGAACTCGTAAATATTTGGATACTTCAATACATCGAGGAAATGTTCATGTTGAAAATGTCTGATGAATTAAAAGATCTCGTGTATCCAACGTACCGTAGACAGTGGGATGACATGGGGCTGCGATACTGTTAACAGAAGAGATTCTGGGTGTGTTCCTGTATTTCATGGTGGTGGTTTCGAATTTCGTTTATCTCTCCCATTTATACTGAATGGTTTTGTATTGATGGTGGTTTTGATGACGCGCGCTAAAATAAACAGTACATAGATTCAATTCGGTGTACATACCGATACCATAAAATATACGTGTTTGGCAATTATGTAGAGAAAAGGTAAATAGATTCATGGAGAGATGAAAATTAAAACCAATTATAGGGTGTTTTGTGATTATTAAAGGGTTAATATTGTGTTACGTGTTTGTTGTTTATTCATTTCTGTTCGTAACAAGGAAATCGATAATTGAAATGGTTTTCGGATGTTTTGATTGTACTCGAAAATTTCGTTGATTAATTTGGCTGAAGTAACGAACAAAATCACGAAAAATAATTTTCTTCGAATCCTTACGATAGTTAATGAGAGAAGATGTTCATCAGGATCTCCATTCAATTCATCATCATCTTTACATTTTTATTTTATGGACATTAACTACATTTTAGGGTAAGGCATTCATTTTCGGAGCCATAAGTTTTAATGAGGGTACGTAACATGTCGAAAATCGACTTGGAAGTTAGAAATTTGTATTGGGATAACTTCTAAGTGTAATTATGAGGAAAAAACTTAGCATAAGACCCGTACGGTGAAATTCAACGACATAAAGATTTCACGAAATTGATTTAGTTTGACAAAACGCAAGTGAATTATTTGGAATGTAGAATTCAATTAGGGTAGGCAAGAGGGAGGAGGGTTAGTGGCAAGCTTGACAGATCTAACAAAATGGGGTCAAAACTGACAAGGGGGGGGGGGCATAAAAATTGTAATTGATAATTCAAAAAAATAATTTAAAGAAAATAATTTTCAACAAAAATTTTAAAGAGTCAAAAGCCGCCTCATCCCCTCTTAACAAGCCACCTAAGCCCTCCTCCAACTAAATTTCCACCTCCTCCTACAAATCTCTCCAAAACACCTACCCAAAACCCAAAACGCTAATTTCGTTCGAGCCTGGTTTATTTTCACATAGTTTTTTTTAGTATTTTTCCGTTTTTTTGTTTTTTCTGATTTTGTTTTTTTATTAGTTTTTTTTATTTTTTTCGACGAACTTTTTTTTCAAGAAAAATATTCAAAATTGTGGTTTCAAGTTCGAAGATGAGCAAAATCGACCGACTAGGTCGAAAAAGTGATATTTTGGGCTATTTTTTGAGGTTTTTAAGAGCTCATTTTCCTAAGGTGCCTGTTCAAGCCGCAGTGCCCGGTAATCGCATCAACACCTCAGCTGATGTGATTCCTCTGCATGCTGGTCAGTTCTTTGGAACATCCTTTATTAGGCTTTGAGATGAAACATTTCGTATGCTATACTCCATCAAACGCTTCACAGCGCTCTGCTTGCTGAGCCTTAACCCAATTCTTTCACATTCTTTTGAAAAGTGACTGACTAATAGGGATTTGCGGTTATGGTTCACAAGAACGCCTTGAAGAGCCGACTTTGGGCAGTTCGTAGGCCTTCACGTTGCCATGAATTCCAGAGTGGCCCGGTAATCAAACGAGAGTGATCAGTTCATTCGACCCATTTCGTTCAGGTAGCCCTCACACTCTTTTGCTAACTTAAAAGCTGTAATAGGTGCTTAATCATCGATTCGCTATATCCCAGCAGAAATACTCCCACGTTTGAGCGTCTTCTGGCAGTGCTTCACTCACCCCAAGATGTGCAGCAAAGGTTTCCGTTTGAAAAACACAAGCATGACTGCAGGTGCCGCCTCGGTCTCTAAGTTAAAAGCCCCAGCTCCCGAGCCTCCGGCTAATTGCGATCCATCAGTAAATCTGATCTCATTCCTTCTACTTAGGTATGTCGTCCATCCGCTTGACCAGGCTTCTGTATTCGGAAAGTCAACTTGAAAGTTCATAACACAGTCGAGTTGTGCTCTCATCCGATTCCTCGGCACTCTAAAGATTGGGTTCGGTATCAAACTGCTAACCAATCCATGGCCAGACCGAAAATTCGGAGTCCACAACCCATTTTGTACCAGTCTGTCCGCCGCCGCAAAAGCTTTCGCCTTCGTAACAATTGAGCTTATTGTCAAGTATAATGCCAAGGTATTTGGCTTGAGAGCTGTCTTTTCCGAAGAGTCTTACTTTACCCACAGGATTTGAGCCTGTGTGCCTTTTACTAGAAAACACTAGCTTGGTCGTTTTTCCAGCACCAATCTTCAACAATCTTCACTGAGTCCGTAATTCGATCCCCTGGCGTACTCTCAAACTTTCCTCTAATCAGGATGGTCACATAATCCGAGTAGCCTAACAAAGTAATGACTTTAAGGTTCCTTATGAGAGAATCAACGTTTCTGCTTTTGAGCATACTGCAAACACATCTTACTACCGGATGGATATCGAAAAACGGATGCACTTAGATTGGGTGAAGGGTGTCAACTTGATTGATTCTAAACACTTTTATAAGCATTTCGGTCCAGGAATGGGAGTTATTCAGTTACATTTCCATACTAAAATGTAACTTAAAAAAACCGACGCGACATATTTAAACAAAAGAGAAGAAAGCATCATGGGCGCGCGATAGCGACGCGCCCGTGTCGCAAGTCCCCATACGATCAAAAAATTAAGAAAATTATTTTTCGTGGACGGCGGAACCATATACAGCTAAGTTTTGACTTTTTTCCCTTGCGTCGCGTCGTACCCCCCTGAGACCTAGTTTTTCGGATTCTACTTTCGGTGTCAAAGGAAAAGTTGATGGGTTGGGTGTGTAGTGTGTCAGGGTTACCAACAAAATGGCCGACGATGGTATGGGACGGATTTAGGGGGCAAATTGATTTTTTTGTTGTTTCGTTGTATGGAAAACTTTTTTCGACGAAAATTTTTTTCGTCGGAAAACTTTTTTCGACGAATATTTTTTTTCGCCGAAATTTTTTTTCACTGAAAAATTATTTTCGCTGAAATTTTTTTCGCCGAAAATTTTTTTCGCTGAAAATTTTTTTCGGATTTAGGGGGCAATGATTTTTTTGTTGAGTATGTAGTTTCGCAACGAAGCAAATTTTGTGGACGCGAATTTTTCCCGGGAACTCTTTTTCGACGCAAAACGGAATTTTTTTTCGGATTTAAGGTAAGATGATCTTCGTGTCAAAGGAAATTTTTTTCGCCGAAATTTTTTCGCCGGAAATTTTTTTCGCTGAAATTTTTTTTTTGCTGAAAATTTTTTTTCGCCGAAAATTTTTTTCGCCAGAATTTTTTTTCGCACGCCAAAAATTTGGCTACCCGTACTCCGCACATCACATCAAAACTTGATTTTTTTTTCGTGTCAAATCTGAAAGAACAGAAAAACTATATTTGTGACGCATTTCTTTAACCAAAAATGAAAATATTTCAAAAGAATTTTTTGCGTTTCAAAGCTGCGAGCGTCACCCCAATTGTTATCAGTTGTTTTGCAAGAAGGGAAGAGGACTTGCGGAAGACCCCTTTTAAAAAGGGGTTTTTGGACCCGTACGAAGTACAAAGGTTCTATACGTTTACTACAAACAATTTTATTGTAACATGGGGTAGATCGAGGTGTGAGGGGGGGGGATGCATCTATTATCGTCTAAATATGACGAATCAGTAATAAAAAAAATGTCCGTCCATTTGTCCGTCTGTCCGTCTGTCCGTCTCCACTTTTTTTTCCAAACGACTCAACCGATCAGCCTAAACTTTTTTTTCCCTGAAAGGTATATGCCTCCCATGATTCAAGTTCAAGAAGATGAGCAAAATCGATCCGGAGATATGGTCGACGAAGTGACCAAAAACATGGTTTTTCGAAGGTCGGTGAAGCTTTTTCGCAAATATCTCAGCAAGTATAGCACAGACATTCCTCATTTTGATGTCAAATGAAAGCATTTGATGTCACAAAACTGGGAAAAAAACATTGTGGGAATCGGTGCAGGGGTCTGGGCACTGGGACCAATGGAATGGACGAAATTGACATTCTTGGCCATATACGAAAACAGTTTTTCGTCTATATTTCCTTAACTATGCAACATGGAGATTTACTGTCAAAGGCAAAGTTGTAGAGAATTAAATTTAGACGAACACGTGTCTCAGGGTTTTGAGGAAATATGTCCCAATCCTGGTATATGGCCACTTCCATAATTGGGCAGGATGACCCAGATCTCCAGAACTATGAGAGTTAGAAAGTTGGTTCCAAAGGCGAAGTTGTAGAGAATTAAATTTAAGCGAACAGGTGTTTCAGGGTTTTGGGAAAATATGGCCCAATTTGGGGAAATATGGTCCAATCCTGGTATATGACCTATTACATTATTAGACAGGATGACCCAGATATCCAGAACTATGTGAGGTAGAAAGCTGCTTCCAAGGACAAAGTTGTAGACAATAAAATTTTAGATAACACGTGTTTCTGGGTTTTAGGGAAAAAGACTTAGTCCTTGGATATAAGATTTTCTAGATTTGAATGGTGTGCGACGTACTTCAGTAGGGCCTTTGACATTACCTTGGGTGATTTCTATGGATTTTTGAAATTCTTACAGTTATAAGAGAACAGAAAACGTTGGATTGTTTGCTTATTTGTATATTTAGATACGTTCGAGTCTATTTGCCACATCTATTCTGTTTGTCACATCTATTCTGATACGTACGGGTCTTTGGTTATGTTTGTTGTTTTGACTTACCGCAAAAAAATATAGCAAAATATGGGAGACATCTGTGGAAGTTTTCTTAGTTTTTTCTATTTTCTCTTAATTAGATATATTTAGTTTTTTTTTTTTTTTTTGTTTTCAAATTAGCATATTTTTTAGTTTTCGCTCCGATTGAACCTGGTTTTTTTGTTTATCTAGCCCTCGGTTTTAGTGCAGACCTCAACTTATACTTCATACTTGTGACACACATTCGAACGTCTTACATGCATACCACAAACTAATATGCGGTCGAAAAATGTGAATTTAGCGATGTTCTGCAGTAACTGAGTGCTTTCATTGTGGTAACAATAGAATGACAAAGATGGTGCAGAACACCGTTCATATGTGAAATGCATATACAAGAAAAATTCTTTTTTCTTTTCTTTGCTCATCTCGGCACATTTACATTTATATTTTACGGATGTGCCTTATAATGTTGGAAAAGTTCATGAAAGGTGGTCTGATGTGAACCTTCAAAAATTGTTAGAAAACAAATGTTGGCAAATTTGAAAACATATGTGAGTTAAGATGGATGAAAAACACATTTGCACACATGTTTTCAGTGAGTTACCAAAGCTTGGTTTTCAGCCATATCAGACATGTTGGACCTACTCTTCCTAAGCAACTTAGAACATGAAAAGTTTCAGCACTTTTTGCGTTGCTTTTGATTTCCATCCTGGACTTTTGGGATTCTTGAGGTGGTGGAAGGTTGTTTCCTTAAAGGTGTCGATGACCTTATTAGTCTCTCATTCTTGTGAAATTCATCTTTGCTCGGAAGAAGAATATTTCTGTACAAAAATGTGAACATTTTATGAAGAATTTTAATGTTTCCAGCAACTCCCAGATTACAATTAAAAATAAACTCGCCAATAAAGTATATGCCCAGACTGATTCTATCGACTAACACAATTGTACGCTGGCCACCGAAATTGTTTGTATTTTCTTAAACAACAATTTACTAACAATAACCTCTAAAGATTCCATTCCATTTTGTACTTCAATCTAATCGAAAACTATTTCCAAAACACTTAATTTGCACGGAGAAGCTAATTTGCATTGATCATTGTATGAATTGGGGAAAAGCACATTTTCGAAACTGTATATCTGTAAAATTCTTGTTTTTCTAGAGCAAACAGTCAACCCCGTTGAGAATGCAATTCCAGTAAATGTATTTTGTATATTTTTGGGTTAATGTTTTTTCGAATATTCATTTGAAAACCATTGACCGAAAAAGGAATTGCTTTTCTTTTATATGTTTTTGCTACCAATTCAATGTAAGTGGTTTCGGTTTGAAAATGATGAAAATTCTTTCAGACTACTCGTTATTCAAGTGAATGTATGCAGACGGAATTTCATTAAAAAAGTTTCTCTAATTACTTGGAAAAACCTTCGTAATGACTTTAATTTATAGGACATTTGAGGAAAAAATGATTTGTTCAAAAGTTATGAAAGAATTTCCGGTATTTAAAACCAGAATGATGCCATGAGCTGCAAAGCCATGTGTGAATGAGTCTTCAGACCCTTGCAAAGCATAAGGGGATTATGTGTTTAGCACAGCGTTTATAACCATTCGAATTTCGATCCCGAAGCATTAAACGTACTCATTTTTGGGTCTCATTTGGCAAAAAAAAATTTTGTTCCGTCTATCGGCTTGTCAGTCGAGTAAACCTAAATATCAAAAAGTCAGATATGCTTCGAAGGTGGGCAAAATCGTCCTAGAACTATCGAATAGGGGACCACATAGCACGGGTTTGCGTAGCTTACGTTTTTTGTGAATTGTCGCTGTTGAAGGGATGTCACAAACAAAATCCGGGCGATTTTAAGGTAAGTTAAAAGGCTAGTTTTACTGATAATGAGAAATGTTCGTTATGGGTCTGAAATCTCAATATATCAACTGGTATTTAAAATGGGGATACAGAGGCGCCGAGTTTGACTTTCGAGTGGGGGGGGGGGGGCAAGGGGCAAGACTACTTTTTGAGAATTCGATTAGGAAGTGATGTGTTTGTTCCTGTATTCTCAACATTGAGACTTGTAGCATTGTCCTGCGACCTATCTTTAGGCATTAATGACAAGAATAGGTATTAATTTCTTTAATCGCGAGCGAAGCGAGCGAAAAATTTTGTTTTTTATAAACGAGTAGCTTACACGGAGCTTCCTCCTTGAATATTCAAAGTAATCTATGTGATTGACTCTTGTCGATAAAAAAGCGAATCTACAAATTGGTGAATTTCTTCTGTTGTTTCTTATGCTAGTTCCTAGGCTCTGTGAAATCAACTTTGCTTTCCTGCTATATTGGCAAAAAGAATATTCAAATAGGTCAGCATACAAATTAGGAAGAGTAGTGTAATTCAATTTTATTATTAAAGTTATTAAATTTGTAGCGCCGCAGGCAAAAATTTTAAGAGTTGAAAACGTTTCTTTGGTTAAAAAAATTGTTAGCATAATAAAGATCATAATTTTTCCATTAGTATCTTTCAAACAAATTATACTAGAAAGTTATGAAACAACACTCTCTTTCAACTTAGAAAGTACTGAAATTAATTTCAATTTTTGTAAATTGAAATTAATTTAAGTACTTTCTAAGTAGGAAGTCAATGAGAGCGCTGGACTTACGTGCGAATATTGAGTCAGAAAAATTAAAGAAGTCGTTTCTAACATGCCCATAATCATATCGGTGATTTGTATAAGTCTGATTGTTGTAATAAAAAACTGGACAAGACAGATGTTTTGAGTAAGGTCCAAGCGCATAAAACGTTCTTGCACTTCTTAATGAAAATATTTTAACTAAGAGCCACGCAATTCAAGATATTCTAAATAATTGAGTTTATATTTCTTTAGTAAGAGGGTTGATTCTTCCCGTTTGAATAATTTGAAAATCAAGGGGGGGCTACGCCCCCCTTGGTTTTGTAAGGAGGGGGGCGGCCGCCCCCATTGCCCCCACTAGTCGGCGCGCCTGTGGGGATAGGGTTAAGGACAGTTCTAATTGCAAAAATCTTCGACTTTGAACTCAAGATGAGCCTTTGTATTCTGCAAAAATAAGTTTCTTACTATAGACGCAATTACCTATGAGACGAATGTCAGCTTAAGCTAATTTTTCATTTCAAAATATGCGTTTAATGTTTCTAAACGGAAAAACCCCATAAAATAAAGTTCTGTTAACTTACGTGAATCTGATTGCTCGCATGCATTATTTGAAAGAAATTTTGTCTTCAACAACTGCGGTACTTACTGTAGTTTTAAGTCCACCCTTGTATCAACATTAAAAACTCTTCATAATTCCTTTATGACAAACGAAGCGTCTTCATAAGATTTAACAAACTAAAGTGCTGATTTCGTCGTTCACGACTCATCAGTACACCTTGTCTACTAGACCATGTGTATACCAGCACACTCGGTCACAGAATGATAACTTCTATGAACAGCGCACTTTCCTATATACCACCTGAATCGAAACGAACGAAGAGGTGAAGTAGTGTTTTTAACGCTTTGAAGTACAGGAATTATGAATTCGTTTGTTTATTTTGCATTTGGAATTATTTCTGCTAAGCAGATTACCCAATTTAATGACGAAATCAGCACTTTAGTTTGTTAAATCTTATGAAGACGCTTCGTTTGTCATAAAGGAATTATGAAGGGTGTTTAATGATGTATCTTTCAGAATTTTCCACAGGTACCCTACTAGAAATTGACTTTTACAGTGTCCTTTTTACCTAATGCTCCAGGCGTTAAGAATTTGGTCAGCCGAAACTACAGATATTCTTGTTTCAATTTTTAGAAACGATATTTTGTTCTTCGTTATGGTCTTGAGTTTTTAGTCTCGCTCAATGGTTTTCTCTATTGATCATGTTACTTATGCTGACAGTTTTCCCAATCTGTTCAAGGAAAATTTTTCTCCCTTTACTGAGATGCAGATAAACGTAGAAAATCCTTTTGCACTTAAAACAAAATAATTGTGAAGAAAATCCTAAAATTCATTGAAAATCTTCAAGAAAATCCTTTTGAATCAAAGGAAATCCTTGAAAATCAAAGAAAAACCTTGAGAACCAAAAAGAAATCCTTGAAGACCAAAAGAAAATCCCTAAAAATCGTATAAAAAGGCTAGAAAATCCTGAGAAATTGAGAAAAGAAATCTTTGAAAATCAATGAAAACGATAGAAAATCATTTTAAATCAAAAAATATCTTTTGAGGATTTTCTTTAAGAAAATCCTTTTGCACTCAAAAAACACGATTACCCCAAACCCTTTACCTTTGTTTCATTACCAGTAGAAGCAATTTCAGAACGATTTCAGACGATAAAATTCGGAAACTTCGTCAATTTCCAGGAATCAAATGTGAGGTTGTTGAAAATCCTTTACTTTTGTGTAGATTTGACTTTTTCGTTCAAATCGATCATATTTTCTCAACTAATTATGTTACACAACAAATGGAAATGGTAAAATACTCCTAAAAGTACGATGGACTAAAAAAATTTAACATTTGGAGTGATGATCCTGCAGATTAGAAGAGGAAACGGGCAAACACGTGATATGTGATTGCCCTAAATTCCTCCAAACCAGGCGCGGGATTCTTGGGGATTTCGTTGCGAGACCAACTGAAGCAACGGAAGTTAGATCTGCCACTTAAGACAGGTTCTTGGAAGCAACAGGCTAACTCAACGATTTAAGTAATGAACGGGAAAAGGAACAAAGGATTTTAGGATCTGTGTTTAAAGAGCTAAGGCTCGGTATCAGGTCTGGTCAACCTGAAACCTGACTTCAGGTACCTGAATCTGAATTGACCTGAAACCTGATTTGCTAAAATCTGACCTGCCCTGAACCGACCTGAAACCTGAAAATTGACCTGGGTCTAGAAAAACGAAACGGACTATCTTCTTTGATATGGTCACATCAGGTCAAAATGAACTTCAGGTCAGGTCAGTTCAGGTTATTGATTTTTCGAAACCTGACCTGACCTGAAAGATGTCAGGTAAATCACTTTCAGGTTCAGGTCAGGTAAACTCGACCTGTTCCGAGCCTTATTAAAGACCACCATTAGGTCGTCCCAAAATAAATCTAGTAAACAATTGGAATTATAGCAAGGGGGCAGTGCTCCGTTGAAATCTGACGGATTTCGTTAACCAGTACGTGAACCCTTTTAAAATTTGTCAATTTGAGAGTAAGTTCTTGGTCCCTACAAGTTCTTGAATCGGGGATACAGAAAGGTAGCCCAACAGAGCTGGCGCCAAAAAAACTTTTAAAAAATTCATGTGCACGTAGTTTCTCACATTTTGTAATCTTTGATCGACGATTGTTTTGTTTAAACTACAGAAACCTCGCAAAATACACTCACTTGGAGATATGGTTTTTGAAAGTTATTCTTCATATATGTTTGCAGTTACCTAGATTTGTTGTATGATAATTATACACATAACACGTCTGATCCACACATAATTATTCTGATGCACAAACATAGTTTGATGCACAAACAAGTTGTTGAAATTCATTGCATTTTGAAGTGTGGTAATGAACGTAATTAATTTTGACATATTTAAGTGTCGAATCTGTCACCTAATATTACACAAAGCGTAATTTTGCTGTGCAAGTCGTTGGAATGGTGAGAGTGTTATTTTAACGTAATGTGTCACTTACGTAGTTCATTGCTGCAATGTAAAGACAATTCACTCGGTGCCTAACACATCAAGTTTTATTGCCTAGTTGCTATTAGAAACTAGAGGTGAGCGGGTTAGCAGTTTTTCCAGATCCGCTCGGATTTTCATTTTCACAGAAACGCCCAGTAGATTCTAAGCTCTCTAAGCCCAAGCTTTTTAAGTTCCTCCCGTAAATTAAGTACTTCAACACTTGTAAAAATACGGTTTGGCTAAGTGGTAACGTACTGGTTTTCCACGAAAAAAATCCGCGTTCAGTCGCGATGAGTACAGATTCTGTATAGGTTTTTTTTGTCGACTTTTACTATCAAAGTTCCTAAGTATATTCAAGCTTCCAAATTTGGGTAGCTGTGTTGGAGCTTTTTTCCGGGTCAACCGAAAGTTTCGGGCGGCCCGTTCACCTCTATTGCAAACTAAAAAAATTTCAAACACCGTCGACAACAAGAATAATTTTATTTGTTTTAAATTTGAAAAAACAACATTGTTTAAATTATATAAAGCAATTTATTTGCTCAAATTGCGTATGTAAACATGTTTCATTACATGAATCATAACAATTTAAAAGCATTACCTTTACCGAAGAACATTCTCATGATTTTGTCGTCAACTGTCGATGTCGTAACCTCAGAAATATACCAAAAAATAACAATAACCGACCGTATTATTATATCATGCCATCAAATCTGAAACAAACCATTTATTCAAGTTTTCTCGGCTTCATTTACATTTTACTTTCATACATAATTGCAGATCGTTCAAACTTTTGTTGATATCGTAAGTGTTATGTTTATCGTCTGTATGTTGTGTAGCAAAAGTCGAATGAACGATTTATTTTGCGTTCAGCTTTTGCCGTTTGATATGTGTGATTTAATACCAACTTTTTCTTTGACTTTATCTGTTCGAATCAATCTGCTTTATAGAATTACCCAGCACTGTACGGACATTCTTTGATGCTCAATTTTCTATTCTGAATATATAAGAGCAAATTCTAAATATCGACAAAAAAAAGTGTTTCGTCGAATCACTTTTTCTTATAGTCATATCTATAGGTGACTCAGTTTATTGCTGGCATGTAACTAGATTTCATTGAGATAAATTGAGACAAAAGACAAACGATACTTTTTCCATTCGACTTGCTTTTATTTTGCATTTATCCTTGTAACAGTTTTCTTCATTTTCTTTATAAGTGTGTATTGGGTTGTATGTAATGATGAAACTTATTGCTGATTGCTAGACTTACATAAATAAATCGATACAACGTTTCCGTCAGATTTTGTTTGTGTTTGAAGTGTACGACGACGCGACGACGTAAGACGCAAATTAGTCTTTATGGTTTCTGTGGTTTCCAAGGGTTTCATTGTCTTTCTCTTGGTCTTTCTTTTACAATTATTTTCTAGAAATCCGACTTGGTGATTCTCATGTGTGCATACATTTTACTGATGATTTTCATGACCATAATATTTGATTGCACACATCAACTATGTTTTAGTGTGCGTCTTATGGTAGCCTGAGTTGAGACGAGAATATAATGTCTTTCCCATCCACATTTGCGTTCAATGCCTCTAAATTTTTTAAAAGTTTATCTAAATTCGTTTCAATCATTTTTAAAAGCTTCGTCGGTCGACGTGAATCTAACCATAATAAAGTCGATTCTAACTCACTTGAAAATGCTACCTTTCTTGATCCATAAAATACGTTATCGAAACGTGATCTCAATAAAAAAGTGAATATTTTCGTATAACGTTTCAGCTTGAAGAAATATTGAAGTATTTTTTTTTTCCTTTCAGGTAAACCATTTCACCTATAGATACTCTTTCAAGGAAAATTAATTTTCGCATAAACCTTTTCTTCTTCTAACATCAATTAGAATAAAGGAAAACAACTCTCAACGGATTTCATAAGGCTGAATTTCTATTATTCGGCCTGGTAGGTAGTAATACAAACACATCATTTAATAAAATTGACTGACAACACGTGCGCGATGAGCGCGTGCTTATGTATGAAATTGTATGGAGTAACATAATATGTTTGTTGAAAGGCCATTGTTCACCCGAGGGGTAAACGACTCCGCAAAATCGTGGCACAGGCTCCCGAAAAATCCCAAATTGCTTCGTAAAATCTTCGAAAATCTTTAAAATCTTAACTTGTCAGCTTATAAAATCTTTTAGCAAACTACAAAAAAATCTTTTTTTTTGTAAAGATTTTTATTAAACTGGTCACAAAATGGCCAACCATAAATTTACATCTGAGTCAGTTTTTTGGTTCAAAATTTCTGTGGATAAGAAAATCTTTAAAATCTTTTGAGATTAAAAAAATCCTGGATGCTCCGGTGAAACTTTAAAATCATTAAAAATCATTAGAAATCTTTCCCAAAAATCTAACAAAAAAAATCGAGGCACACGATTTCTGGGAGTCGTTTACCCCTCGAGTGGTAAAATTACAATTTTAAATTCATTTGAGTTGGATTAATTGAAATCATCATCATAATCAAAGTTTACAGCTAATTCGGCGTGAGCAGTGTCGTATCTACCATATTTAGCGCCCTGGACCAATAAAACGGAGCGCCTCGTGGACATTAACTCTACATCGTTGTAAGGGATCCCACCTTTCCAACGGTACCGAGCTTGATGCTGGTTCGGTCAGTATTCTGGCTACGAGGGCGAAAGTCACACAAAATGCACCAACTAAACCGCACAGAAATATAGAAAGAATTTTTTATTGGAGTTCTTCTTCTTGTTCAGCCTTTTATATCCACTGCTGGATGTAGGCCTCCCCTTTCTCCTTCCACTTCGAACGGTCCGTTGCCACTTGTTGCCAATTCGTGCCTGCTGATCTCTTAATGCTATTGCTAAATCCTGGATGCTCCGGTGAAACTTTAAAATCATTAAAAATCATTAGAAATCTTTCCCAAAAATCTAACAAAAAAAATCGAGGCACACGATTTCTGGGAGTCGTTTACCCCTCGAGTGGTAAAATTGCAATTTTAAATTCATTTGAGTTGGATTAATTGAAATCATCATCATAATCAAAGTTTACAGCTAATTCGGCGTGAGCAGTGTCGTATCTACCATATTTAGCGCCCTGGACCAATAAAACGGAGCGCCTCGTGGACATTAACTCTATATCGTTGTAAGGGATCCCACCTTTCCAACGGCACCGAGCTTGATGCTGGTTCGGTCAGTATTCTGGCTACGAAGGCGAAAGTCACACAAAATGCACCAACTAAGCCACACAGAAATTTAGAAAGAATTTTTTATTGGAGTTCTTCTTCTTGTTCAGCCTTTTATATCCACTGCTGGATGTAGGCCTCCCCTTTCTCCTTCCATTTCGAACGGTCCATTGCCACTTGTTGCCAATTCGTGCCTGCTGATCTCTTAATGCTATTGGTCCATCTCTATGGTGGTCGCCCATAGGTCGTGTTGTCGGTGGTTACCAATTCATGATGGTTTCGGTCCAACGCTCGTCTGTCATTCTCGCAATATGTCCTCCCCAGTTCGACTTAAGAGACGCTATCCTATCCATTACATAAACGACTCTTGTTTGTTTTCGAATCCATTGATCCGTCATTTTGTCCCTGAGCGAAATTCCAAGCATACTTCGCTCTTTGTGCAACCCTTAATTTGTTTTCTGATGCTTTGGTAAGAGTCATGGTTTCCGCTCCATAAGTCAGTGTACGATACACAAATCGAATACTTTCCTTTTCAGGCTGCTATTCAGTTTGCTTTTGAAGATTAGTTTTAGCTTTCCGAATACAGCTCAGTCTAGTCCAATACTACGTTGCACTTCTGCAGTTTGATTGTCCAAACCCAGTTTCAGCTTGTGGCCCAGGTACACATAACTGTCGACTCTTTCGATGACGGTGTCTTCAATCTTTACATCACTGTCGTCGTCTATGTTCGTCATGACTTTAGTCTTTGATAGATTCATTTTGAGGCCTATTTCATTCAACTGTTGTAGCAGTTGGGCGTGTTCTAGATCAATTGCCATTAGAACGATATCGTCAGCAGATGGCTCAGGTACTTTCCATTGATGTTAATATCCATCTTACTCCAGTTTAATTTTTTAAAAACATTTTCTAGAGCAGAAGTGAATAACTTCGGAGATATTGTGACTCCTTGCCTTACACCTCGTCCGATTTTGAATTTAGCCATGTTCTCACTAAGCCTTATACATGACGTTGCATTCTCGTACACATATCGAGATATGATTAATATTGGAGCATCTCGAGTCCACTCTGCATTCGTCTGGAGAGTCCAATATCGACCATGTCCCTGCTGAGTCGGAAGCTTTTTCGTAGTCAAAAAATTTATTTAATATTAAGACTATTCCAATCTTGTACTCATTACACATCTCCATCAAGGTTCTCATACTCACGAAACGTAAAAACTCACAAAACAGAGTAAAAGAAAAATTGCGCAATTCTGTTAATTTTGCTGACTGTACCATCCAGTTCTGAGACTGTACACAATACGAGAAAATTAGGTTTTGCCAATATAAGAGAACTTATAACGCAAAGTGAATTTTATGGTGCCGTAGCAGTTGTATCGTTTTTAGAGATTCGATTTTTCAGCGCCCTGGACCATAGTCCACTTGGTCCGTGTGAAGATACGGCACTGGGAGCGAGGTCTTTATGTTTGAATCATCTAATGATGACCCGCCTTCCTCTGCTAGGTCCTATCACCCACCAATGAGATGGTTTGATAGTATAGTGGAAACCCTCTAACTTCTGAATCCGATTCTCTTCAATCCATAAAATTCCTTCTTCACTAACAAAAAAGATTACCTGTGGCAGGTAAATTTTCTTCAGGCAATGTGAATTATCGGCTACAATTGTACTTATTGCCTAAGAATGACAGATGTATCGGATGATAAGATTACCTGCTTTAGGTAGGTTTCCTCACTACAGGCCTACCTCTTAATTAATCCTCCAGAAAATCGGCAGACGAGATCCTCTTGGACATGCCTTCTCGTATTCTGCGAATGTATACGAACCGGCCAACATACGGCAACCCCTGACGTGTCTTCTACAAACAAAACTCCCGAGTGTGGTATGTTTTCGTACCTGAAATTATTGCCTAATTGATCCTTAAGAGCTTTGCTATGCTCCTAGGTATTTACGAGATACTCGTGCCCTGTAGGAAGAGTCTTCCTGGAAGCCCAGCGAATGGCCTGAGTAATTCTATCTTGTTCAACGACCTGCCATGCTTGGCAGCACATCGTATCCGAAAAATTCTATTTAACGCACAAGTTTGGAGCAAGATTCTATGTGCAACATTGAGATCTTTATTTCATATAAATGTCAATTGTCGCACTAGTGCAAAATTTCATTATCACACACATAGAAATCTCATCTTTAACTCAACTATGGCCCGTATATAGACTATGGAAAATTTTCACTTCACAGTTGAGGTTAACATAACATGTTTGCAGTAACCACGGCAACAATGGTTATTGCAAATATGTTGATTCATCTATTTGGGGAAACTGTCCATAGTTGGCAACAATATAGTTGACTTAAACATGAGATTTCAGCATTGCAGTACAAACAGATTTACGGACGTGAATGGCGCTATTGCCTACCTCCGGAGGAAAATTGTAAATTTTTGGAAAGTTTGAAACTTTTGAAAAATTCAAAATATTTGAAAATGTTCTTGAAAAAGTCAAACATTTCAATGTGAAGTGAGGGGAATGAGAATGTTTGAATTACGTAAATATTTGGAAATTGGATGCATAACAAAAGCTGGAAACTGTATTTAGGCGTCATGAAATGTTGTGAATTGCGACAAAGTCAATTTTTGAACCAAAAACTTGATATACTTTGCTCAACATCGTTAATCCTTGAAATACTTGAAAACACTCTCTTAACTCTTTATTTTTCCTCCATTTACAAGAAACACATACCCGGAACACTTCATAATGTTCAAATAAGAAACATGTAACTTTAACCGTATATATTATGTACGCCAACGAAAACATCTTAAAAGATTACATACATCATTTGACAAGGGATTAAAACTTCCATCAGGGTTTACTTTGAAAATATAAAAAATTTACCAAAAATATTTGATTTCAACACATTGTTCAAAAATTATTATGTACCAGAGTTGATGTTGATAATAACTGAAGTATAACTTTGTCAGAACATGTCACCGAATGTTGTTTTAAAACATTTTCATAGCGAATAGCTCATTTCAAATTGAGAGATTCAAAAGGGGTTTGAGTTAAAATACTTAAAAATGACTTTGAATGACGAATAATAGAATTGTTTTAGTTTATCTACCTCACTCCTCTCGCGTTCACGCCCTTCCTATATCCTCTTTTAGAAGATATTTTTATCACCTTTTTAAAAGGGAAACGTGACGCAAGTCCTCGTCTCTTCTTCCAAAACAACTGATATCACTTTGGGTGACGCTTACAGCTTCGGAACGCGAAAAATTCTTTTTAAATATTTTCATTTTTGATTAAAGAAATGCGTCACAAATGCCGGACCCTCCCAACGTAATAATTTTTCTGCGCTTTCACATTTCGCACGCCAAAAATTTGGCTCACGCAAAACTTAATTTTTTTTCGTGTCAAATCTGTAAGAACAGAAAAACTATAACATTGATGGGTCCAGCATTTGTGACGCATTTCTTTAATCAAAAATGAAAATATTTCAAAAGAATTTTTTGCGTTCCGAAGCTGTAGGTGTCACCCAAATTGATATCAGTTGTTTTCGAAGAAGAGACGAGGAGTTGCGTCACGTTTCCCTTTTAAAAAGGGTTTTTGTTTTGATATCAGTAGTTTTGGAAGAAAAGAGAAAACAAATTTTGGAAAAAAATTTCCGGCGAGAAAATTTTCAGCGAATAAGAAATTGAGGTGAAAAAAATTTCGGCGAATAAAAAATTTCGTCGGAAAAAATTTTCAGCGGCAAAAAGTTTTCAGCGAAAAAAAACTTTCAGCGAAAAAAATTTCCGGC
>CM055405.1:24796770-24808266 GCA_029228625.1 Pseudolycoriella hygida | reverse complement strand
TTTCCGGCGAGAATTTCCGGCGAAAAAAATTTCATTCATTTCAAAAGACATCTATCTTCAACAAAAAAAAAAAATAAAAAAAATCAATTTTCCCCCTAAATCCGTACCATACCACCGTCGGCCATTTTGTTGGTCACCCTGACACACTACACACCCAACCAAACAACTTTTCCTTTGACACCAAACATCTATCTCCATCCTAACACAGTCCAAAAATTTTGCTCACATTTGACCCATATTTTGAATACACTCACACACACAACCAAAACATTCTGTTATATGGGCTTTATATGGCGCCTTGTTAGAGCCCTGGCGCCCGAACGAGGCCAGTACCCCACCCCCTTTTTAAAATCTCATATGGTGTAGAATGCCCTGCAAAATTTGAAGAAAAGTTATCGAGCCGTTTTCGAGCACGAGCCAAAAAAGTCGGTTTTCATACAAATGGCTCTGGAACTAACTAACTAACCAACTAACCCACTAACTAACTAACCCGCTAACTAACGTAAGATGTTTCCGTTAACTTTGGATGCTATGAAATAGCAGATTTTGTATGGAAAATGACGATTTTTTAATGGTCATATCTGCGGATCCACTGGACCGATTTTAATGAGTAAAATGTCGATTTCAATCAAAATTTTACTTAGAATCCGAAAAACTAGGTCTCAGGGGGTACAACGCTAGGGGAAAAAGTCAAAACCTAGCTATATATATGTTTCCGTCGTCTACGAAAAAAAATTTCTTAATTTTTTGATCGTATGGGGACTTGCGTCACGGGCGCATCGCTACCGCGCGCCCAAGATAGTTATTGCAATAATTTGAATCGTAATTAGCGCGTGAAATTTACATAACGACATTGAAGCACAGAAAAACACAAACCAAATTTTCTAACCCCCTACTCCTTTCATGTGTGTTACTACACGAGCCCTATAGTCAACAACATTGTTTATCATGCAAACACTTAAGTGCTTCCAATGTCGAATAACTTTGTATTACATTCTTGTTTTGGTTTTCGCAATTATAAAAAACTGAAAACTTTACATAAAAATTTTTGAACAATCTCGTGCATGACGATTTCTATAACAATGTATGTCGAATTAGGAATAAGTTAAGTGCTTGCAACAATACACAAAGAAAACATTTCCCGAATACACAAATAAACAAACGAAAAATAAAGTTGGAAAATTTACAGTTTTATTTTAGCAATTCAAGAATAACTTCATTCTCTTAATGAGATCGTACCAAACTTATTGCAAAAAAATTTGCTTTATTGTGCAACTCAAAAAGATATTCATTGTCCCATAAAAACCCTTACGAAATCTGTACGATATCCACCATTACAACCGTAAAAGAAAAATCGGAAAAACTATCAATATAATCGAAATTTCATCAAAGTAAAATTTATGATGTGCTAAAACTACAAATCGAATTTCTTATACAACATCGTAATATAAACTCGTACACAGATATTGTGTCCTGCTTTCTTATTTCATTTCTTTATCTCTCCCCTGATTATTGTTTAACAACCCCCTTTCTTACACTTTTATATTGACATTGCAAGCATATAAGAAAGCTATATAAAAAGACCATATTTTATTTCTCTCTTGGAAACAACGCGATCACTAAAAAAAAAGAAAACTTTACCATCCCCTAAATAAATAACCAAAAACCCATAGAATTTTCGTTCGTTTTTCTCATTTTTATTGATAACACACATTCGATTCGCCGAACTAAAATTTAGTGTACACTAAGTCTCATTTTGAACACACATACATTGTGTACATTCGCATCGCACTTAAGACACCAAACATTGGGAAAAGGACGGCTTCCTATTCTAACATTACTTCCTTGTGATAACATTTTGATTGCCTAACATCATTACACGGTTCGTTTGATTTCATATTGAGTCACATTGTATAAATGAAGTGTGTGTATATGGGCCCACCGTAACTCAGGTAAAAATACGGATGGTATAGCGACAATGTGTCAGAAACAGTGAAAAATAATAAATCAAAGGCAAATAAATAAAAGGAAAAAAAAAAAGATTGTTGTCGTTCCTAATGGGATTGACACCAGTTCTCGTTGGCTGGAGTTTTCTTTTAATTTCCGCTCATCTTCGATTGATGCCTTTTGTTAAATATTTATAAGATCCGTTGCGGTAACATAAGAATCATTATGTGTCTTGCAGTCAATTAAGAGTAGATTATACACCTGCAGGGAAATTTGTTTATCTTCGAGGGGGAGGTTTGCATCCCGAGCCGAAGGTGAAGGATGTAATCCCCCGAGTAGATAAATAAATTTTCCCCCAGATGCATAATGCTATTTTATTCACCAAAGCAGCAAATCAGCAACAAAGTTTGACACCAACAATCAATGTATTATTTAGTGAATTAGGGAAGCACTGCGGTGAATAAAATGAAGTTAATTGATGACGGTTAAGATACAGACGCATCAAAGTTAGACTGAACGCTAAATGAATTATCAGATTTTAAATTGTTAACAACATGAGATATGTTCACGTTAACATTTTCTTTGGTTGAATTCTGCTTTAACCTCAATCGAACGTACGCGTGTTCTATGTGAATTCAAATAGCGCCCGTTTGGTGAGCACATCCCATTCCCTTTGACTTTTACAAGTCATAAATTTCATAATAGTGTTCAACGTAACTTTGAAGCGGTTGTAGCCCAAGTTTTCTTCACAAGATTTGTCCTTCCCGCTAACTTTAGCACTTGCCGATAAATATGTAGAATAACGCTAACACCATACGCTAAGATCTTGTGGAATGTTAGGTCGAATAGATAATGGTCAAGCCCGTGTTCTTGTGAAAAGTAAAATCTTGTGAAATATATTCTACCCCTTGTGAAAAATGTTAATACTTCGGAATTCTACGCCTACCCGATATCTTGTGAAAAATGCAAATATTTGTGAATTACGCGTCTATCCATTATCTTGTGAAAAATGCTAAAACTTGTGAATTCTGCGTCTACCCATTATCTTGTGAAAAATGCTAAACCTTGTGAATTCTATGGCTACCCGTTATCTTGGGAAAAATGCTGAAACTTGTGAATTCTACGTCCATCCGTTATCTTGTGAAAAATGCTAAAACTTGAAAATTCTGCGTCTACCCGATATCTTGTGAAAAATGCAAAAAGTTGTGAATTCTACGTCCATCCGTTATCTTGTGAAAAATGCTGAAACTTGTGAATTCTACGTCCATCCGTTATCTTGTGAAAAATGCTGAAACTTGTGAATTCTGCGTCTATCCGTTATCTTGTGAAAAATCCTAAAACTTTAGAATTCTACACTTACGGAAATATATTTTTGCATCAAATAGAATTTTGTACTTCTGCGCAGGTTTTTGCAGTGTTAAAAAGCTGCGCAGAAGTACAAAATTATATTAATGCAAAAATATATTTCCGTGAGTGTACGTCTACCCGATATCTTGTGAAAAATGCAAAAACTTGGGAATTCTGCGTCTACCCGTTATCTTGTGAAAAATGCTAAAACTTCGGAATTCTATGTCCATCCGTTATCTTAGGAAAGACGGGTGGACAGAGAATTCAAAAAATTTGGCATTTTTCACAAGATAACGGATGGACAATGGACATAGAAATCCCAAGTTTCAGTATTTTTCCCAAGATAACGGGTAGACATAGAATTCCCAAGTTTTAGCATTTTTCACAAGAAAACGAGTAGACGTAGAATTCACAAGTTTTAGAATTTTTCACAAGATAACGGAGGGACATGGAATTCCCAAGTTTTTGCATTTTTCACAAGATAACGGATAGACGCAGAATTCACAAGTTTTTTTATTTTTCACAAGATAACGGGTAGACGCAGAATTCACAAGTTTTTGCATTTTTCACAAGATATCGGGTAGACGTAGAATTCCCAAGTTTTGCATTTCTCACAAGATAACGGATGGACGTAGAATTCACAAGTTTCAGCACTTTTCTAAAGATAACGGGTAGCCATAGAATTCACAAGATTTAGCATTTTTCACAAGATAACGGGTAGAATATATTTCACAAGATTTTACTTTTCACAAGAACACGGGTTTGGCCATTATCTATTCGACCTAACATTTCACAAGATTTTAGCGTGTGGTGTTAGCGTTATTCTACATCGTTGTCGGTAAGTGCTGAAGTTAGCGGGAAGGACAAATCTTGTGAAAAAAACCTTGGGCTAATTGCACTCCAGTTAATATTTTCTTTTTTTATAATTCAGTGTTTATTGACTTTATGGCGTGTTAACGACATCGCTTCGGTTAGTTATCGTATCTAGCGCTAACATATCTCGAATAATCTTGTTCATAGGCTATGCGAAAAAACGACTCTGCTTGTGCGACTTCAGAACTCTCCACTGGCTTGTGCTGGAAACCCCCTAATCACAAAATAAACCTTTGCTCATTAGATGTGGGTGGGGCCAATACGAACCGAAAGCGAGCTTGATTACACATTTCGCGTTAAAATACCCCCACTTAATGTGTTAACCGGTTGTTTACAATATTTCAAATATTCACCTCACCTCACAAGTGCGGAAAAAAGTTAATTTCGCTAGCACTGTAAAAATTCACTGCAAGAGATTTTTTTCTCTTACAAATGTGTCACACCCCTTCATGTGACTTCCAAATGACGGCATCTCATAGTGTGAGAAAAACGACATTTCTTTTCGTTACATTTTTTTTGTCTGCTGGGACCTCATGAACGATTCCTATAATCTGGGTGCTAGTTTACGTCTATTTTTGGTGAATGTGGTGCCATCTGCAGGCCCGTAGCTAGGTGCACCTCCCATGCAAAGCTACCTGCTGATATTTTTGAGAGTCTAAAGGATGTGGGCCACCCCTATGACACCCTATGGTACCGTATCGGAACTAAATTTTTGAAGGAAAAATCCCATTCGTTGCAGGGTATTCTTGGTGGAAAGATATCGTGCACAGTTGAGCCACCACGCCCACAGAGCATATCTAAGAAGCTACTTTGACGCGACCTTGACACTTGCTAATTTCTTTTAACAGTAGAACATATTTCGTTTCAACTAGGTAGCATCGGGTGCTAATAGTCTCTTCTATATGGGTAGTTCCACGGTGTAGTTGGATAATATGTAACGTAGGAACGCTCATGTCACTTTTCTCTGAATGAGATATACACCTACAATACAATCTTCTAGAAAGTTGTTAGCCATATGCGATTCAATGGGAAAAAATGTGAACGTGATAAAAATCGCGGTGTGTGCTTAATGAGATCCGAGTGTTCCCAAAGTTACATTTCTCTATGGAACTACCCGTATACTGCGGCTAATGACACCGGATGCCAATAGTCTCTTTATAGTACTGCGGCTAATGGTCTCTTCTATATACTGGAGCTAGTGGCACCGGGTGCGAATATCTGTAGTCTCTTTATAATACTGTGGCTAATGGCACTCGGTGCCAATAGTCTCTTCTTTATACTGGACCTAGTGGCACCGGGTGCGAATATCTGCAGTATTATAACACCGGGTGCCATGCCATCCGTAGTATAATAAAGAGACTATTGGCACCTAAGTTTTGCCACATAAATAGATAAACTTTCCTAAGTATATCAGCCACGTAACCTGCGACATTTCGATAAAGATTTCCTAGGTTTGGTAGCCACCTAGGTTTCGAGATATTTCGTAAAAAGACAAGCTTTTCTAGGACATTTCGGGTGCCATTAACCACAGTATAATGAAGAAACTATTGACACCCGGTGTCATTACCTGCATTATACAGAAAAGACTGTTGGCACCCGGTGCCATTAGCCGCAGTATAATGAAGAAACTATTGACACCCGGTGCCATTACCTGCATTATACAGAAGAGACTACTGGCACCCGGTGCCATTAGCCGCAGTATATAGAAGAGACTACACGCACCCGGTGCCATTAGCCGCAGTATATAGAAGAGAGTACTAGCACCCGGTGCCATTAGCCGCAGTATATAGAAGAGACTATTCCCACCTGGTGCCATTAGCCTTTTCCTTTCAATTATAAGCATGCACCGATAATAAAATTATTCACAATCGAACCCACTCCCATTATAACATATTAAGCTAATTTTTGATTTACTGAGATTTACTATGATCTACTGTGAATTATTAGTGATTTACTGAAATGAAAACGCCAACGAGCTGTCCAACTGTTTTCTTTGCTTTATTAATAAGGTTTGTGTTTGTGGTACCTTAATTTCATACATCGTACGTTGATCAAAATATGTGAACAATTTTCATGTACGCTTCTTTCATCTAGAAACGGCATATCAAACATCTAACTGTACAAACAAAACTCGGAAACCCAAACACTATTAGCATTTTTCATAAACTTTCATAAAATTCGGATGTTACCATGAAAAGCACGTTGAATTCGTGTCAAATGAATATTCACGTTCCCGAGTACTTACTCTCTTCAACAGAAATGTCTTTATTTCAGTTAAATTTAATTACAATGGCGCTACCTATGTTGATAAAGTGTATAGACGAAACTATACTACGGTTTCATATTTTACTAAGGGGTGTTGTTTACGTTGCAGTTAACACACAGCTTTGAAGAATTTTAAATGAATTAATTGTAACGATAAATGTGAAAAATTTTTAGATGAACATAGTGTTTCATGTTTAATAAAATTATACAATGCTATAAAATCGGGATGGGATACGATAAAATTTAAATGAAGATAACCGGATGCGTATACCTTAATCACATAGACGAAGTAAATTCTTGCGAACCCACCATACATAATTTATTTTTAAGTCACTTTTTCTGTTTTCATGTACCATCAGATAAAGTGTATCATCATTAAATTATTAATATATTTAATTTAATAATTCACGCTCCTTCCTCAAGTTAAACAAAATTCCCGGTATTTAATTATAACGCCTTTTCCATTCAAGAAGGTAATGTACCAATTCAACGCCTTTCTGACGCTCTCTTCCTTTAAAAAAAACTTCTTTGAATTAAAAAACATTTCCTCTTTCACATAAAAGTAGATAACTCTGTATGACCGTTTCATGCATTTTACACTCAACCTTTTAAAGTTCGTCCAATTAATGTTCAAGGAAGGTTTATAAAAATGTTTGTTTATTGATCTTCGACTTAATTACATTTGTCAAAACATTCAGCAAGACTTTTACGTAGAGTCGACTTTCATAGAAGCTGGAAACGTTTCGGTGAAATCTTTTGTTTTTAAAAAGGACTTCAAGGCTGCATCGAACTTTACCCTTTTAAGATTTTTTCCTTGGGATATTTTATGAATGGGGCACGCTTTAAAGTGTTATTAAAGGGGTGTTCTTTTGGATTTAAACCAATCGAAAAGGAACCAGTTACGAATAGACCCGTGCGACACGAACATGCGGTTGATACGACGTCGATCATTCAAAATATGACATAATTTGACATTGGCCGACGTTGAACTAAAAGAATGACTCTCTATCCACGTCTTTAGTGCGTCAACGGCTTATGTCAAACTATAGTGATTTGCATTACACGACGCTTAAGCTGTCAAGGAATTAATATCATTACCCAATTCTTCCGCGGAAATTCGTTCGGACAAAGAACAATGAGTGCTTTCAAAAGTTTCTTAAAGCTTCTTTTGTTCAATGTCCGAACGACTTTCCGCGGAAGCATTTGGTTCATTGGGATTAGTTTGACAGCTTATGCATCGTGTCATGAAAATCACCATACTCTGACATAAGCCGTTGAAGTACTATAGGCGTGGATTATCCAGATGCGTGGCACTTTTGTTTTGATATTTGCAAGTAAAACTCAACGTGAAGTTGGCGGCAGTTGCGACCAAAGCTAACTTCACTTTCAAAAAAATCAGCTGATTTTTGAACTTTTCAATGACGTCGGTAGATTTTGGTAAATCTATGAATGAAATCAGCTGATTTTGTTTGCAATTAAGTTAGCTACGATCGTAAATGCAACTAACTTCAAGTTGAGTATTACTTGCAAAGAACATAACAAAAGACTGTCACGCCCCTGGAATTATCTATCCGCGCTTCTTGTGCGGCGTCAGCTTATGTCAGTTTTATGCCGAAATTCATGACATGGTAAGCGACGAAAAATGGTGTGCTTGTGAACTTATGTACTTCATCTTACACTTCTACTGAACGCGCCAACGCCTCAGCCGAAACGGTCGACTGTCGCGTAGAATTGATTTTATGTAATACGGTTTTGGTCGAACAAATATCACCATAAGTGGATTTTAAATATAAAACGGTCAAGGTGAAAGAATTTCTCAAATCATGCGTTGTCTACATTTTGTATTGAAGATTAAATTTCTTGTGATGAAATTTTTGCTAACTCATGCTAACAAAAGTGAAGTAGCCTCAAAAAGTGACCTGTGTCCCATTTCCACTCTTATTCTCTGAAAACGGTTCATACACTGGAATGAATAATAGAAATATAAAGGTAAACGATTTTCTGGAAAATGAAACAATAAGGTTTTCTCAAGAATGTTCTAGTTGAGTGAATTGAGAATCTTTTCCTTCGTCTCTACCGGGAAAAAACTCAAAAGATAAATTTCTTTCTTTCCAATTTTTTAAAAAAATAAATGTAGGTATAGCATTCTCATTTTCTCGCTTCCTCGATATAGCAGCACATAAATAATAGGCAAGACATAATAGTCGAAAGTATAGAACATTTCTTAGTTGAATAAATTACATTTCATAGTCAAACTTAGACGAAGTGAAAAGTGAAAAGATGTTTTTTCTATCGCATTTCATTTCTTAAAAAATGTACTACCAGCTATGTTATTCTCGTGGTGTGTTATATGGGAATGATTTATTGTGCGAAGAAAAATTATTCATTTTTAATATTTTTTTCGTCTTGAGCTGTAAAAGATATTCGTAAATAGGAAAATTGTATAATAAAGCTGGGAAGTGCTTTGTTGGTGATGTGTGCAAAGAGATGAATATAGTAACCCAGAGATAGAAAGGAATAGAAAATAAAAGCTCGCTTGAAGAATAGTGTGGTGCTGCCGGGGGATAAGTGATTGATATCATTATTTAGTATTGGATGTGCATATAATAATAGATTATTTCCGAGGGTAGCTATGGAAATTGTACGTTTATGGTTCTGGAAATAAACGGTAAATACTGAATTTCGTAAGATAAATGTTTATGGTTTGCCATAGAAATGGCGACGTTAATGCTTTTTCCTCGATAAATTGTGTGTTTACCTATATTCCTGACAACCTTCTTATTTTTTACTGCATTGAATTGCTTGCTCAAGCTCGAGGGTAGTTCTATTATTTTTTTGCTTCCGCATGCAGACATGCTAGATTCATCAACGTGATTTATGACAACTTATTTCGATAAATTTCGACTCGTCTTTGTATTCATAATTAACTATGTAGAAATCTACCGGAAGGAAAGCGGATCCTAATGAAAAAATGATGCGATTTTCAATTAATTTTTTATCATTGTAACCTCAATAAAAAAATTTAGAATATTAAGACCTTCGATTCTCATGATGTTCAATATTTTGTGAATTCGTTTTACACTAACAACGAGAGCCTATTATTTGGGAACAAATTCCCAAAATTCACTAAGCTTTCCCAAAAATTCCCAAAATTTTAAAAATTCCCAAAATATCCCTAAAATTTTCCAAAAATTTTCCCAAAGTTTCGCAAAATTTCCCAAAAAAAATATACAAAATTTCCAAATACAATTTCAATAGTAAACTTTATGATGAAAGGCATCTTCTTCCAGACAAGTAGAAAATTCGAAATTTTGGATTGTCTGCTCAGCAAAATTTGTATTTTTAAATTTCAATCTTCATTAGGCTCCAATACCTTCATTTTGGCACTAATTTGTATTTTATGCGAAGTGTGATGGCTGAGATATGCACTAGAGCTACCTTCGTAAAGGCTCTCCTAGCGCTCAACAAGAAAGGGGTAGAACAAATGTTTATCGTATCGGATAATGTAACACAATGGCATTGTTTTCAACCGGTTATGAGATTTGTGAGGGACTGAAATCAAAATTTCCCAAAAAAGTATACAAAAAAATCCCAAATAATAGGCTCTGCTAACAACTGTCAAGTTACGAAAATCATGAAAATCGATATGTCCTCGAATTACCTTTACGAATTCGTAGTTTGACTATGTAAAATTCAACGAGTGGTGGACACCACTTTTTGTGAATTAGGAATCCTTGAAGTTAAACAACACACATGAAAAACAATTCATAAACACCTTTAGAAAAATAGAAATGTCAACCCACGAGTTTAGTTTAGTTTTTCGTTGCTTCACATGTCTACACATTTCGTGTAGCGTCGGCTTACGTCAAAGTATACTAAGTTTCATGATGATAAGCTGCCAAATATACCAATTTTCGTTACTTCATATATCATGAATTTCGTCATGAAATTGTGTATAATTTGACATAAGCCAACGCCGCACTAAAAGGGCCGCAGCCAGAAGATATTGAACTTGTGTTACCACTCGATATTCACAACGATGTATTCATGACTAAAAAGACGTGTTTCAAAATAAAAACTAGGGGGGAAGGAAAAAACACATTCTCAACTGTTCGAAAAAAATAAACACACAAATTTTTCGAACAGTTGAGAGGGTGTTTTGTCTCGTAATTTCCTTAACTTCCAAGTGACCTTCCCTGCACGTTTTTTTTGAAAAACGTGTTTTTAGGCATGATACATCGCTGTGAATATCGAGTGGTATCTTTAGGCCTGGCTGCACGGTCATGCGCCGTGAATTGAATTTTCCAGAAATTGAAAAAAATGTAAAATTCACTAAAAACGTGATATCGTTCAAATGATTTGTCACAGCAGAGTACCAGAGTTCAGATGCTTTCACTGACAGTGATCAAATATTTCAACTCAGCTCATGTGCAAAATTTATTCATCACACACCAAAGATTTTTTCGATGTTGAAACAATTTTTTTTTTTCAAAAAACTTCTTGGCAGTACAAATCAGGAATATGGTGTTCCACGAAAAAGCCACAGGAAGGAAAGCCACAGGCTAATCTCATTACCCCACACATTGTAGGAGTCCAAAACGCCCAGAAAATGTTTTTCAGTTTTTTGAGTGAAAACTGGGCGAATAAAAATTCAACAATGTGATTCTTCCGCCATTTTTCAAATTCAAAACGCTAGCAGCGCCATCGTATCGCATGTTTTTTAAAAAAAATATTTTTTATGTGAGGTCTATTCGGTCTATTTTATTACCTGTCAAGCGGCACACAATAGGGAAAACCGCTATCTCTTTGTTCATAAATCTAGTACTGTTGAAACATTTTTGACATAAGTTCTAAGGTCTCTCTAAAATTACTTCATACCAACTAAAGATTATTGGAAAATTTAAGAAAAAGTATGACAACTCGATAGCGTAGTGGTTATCACGTCTGCTTGCTACTACGAGATTGAGTTGCCAGTGCGTTGGTTCGAAACTCAACCGCAGACGGATTTGTACCGATTGTTAGATTTGTAAACAAAACAAAACTGATTGAATCGTTCAAGTCGAG
>CM055405.1:24781998-24796270 GCA_029228625.1 Pseudolycoriella hygida | reverse complement strand
GATGGCACTGGGTTTGTCGCACAGCTTACCACTGGCACAGTAAAACTTTCCGGTAATGAAAGGATCTCAAAAAGTAGAACCACAAAACAGCGAAACTAATAAATAATGATCTAGCCTCTAACCCTTCATGGGTTGTAAGGCAGATTATTATTATTATTATATTATGACTTTTCGAAAAGTCAAAAATCCAACTACAGTTTTGACGGATTTCCACGGTATTCCAGCAATGAACTACGAAAAATCAAGTACATCTCCGGATTTTGCATGCCGAAATTAATTTTCGGATGATTTTTTTTAGTTCATTGCTGGAATCCCATTATTATCAATATTACCGTCAAAGTGTGAAGATTCACAAATGTACTAGATCAGCTTTTTACCATCTTCTGGAGTCATTCTCACCTTGATCTCCTAGATAAATGTGGTATTTATTGAGTTAAAGAGCAGGAGTGATGCATGAAGTAGTAAAATTTTGATCTAGTACAAATTTGAATCGTTACATTTTGACGTCTATATAACAGAAATCTGCCAAAAGTGGAGTGGAATTCTTGACTTTTCAAAAAGACGAACTTTTTCTTAAATTTTCTAATAATCTTTAGTTAGTATAAAGTAATTTTCGCGAGACCTTAGAACTTATGTCAAAAATGTTTCAACAGTACTAGATAGATACACAAAGGTAGCAGTTTTACCCACTGTACCCGAGTGGTTCAAAAACGTTCTCCGCATTCTCCTTTTGCCAAAACGTTATTAAATACTTACAGATTGCCTCATCAAAATCTGAGGCTTCACAAATACCCACTTATTTTCACGAAAACGTTGATTTTTCTATATATATAAAAAAAAAGTAAACAGACTCGCATATATTTTATTGTTTTTCGAACAGTTTCGCATTAATTTTCGAGTGTGGACCACTGTGTTCTCCCGTTAAATTTGATCAACAAATGAATGCAGAGAAATGATAAGTTGGCACCACTGTTCCTGATATGGAATGTGCATCTCGAATAAAAACATGGATCGAATGCAACCAATACGTCAAAAATATATGTAAAATTGAGAGAATTTTCGCTTTTTGAAAACTCTCATTTTACATGCGCATTCTATATCAGACACAGTAGTGCCAACTTATCATCTCTCTGAATGAATGGCTTCTAACGAGATCAAACTGTGTGTGTGAACATAATTATTATGCAACTCCATTGCGAAAAGTGAGCTGCGACGAAAGAATGATATATGGGGTGTCCTTTTATCAAAACTTAGAGAATTAATTTTTTCTAAAAAAATCTGAAACTCTGGGATTACATGTGGAATGAGTTGAGAGGCAGGATTATTTTAATAAATTTTATGTATGATGGAAGACCATAGTAATAGTAACCGTCTATGTTATCACACCGCAATTATTTATATTAAATTTTAGCATATTTCATATTATGCAGATTTATGCGAATACGTAATTTGCACTAATTACATGCTAACCTCCATATTCTATACTAAATGTATATCCTTCACCTCATATTCCTGTTATATAATTTTGCATAGGTTTTGGTATGGTTAACATTATGGTAATATCTTTTAGTGAGCTTCGCGTAGATTCTAATTCCAAAATTATGTTAAAATCTGACATAAATCTCTGAAGCGATTATGAGGAACTTATGTCGAAGAAATTAGAAATTGTCTTAGAACAAAAAGGCATTTCAATGTAAGAGCATTTAAATTATTTATTGTTTTATGAAAGTATTTAAATCATAGATGGAATGACGTAAATCTGAGCGTATTTAATGTTTTAAAACATTTTCTGGCAGCAATTTCGACTTTAGCACATTTATAAGTAATTGACATTGTTAAGTGGATTTCCGAATACGTGTTACGTGAAAGTGGTGCTTGGGACGAAAGTATTATTTTATTTATGCTATGGAATGTACTAAAGTAATTCATTATTCAAGGGGTCGAAATAAAAAATTCCGAAAAAAGTGTGAATCTTGCGCCATAGTATATCAAAGTGCTCTTGAAAAGCTAAATGGCAGATTTTAAACCATATATAAACAATTACAGCAACGAAACATCCATGGCAAATGAATCAACATATTTTATGACTATTGGGTTGAAAACCCGCGAAACCGCTTTAAACAGGGAAACATTTTACTGTTGAATTAGGTGGTGCTACCTTCGTTAAAATTCAAATACAAACATCCGCTGTCAAAAATACGGAGTGGTAAAAGGCAAAAAGTGAGAGGGAAACCACAGAGAGTCAAAAAATGATAAGCCTAGAGCGATACCGATTTTCTTATTATACTTTTTGGTACAACTTACGTATGAAGGTAGTTGAACGCACTAGATGTGAGATTGCCGATTTCTTTTTGATTAATTTTAAATAAATGAACTAATAACTTTCATTCAGTGCGTAAAAAAATTTACTGGACTAGAGAAAATGACTTCATGCGATATCAAAATAACGCGCAAAAAATCATCTTTTTGTAGGTGAATTGCAAAATAGTACATTACATCACAAGGAGCTAAAATGGTGCATTTAGACCCAGGTGGTGAAAAGGTCGAATCCAAGGGCGGAGCCCGAGGAAAGACCTTTTTAACACCGTGGTCTAAATCAGCACCGTCTTAGCTCCGAGTGATGTATACTATTTTTCGCGCAGACGAACAAAACGCCAGATTCCGAACAAAAAAACTCGATAAATTTTGCATGAAATTTCATATAATGATCATAGCAAGTGTACAATTAGATTTTTCTCATTAATCATTTGATTTTTTGTTCACGTAAATGTAAACAAAAATGGATAGTAAATAGAGTGGTCAGCAGTGAGAAGTGGGACGAGAAGTATTTTCATTCCCAGCTCCTAGGACATAAAATAATTTTTGTCCCACGTCAGCAGTGAGAAGTGGGGCGAAAAGTATTTTCATTCCCAGCTCCTAGGACATAAAATACTTTTCGTCCCACCTAAAATGCTTCTTCAAATGTAAGTCTAAATAGCTCCTCTTCGTTTAGAAAATCGGTGAGAAAATGTGGCGTTTTTTGTCCGTCTGCGCGAAAAATAATTTTAGAACATGACCGTACAGCGCAAAACGCAAATCGCTGTCTTTTTGGGAATGGCTTTAACCCTCTTAACCGTTAAGGTGTCCAGAAAAATCTTCGAACTCAATGAAAGCGATATGAAAATCGGTGTAGAATCGCGGCAATAACTCGTTTTAATGAGAGCAACATAATTTTACAGGTGACATTTTACATAAAATAGCGACAAAATTTTCATGGACTGATTAAGTGAGAATATTCAATGAATTCATCGCATAATAATTTTTTGCTATGAACAGAACATGGCAGCCTCGTTTACAAATTTTTGGCCGACGGCAACGCTTCAAACATTTTTAGTTTATTTCAGTGTTCCCACAAAACATCTCGAGGTATGGATGTAGGAACAGGCGTAATCGGTAAAGTAAATCTAATTTTTATGTCAATTGAAATGACAATTGCGTTGTATGGAGTAACGGATTTTACAAGTCATTCTGATTTGGTCAGTTGTCAAAGTCACACGTTTTTGCAATCTAATAAATTATTTTATTTTTACCGATAATTCGTGTCTTTAATTAATCTCACCGTTTCTTCATGGGGGCTCAAGGTCGTGAACCAGGGCATTGAGTAAATAAAGTAAAGGAAAAGTAATTGGCAAAGTTGAAAAGTCGCAAAGTTGTTACGTTGATAAGTGAAAAGAGTCGATAAGCCGTAAAGTGCAGATAAGCAAAGAGTTAAGTGATGTATTGTAAGTTTCACTTAAAATGAAACTTTTTAACTATTTTACGTTCTCTCAGAAAGAGCAAATAAATTGAGGCGCAGCATACAATTTGCATAACCTTGAACACTCATTCACTCTCTTTTGAAAAAAAAGAGAAGATCCAACTATAAAACCATTGATTTAGTTCAATGGTAATTGCAAATTGAGAGATAAGAGTACGCTTGAATGCTGCGACTGAAATTATTCGATTTTCAAATAAAACACTTTGTTCCGTTTTACTTCGTACGCACAATAAAGGAAAAGCAATTCGATAAAAACTAAAAACTATCAAGCTGCGAATTGTTAAGTAAGTCTCTGTAAAGGAAAAGAACGGAACATTCTAGAAGAATTTTTATAGGCGACACGTGGATGGAACAATACGAACAATAGAAAAGAGTAGCTGAACAACGTGGTTGTGTTTTGTGAAATCGAATCAAGTGCAAATTTTTTTCTTATGGATGACTTCATCGAAAATTTAACTACCGCTGAATTACGTAAAATACTTCGAACTCGTAAATTATCAATTTCATACAAAAAGAAAATTGATTTAGTGAAACGATTAAAAGGACACAGAGGAATTGTTTCGAGGAATTTTGACAGGCGACGAGGACAATGAATTTGAAGATTCTTTGGAAATGACATCGAATTTTGTATTCAAGGATGTTGAAGATGCGTTGGAAAAGTTTACTGGTGAAACCACGAAGTCGGTAAATGAATGGCTCAAAAATTACGAGGACGTAGCGAAAGCCTGCGGATGAAACGAAATACAAATGTAGTTGTTACGCAAGTTGGTACGAGGTGCAGCACGCAGTTGATATCCGCTTCAACGGTTATCGGTTATAAATTACTAGTAGAAACGCTGAAGAAACAGTTCGACAAGGAAAGGACAAGTTACGAGATCCATAAAGATTTAAGGCTAAGGAGAAAATTTGCGTCGAAGATGCTCTTGGAATTTTTCTACGAAATGAAGAAATTTGGTCCGAGAGTGGATGAACCATCCATGGTGCGATACATTGTTGATGGGTTATCGGAAAGAAGCAATGAAAAGGCAATTTTGTACGATCCAGAAAGTCTAGATGAACTGAAAGTCAAGCTTAAAGTGTACGAGAAAATGCACAAGGTCAAATCAGCATCAGCAACTGCACGTTGTAAAAGTCACAATCAAGATGCGTGTCCGGATCAAGAAAAGGGAACACGATGTTTCAAATGTAACAGCTTTGGTCACATGGCTCGGGATTGTACAGAAATCGAACCAAACAAGACGATGGGTGTAGTAGTATCGTCCAGTGGATGATAGTATCGTCCAGTGGATGATAGTATCGTCCAGTGGATGATAGTATCGTCCAGTGGATGATAGTATCGTTCAGTGGATGATAGTATCGTCCAGTGGGTGATAGTATCGTCCAGTGGATGATAGTATCGTCCAGCTGATGAAGTTACCTTCCACCGGATGATATTATGGTGCAGCGGATGATATTATATTCCAATAATATGATATTATCGTCCAATGAGGTGATATTATCTTCCAGCGTGATGATAATATCTTCCGGTGTGACGATAACATAGTCTAATGGACGATACTATCTTCCATTGGGATGATGATATCGTCTTGAGGATGATAATATCTTCCAATGGATGATATTTTCTTCCGATGGTATTACAACATCATCGGCCGGCATGATAATATCTTCCGGTGGATGATATTATCTTCCAGTGTGATGATAATATCTTCCAGCGGACAATAAAATCTTCCAGAGTGATGGTATTATCGTTCAACAAAAGGTATTATCGTCCAACGGAAAATAATCCACTTTCAAAGAGAGTATAAAACAAAGAGGGAGGAAGATTGTCGATATGCCTGACTTAAAATTTGTGGCAACACTCAAAAATGTGGACAACATGAATGGCCTATAACATAATATGATCATGTTCTTCAATTTCACTAATTGATTTTAAACTTTTCTTAATTCAAACAAAATGTTGAAAACTCGATGTGTTACATTATATATATAAATATAATCTTTGACTTCATGAAGAGTTGTATGAGTTCTGAATGTAAAAGCGTATGTAAATCTAGGGGAATCTCTTTTCACTTCACTTTTCATAAACATCATTAATCATTTCCAGAACTTTCATATCCAGTTATCTTTATTTGGGCTTCAAGATTATGCGAATATGTTTCTAGCAACGTCTCCAATCTTGTATTAAAGTTAAAAACTATAACAAAAAATTAAATTTCTGCAAAATTTCACGTTAATTAATAATAAATTATTGAGTTAATGAATTGCATTGTTTGAAATAAAACAATTTATCGATGAGTTTTCATACGTTCGGATGCCTTTCATTATAAATCAAACATATATTTCGAATGACTGGTGTAGTTAGTGTACGTTTTGTGATCACAAATATTTATATCAAAAATCAAACAATACACCACAATTTGTGGATTTAATTTTCCAAGCTGATAAATGCTTTTTGTGCTGCAAATATTAGTCGACTATGTCCATTTAAGCTGTAATATTTAATTCATAATATTTGTTTATGCAAGTACTGTGCGCCGTAAAATAATTTTAAGGTTACGGCGCACAGTGTAAAACGATTTGCAGAAGTATTTTTCACAAGAAATTTCATGATGAAGTGCATACAATTTTTATGTCGTTTTTTGTCTCTTTCATATTGTAAATTTCGTCATGAAACTTTCCATACTTTAACATTAGCTGACGCCGTACTAAAAGTGGTATACACGCAACTAGCGTCATGCTATATGTATACTGAGTTTCATTATAAGATGCATAGTCTTCAAATACTATAGTATCAAGTAATTGACTGTTTGCGCATATTATCATGAAATTCACTATACTTTGACATAAGCCGATGACGCACTATTGGATTGAATAGTTTTTCTATACTGGGAGTTTTTTTTGGTGCAATGTGGGAAGCTAAATTCTATTTTAATCATACGGAAGAGTAAACCAAAGAGAGGCAAAAATCTAAAGTTTCAGGAGCTAATACATTCAGTGAGGAAGTATCGGTCATTTTTGGAGGATGGCGTTTTAGCCACACATATGACGTACGGGCCAAAAGTAAGCAAAGAAATGTACAGTGGCAACTCCACATTATGAAATTAATAATTAATACACTTCCTCATTTTTCTTGTTTACTTCTGTACCAATTTTTACCAGTTTGAAGAACCCCATCTCTGTGTAGATCAATTTTTTAACTTCCCAGCGAGTAGTACAGTAATCCATTACTTTTCTGTACCGAGTAATGACTTTCGAAGCGATTTCGAATCAATTATTTTGGTAGTGTAAAAAAAAAGAAATGACAGTAATGGATTTCGAATGCATTCGCAACAATCTACTTTACTCGTAATTACACATTATTTTGACAAATATTATTCGGAGAACTGACATTTTTTGGAAAATTCAACAATTTCACTCAATTCAAATTTGTGAAATTCCAAAACTGAATGTTGAATTAACTGCGTTCGCTTTTAGCGCGCCGTCGGCTTATGTCAAAGTATACAAATTTCGAAATGCATAATATTTCAAGCGTCAAAAAATGGTGTGCTTGTCTTGTCAACTTATGCACTTCATCATGGAATAACGTATATTTTGACACATAAGCCGATGTCGCAACTAAACAAGTGGATTCGCTTCACACAATTTCTTTATTATTATGTTTGTAAAATGTATATTGTATTTTGGTTTTGTAGAAGGGTATGTAGAAGAGAAAATAAACGCAAAATGTAACTACACATAACATAATAGGGACGTCTCCCCCCTCCCCCTTGTCTGCAATGTTTCATACAAATGAAGATTTTTGTGTCGCGAAGTGTCTGTTTTCTTAGACCCTCCTACCCTCAAACGCTGACGTTATTTATGAATGCTCCCATATGTAATTTTTACAGTCTTGGTTGACAACAAATTCTTAATATTTCCCGCAAGTCCCTAGGCACAAATTTTCAACTTTGAACTTTTCATTATTGACACAAATGGTGAATATCGAAGCTAGATGGTCATCGAATTTCAAGTTCAACAACTATTGTTAGGCTTTATACATAATTACAGCCCAAACTTGAGACAAAAATGTTACGATCTTCTCAAGAGAAATTTATGCGTTTAATCTATGAATTGAAAACCATAAAACACACACACTGTCTTGTAAAGTCTCTTGCACACATAACGTACGAAAATTGGGTCAATTTAATCTAATACATTATAATGGATGATGTTGACCATTTATTATGTGAAAATGTTGCCAAGGATGACTTTAAATGGCCCCAAATAAACCATTTTACTGGTGTATTCTTCTGCAAGCCATTTTATGTACATGACATATAAACTTATATAGATATTTCGAGATAAATTTGCTTTTCTATAACAATTCTCCACTGTCGACGATGAGCAAAGCTCTGTGTAACTATATAGTTTATCGTCTTCCACCATCCAAAGGGGAAATATTTCTAATATGTTATATGATAGTTTTGCGTTGTATAATTGGATTTGGTAACGGCATAAGTCAGCCGAAATTTAGTTTAATCTTTATCAACACCATTTAGGAAACAGAGAGGCATTAATTTGACCCCTATTTTGATTGGGATACATGTTTTGGAAGTCGGAAAGTCTTAAGATATTGTAGAGACACCTAATTTAGACTTCAACAATGTTTCGGAAGAAATTGTTATGTATCCGACTTACGAATAAATCTCTTAATCAGTGTCATTGATGCCGAAACTTCATAAGATCTCACTAATTGGTCTAGGTGAATGAAATAATTTATGAATTTTAACCGAGTTATGGTTACAATGGACACTTCACTTTATATTCCACTATATGTTTAGAAAGGAGATGGAAAATTACAGACATTTTATAAGGTTAAATCAACAATATTATCGTACTATTTTCGTAGTTTCACGAAATGCTATGTAACTCCCTCACACTATTGTATTATTAATTCAAAATCTGAACTCGGACCAAAATATTCTGGGATAAAATAACTTTTTCCTACCCATCAATCTAATTTGCATGTTCCAACAAATCGCTTCTAGGAAATCATATCAAAGTTTATGTTAGCGTCACATGATACATTTTTTTTTGTAATCATTTTGCATTTTGGAACTCATATTCATACGAGAATGTAAGAGAAATTGAAGTAGCGTGTAACTTAGTAACGTTGTAACATAACATTCAAGGAACTTCGCACAAAATGTTCAGAATTCTTTGAATGTCTGAAAGTATAAACGAAGTTTTGACTACACTGGAGTTTTCACATGATTTGTTTTATAATTTGTAAGAACAACAGAAGCTACGCAGACCCGTAAAACTCCCTATGAGAGCTAGTTCCGTCCCCTCCGAATTCTACTCCTGATCCTCTCTCAACCCGACATCTAACTTCAATCTGTACAAGCTATTCTTGGAATATCATGTAATGCCTAGTGCATACGTACGCATAACCTATAAATTATGTGGCGCGAAAACTCAACCAATTTAAGAAAAGTTGTTTCTTTTTGCTCGTTGTCTTAAAAACTGGAAAAACAACTTCCAGCCTCATCAAAATCGGTTGAAAATTGGCTGAGATATCGAGGTTTGAAAATGACCTTTTTGTATGGAGAATAAATTTTTCTATTGTCCTCATCATTATGGAAACTTTTTTTCTGATCTGTCGGTTTCTATCTATCTATCTATGTTCTATCTATTAATAATTTTGGATCTTGAGAACTAGACAGCCGATCTTCCTGAAATTTTCAGGTATCGTCATTCTCGGTCCCAAATGTAAAATTTCATATGCCGCTTTTCCGGGAAAATTCTGGAAAAGCCGTGGCATGTGGAAAAGTGGTCAATTTTGAGGGTTTTTTAGGTAATGCTCGGAGTTTTCCAATTTTAACTCCGAAGTGACAATAGCTAGGAAGATGGTTTCTTCGGGAAAGTTATAGAGTTTGGTCAGAATAATGTTTTGCGATCTTAAGAAAATGGCTGCAAGCGGTAAAACCGGCGCCATCTTGAATTTTCCAAAGCAATAAGTTAGGTTTTTTTTATTTTCGAATTTTAGCTTCGGAATGACAATACTTAGAGAGGTGGTTTCTTCGGGAAAGTTATAGAGTTCGGTCGGGAGAATTTTTTGGGATCAGAAATCTGCCATCTTGGATTTTTGTTAGGTATAAATCAAGCTTCTTTGGGTTTTCGAATTTTAGCTTCGGAATGATAACACTTAGAAAGATGGTTTCTTCTAGAAAGTTATAGAGTTTGGACAGGAAAATTCTTTTAGCATTTTATGTCGGATTTTTTACTAAATTCTGAATAAGAATACCTAGACAGTTGGTTTCTTCAGGAAAGTTATATGAATCACTGAGAAGAATTGGTGACACGAAGTGTTCCGAAGGTAGCCGAAGGTGACACGAAGTGTTCCAATGGTAGCCCAAACTTACACGAAGTGTTCCGGAGGCAGCCGAAGGTGACACGAAGTTTTGCGAAGGCACGCGAAGGTGCCACAAAGTATTCCGAAGGTAGCCGAAGGTGATACGAAGTGTTCCGATGGTAGCCGAACGTGTTGGAAAACAATTTTTTTCGGAAAGAAAATTTTTTTCAGAGAAAAGTTTTTGTGGAGAAAATTTTTTTTCGGAAAAAAATTTTTTTTTGTGAAATTTTTTTTCGGAGAAATTTTTTAAGGAAAAGCTGTTTTGGAGAAAATTTTTTTTGGAGAAAAATTATTTTGGGAAAAAATTGTTTTTGGAGAAAAATTTTGGTTGAAAATAATTTTTCTGAGAAAACTTTTTTTTTCCGGAGAAAAATTTTTTTTGGAGAAAATTATGTTTGGAAAATTTTTTTGAAGAAATTTTTTCGGAGAAAATTTTTCGAAGAAAAGTTTTTTCGGAGAAATTTTTTTTTCGAAGAAAATTTTCTTTTCCGGGAAAATTTTTTTTCATAGAAAATTTTTTTCAAAAAATAGAAATTTTTTCAACAACTGAAAACTTCCAAAACGACTGATATCACTACAAAAACCTTTTCAAAGGTAGAGTGTGACGCAGTCCGTAAGTCCGCTTCGAAAATTAATGATATCGCTTGAGGTGACGTTATCGCTGATAATACGCAGAAGTTTATTTTAGTGGAACCTTGTGTTTAAAGCTTTGATTTCCTGAAAAATTTACAGCGCTTTTTTTAAAACAAAATTACGTTGTGTTAAAAAAAATGCGTCACCAGCGGAATCATTTTTCAACACTTTCAGTTTTTTCACGCAAAAATTTAAATTTACCTTAAAAAATCTACGCAATTAGAAACAAAAGTCAAATTTTTGCAGCGCAAAAACTGAAAGCATAGAAAAATTATTTCGTTGTTCCGTCCGTCCGTCCGTCTGTCACCGCGATAACTTGAGTAAAACTCAACCGATTTTCAAAAACTTTTCTCTGAAAGGTAACCAAAATATATTTTATGGGATTGAATCTGGGCACTGTCGGCTCAAGGGCCGACAATTTATGGAAGAACTTTTTTTAAATTTGAGTCCTTGGACTTAACTAGGGCACTAAAACCGAGTCTATGCTAGGGCCATACATGTTTTTTATACATAACTCGAGTAAATCTTTTCCGATTTTCATAATTGTTTTTTTAATCGACAGGTCTATGAAAGCCCTCTATTTGTAGAAGAAACTTTTTTGAGATTGGGCGCTAGGATATAACTAGGGTACTACTAACGAGTCTCCGCTAGCGCTTTACATGTTTTTTATAATTAACTCGAGTAAATCTCTTCCGATTTTCAAATTTTGTTTGATCGAAAGATCACGGACTGTCTCTTGTTTTATGGCAGAAAATGTTTTGATTAGAAACACTTGCACTCAGTCATGACCCTAAAACTGAGTTTCTACTTGGGCCCAACGCGTTTGCTTGCATAAATTGGATACATCCTAATTGATTTTGTTGATTCTTTTTCTATTTGAGAGGTAAAGTACAGAATTATATTCAAAAACAAATTAGGACCCGGTGCCTGTGCTCAGGGCTGAAGTCCTATATAGGTCGGCCCTAACCAAAAAAAATTGTTTGCTATGTTGCAGAGCAAATTGAGGGAAACATTTTTGTCTATGGAAGTATATGCCCGAGGCATTTCCTTATTATAAAAACGTTTGAGTCTTTTCGTAACATCAACTCTGTTTGTCACATCTATTCTGTTACGTACGGGTCCCTTGCATATGTTTTGTACCTATAACTGATCGTTACTTGCGCACTTCTCTTAATTGGTCATAGGCAGTCAAGCATAGACCAATAATAATTAAAATAATTATAGACTTGTAAAGTGAGTGTAATACAGACTCTCTCGACGAATGCCGCAGATAAACAATATAAATAAAAATGCACCGTACAGTAGAACGCTATTAAATCAACCGGTCTATTGTTGAACCTTTTATCATATAAAAAAATCCTAATGACTTCCATCTCACTTGAAACCATTTATTAATAGCAACGACTCCAATGACCCAAAGTAAAACAAAGATAGACCCCCATTAAAGCAATAAACTAAACTTGAATTGTAATTTTCACGTTTAAAGCTAATTTATTGCTATCATAAAATACATACGTGTATGTATATTAAAAATTTGCTGGAAAAATTGTAACGGCCAAAAATATACGGAAAAAGAATAAATAATAAACATGTAAAATTTATCTTATTTTCACGTTTTCCTTTTTTTATTTCGTTTCAGATAATGTCGTCGCGGAGCTGGCATGAAAATATCCCTGATGTGTAATATTTTAAAATATTAATATAAAAAAAGGAAAGAAAATTATTTGTGATATTTATAACTAAAACAAAGTATAAATTTAAAAATAAATATAAATAAATTTTCAGTATATAATAAAAAGTAAATTAATTTGAAAACAAATTGCGTTCATAAATCCTAAATTGATTAATTATTAAACAAAAAATGAATTAAATATTTTCTAATAGGAAAATTTTGTATAAATGTATTTATTTTCTGTTTTAACAAGTAACTTTATTATACAAATTTATAATATTGTGAATGACGTGGTTAACAACAGAATACATAGAATTGCGTAAACAATTTCCTTTAAAAGGAAAGTCAAATTCATCATCCAATAATATTATTCGCGTGATTGTATAATGTTGGTCTCCATTTTAACAAAAAATCAACAACGAAGTGTTCGAGATATTGTCAATAATCAAATAGGAAAATGCTATCGTCATTTTCATCAACAATTACAGCGACAACATCGTTTTTCGTATCACCACCACCATCGAATACGTTCCGGGATGCCATTACCATCCATGCTTATTGTGGTAGCAGTGTTTTTTATCACAATATTGTTGCAGCAGAGTCAAGTAGCTAGCGGTGAATTATACAGTGATAATAGTAGTGTTTATAATAATATTGCTAATGAGCAAATTAGCGGGAGCTATTCAAGCCCAAGTACCAGTAGATTAAGACGTTCGCCTATGTTTCAAAATGAATTCGCTGTATATATACCAAGTGGAACTGATGTAGCCGATAGTTTAGCTGATAAATATGGATTTAGTAATTTGGGACAGGTGAGTTTTATTCATGATTGCAGTTTTAAGTTAATGTCTGCGAAATGGATCGCGAAAAGTAAAGAATTACTTGGCGATGAGTGTAGCGATTATTTCTTTATATAACCTATTCTACACGAAACGTTGACAATTTGTTTTTCCGGGAAAAAAACTGTGCTGATTCACGAATGAAAAAACATGCTGTAGCTAGGAAAAATCATTTTACAAGTAGTACTTCACAATGAAATATTGGCGCTATAGATGATATTATTCTCTGAGTGTGATAATTGAGGTTAGTTATACTGTCGTCATAAGAAAAAAAACATGGAGAAAATCAGTGAAACTTTTTAACGAAATTCGCCGAAAAAAATCAAATTAACGACAAATTAAGCAAGAGACTCTCAGCGATTTTTATGTTTAATTTTGTCGCTATGGGTTTTTTTCGGCGAAATTTGTAGTAAATGATCGCTGATTGCAAATCGTCTTATGAAAATATAAATACAAAAAGATTCGCTCAGTTTAGCTTTGCGCTATCATATTCATGTTGTACTTAGAAGAGGCGCCTCCCATTTAATGACAAATAATGCACTCGTCAATGCATAAAGATAATGAAAGATAAAATCTCATAAAAAACTTAGTGACAAATTTAATCAAAAGAATTCCTTTGTCTAAGTGTATCTTTTTCGGCAGAATGACAAATCAATTAAGCTCTAGCTGAGTTGAGCTCAAATTGTAGATGAGTCTCGAGTTAAAATTCAGCTTATTCTAACCGTCAAAATGACGTTTTAAATGTCAAAAATTTAGACAAATAAGTAGTTTGAGCAATGTGCCAATGCATCCTCATAAAACTATAGAAAAAACATAACCAAAGACCCGTACGTATCAGAATAGATGTGACAAACAGAATAGATGTGGCAAAGTGACTCGAACGTACCTAAATATACAAATAAGCAAACAATCCAACGTTTTCTGTTCTTTTATAACTG
>CM055405.1:24751418-24781498 GCA_029228625.1 Pseudolycoriella hygida | reverse complement strand
ACCGACCTTCGAAAAACCATGTTTTTGGTCACTTCCTCGACCATATCTCCGAAACCACTTGATCGATTTTGCTCATCTTCGAACTTGAATCATGGGAGGCATGTTCCTTTCAGGGAAAAAAAAGTTTAGGCTGATCGGTTCAGCCGTTTGGGAAAAAAAGTGGAGACGGACAGACGGACAGACGGACATTTTTTTTATTGCTGATTCGTCATCTCTAGACGATAATAGATGCATCCCCCCAACTCCCGCCTCAATCTAACCCATGTTACATTAAAATTGTTTGCAGTAAACGTATAGGACCTTCGTACTTCGTACGGGTCCAAAAATGAGAGAATAGAAGCGAATTATTTCAACGATTTTCATCAAGAAAAAATGAGTGAACGACAAAATCAAATAAAAGATTCTTTAATTGTATAATTTTTTCGCTCGTTTGTTTGTCAATAATTCACATTTCTTTAATTTTTCTTGTCGAGACTTCACCCTTCAAGTCAGGCGATCGAGGTCGATATGTTTTAATCAGTTGAATATCTCTACAAGACAAACAAACACGTATCACCTATTTTTACGGCAATAATGATGAATTCTAACGAAGGTTGAACTGAACAAGTCCCGGAATACACACAAGCTTTCTCCCCGAAGCTATGAAAGATGCTTTAATTAGTCTAAAGTACCGAAAATGAAAAACGAAATTAATTAATGTTCTGAAACATAGACTATGTATTCACATCCCTTTCACTTAATCAAATAGAAAATGTTTCATTGTAAATCATTTCTTCTCGCCATTGTACGACTCTCTTATATCAACTCTAGCTTGTCATATCCTCATAATATCCAACTAGCAGAGCACTAACTTATTATTATTTACAGCCAACGCGATAAAGGAAAATGACAAATACGCGCGCAAATAAATAAATTGTTTAACAAAACGATTCATTTTAACATTTAATTACATGCAATGAACGTACCTGGGAAATATAAAATAATAAATTATGTTACTTGAATACAAATTTGTGTGTTCGTAATTTCTTCACATTTGCACATTATTTACTCACACCGTGCCGCTATAGATGTACATCGGAGATGTAGTTTATTAACGAAGTGTTTGACTAAAATGCTATTCACAGGCATTATCGACTGCGGAGGAAGCAAGAAGAAAGTCGTATAGGAAGAATAATTTTTTAAAATGCAGACTGTTCGACCTGTTCCCTGAATTGTTGTTGTAATACGATAACGAAAAAAATAGAGAACGTCGATAGAACAAATGGGCCATTAGCAGGCGCCTGCGAATAATAACCGCATGACCGCACACATTTGTGCTATCATAAATAAAAGTTTTATATTACAACGTGTAGATCCTACTTTTTGGATATCTGGAGACTCCATACCAACGAGTTTCACTTTTTCTGAACATTAGGTGTATTCACGACACTCAAATCGATCAAACGGTTGACGGTGTACCAATTATCTGATGTGCTGATTCACTAGTCAACTGAAATCATTTCTTATTTATGGTTCATTCTACGAATACTCCAATCTGCCAACAATAGATTGAGTCATTAGTTTTATGTTTGTCCGTATTCAGCTGTGAAAGCATGGATGACGCCACTTGAGAAAAGGGAGTAGTCCTACGTTGAGACGTTAATTCAGCTTAGAAAAAAACATAGATGTCACCATTTGAGGTTCGGTGACAAGTCACGGACAAGACACGATCTATGAAAATATCTTTTCTGGGTATCGATTCTCGTTCTCCATCACTTGTAGGCAGTCTGGTCATATTGGAAAGTCAGTTGTCAGAAAACCAGTTTTAGCTCGGAGAGAAAACACCACAGAGAAACATGACATGACATGACATGATGAGGGGAAAGGGAGATAAAAAATTTAGAAAAAAACGGACGGTGTCTACGAGTAACCCACGAGCACGAGCGTGTCTGAATTTTCTTCGCGAATTCCCTTACTTTTTATACGTACTTTTTATTTGCCGTATCTCTCAATTTCATTCTTTGAATGGATAAAACAATTTTGAGGGGCCGAATTACGTTCAAAAGGTTATTAAGTAAAAGCCATTACAATGGAATAACAAAACGCACACAACATTAGATAAGACAAAAGTTTTTCTTATGGCATTCAAACGGCGTCATAATACATTAAAGACACACAGTTCATTGCAAATTATCTTATGTACATAATTAAGTTTAATTAAAATTTTACTGTAATTGTAAGGATTATACACCAAAGAAAACACGAAATCGTTGTCATTCATATAAATGCGGTAAATGTACATTTTATTTTTCGGGAAGGAGTAATAATATAACATTTTTAGAGGGTTTTTCCATGTATGTTGGATTGGGGGTGGCACGTTTGAGTAATAAATTTCTGGTGGTAATTCTGTGGTAGTTGAAATGTGAGGAACATAAACTACAATTTTTAACGATTTGATGCTCGCCAAAGATGACAAAATGAAATGACATTTGGGCGTTGATTTTAATGCGCTTTTATATAAAGACGGTTTAATGTTAGACTACGTTTTAATTGAAAATTATTTACGCTAATTAAGCACAAAATGTTATGACTTTTCTCCTAAATATAATTCTGTAACCTTTGTTCCAGTTCTCTTCATATATACGATTCTAAACTTCTATAACAAGGAATTTGGGAATCCTTTCATGATACATTTGTTTCAAACCTAGGTTAGGGAACTCGACAATAAACAACAAAATTGCTACGAAATAGGTATTTTTCGAGCATAGTTTATCAACAACAGAACAACAAGAAGAATTTTTCCGACCTCACTGCTGATGATGACTCTCAAATTAATTGATTTATTACGAATTAAGCCGCCTTAAAATTTATTCTCTCCCCCTCCCCTACCATGATTCGAAAGTACGTCGAAAAGAATTCCTTGTTAAAATACTAAAAGTACGTTTTAGGTACACTGTACCTGGTACAGGTGAAGAAATTTATCTTTGCAGTCGTAGAAACGTTTTCTTCATTTCTCTTACTTCTCTCATTCTCCATTTTTTTAAACCGAGAGGGACGGATCATTTTCTGAATCCTAAAACACAGATCTGTTGACCCTTTTTTTTTTCTTCTTCATGCTATAACCAATGACAAATATTAGAGGTGCATGTCGTCACACCCCCCAGAATTTGTACTGAGGGGAAATTAGCACCACTGATGCGCCTGAATTTGTGCTGACGAATGGTACCAATTTTAGAATTTGCTGGTGACCCAGCACAAATTCATCAAAAAATGAAATTTTGATTTTTCGTCATTTTTGTATGGGAACTTACTTCAGTTCAGGTTTTCTTCAAAAGACAACTACACCACGAATTTGTGCTGGCGATTGACACCTACCCCTGGATTTTACGACATCTGGTCATCCAGCACAAATTGAAAAACTGGGCGAAATTTTGATTTTTCGCGTTTTTTCGATGGAGAGGGTCTCGATTTCGAATTTTATTGCGGAAACTTTTGCACCACGAATTTGTGCTGGCGATTGACACCTACCCCAAGATCTCACGACATCTGGTCACCCAGCACAAATTGAAAAACTGGCCGAAATTTTGATTTTTGGCGCTTTTTGTATTGACAAATTCGTGGTGCAATGGTTTCCGCATTCCGGTTCCATTCGTCAAAATAGTCCAGGTTCAGGGGTTCGTTTCGGCTCGGAGGCCCAATTGATACTAACTTTCTGATTTGAAGGCGAAACCTTGGCCATTGACAAAGTTAATAAATACAAATGAAGGACAAGGTATTATATAATGTATATGCCAACGTCACTGGAAAATTAAGAAGTTAGGACAATTTTTTTAGCTCCGTAAAAGAACAACTTGAGGACATAATGTTCTAAGTCGTTCTTGGAAATTTCCGGTGACCATGACAACAGTTTTATAACACAGTTTACCGTAGCACTACAACCTATCCCATTCATTGTTAGCTTTTAGAGCTTTCACATGCCTTCCATTCGCTCTTTATGTCCGTTCGTACGTCTGTGCATGTGCACCCTTCACCGGGGAATCACCGATGATTCACCGAGGAACCACAAATGATTTCACTATTAATGATCGTTGATTCATTCTTAAATCATACTTCCTTCTTTGTTGAATCATCGGTGATTCATTGTTGAATAATCGGTGATTCATTGTCGAATCATCGGTGATTTATTGTCGAATCATCGGTGATTCATTGTCGAATCATCGGTGATTCATTGTCGAATCATCGCTGACTCATAGTTGAATCATCTGTGATTCATTGTTGAACCATCAGTGGTTAATTGTTGAAAAATCGATGCTCCATTGTTGAATCATCGATGATTCACTGTTGAATCATCGATGATTCATTGTTGAATCATCGGTGATTCATTGTTGAATCATCGGTGATTCATTGTTGAATCAACGGTGATTCATTGTTGAATCAACGGTGATTCATTGTTGAATCAACGGTGATTCATTGTTGAATAATCGATGATTCATTGAAGAATCATCGGTGATTCATTGTTGAATCATCGGTTAAGCATTGTTTAATCATCGCTGATTCATTGCTGAATCATCGCTGATTCATTGCTGAATCATCGCTGATTCATTGTTGAATCATCGGTGATTCATTGTCGAATCATCTGTGATTTATTGTCGAATCATAGGTGATTCATTGTCGAATTATCCGTGATTCATTGTCGAATCATCGGTGATTCATTGTTGAATCATCGGTGATTCATTGTTGAATCATCGGTGATTCATTTGATTCATTGTTGAATCATCGATGATTCATTGTTGAATCACCAGTGAATCATTGTTGAATCATCGGTGATTCATTGTTGAATAATCTGTGATTCATTGCTGAATCCTCGGTGATTCATTGTCGAATCATCGGTGATTCATTGTTGAATCATCGATGATTCATTGATGAATCATCGGTGATTCATTGTTGAATCATCGGTTAATCATTGTTGAATCATCGGTTAATCATTGTTGAATCATCGGTGATTCACCAATAAATCGCCGATGATTTACGTCCAAAACTAACTCTTTTGGATACACTCTTTCGCTACTTTCCTATACCAATGACAATGGTTTTTTTTGGAAACACGAAACGATTTTCTCTTTGGCCTGACAGTTTTTTTTTCATTATGACGCAAACTAGAGAATAAATTGTTTACATTTTTACTCTAAATTCATTAATTAATCTGAAAAGCATGTTGCCAAATCCGTTATCTCATTCAGTCACATTCGAAAACCTCATGTATTGTTTATGAAAACTGCTATCGGCTATCATTGTTTCAAATATTACTTTATTTAATGACTACCAGTCATTTTGTAACACTTACAATATTGATGACCAAAACGAACATTCTATTCCTATTTTAAAATGAAATATATCCAAGATAACAATATGTTGTTTTGTGTTATTATTGCACTCACCATGCGGGGTTTGCAATGGATTTTCCATGAAAATACCATAAAAGTGATTTATGTTCCCACACTAGAGATTTTTTTTTGAAAAAAAAATCACCAATTCTTTCATAAAACCATAAAACCACACTACGCCTTCCGTCATAATTTATATGAACTCATAATTTACTTGCTGCTACAGTCTCCTCAACCAAACACTCCCCCTATTTTCATATAAAATACATAAACGAGCGCATCCCATTTTCATACTGATTTTTTTTTCGATAGTTTGTGTAACCAGACCTAAAGATGGGTACACACATCGGGTGAAGTGTAAGTACAATTGTGGTAATTTACGAGTAAAATTTGACATTCCATATGTTAGCATTTTACTTACGTACGTTTTACCCGTCTGAGAAAGTTTCTGAGATGAGTGTTCACTTTTTACATGTTTGTGGATTGTAAACACGTCCCTCTGACGTTCTTGCTTGTAAATTTTTGTGTTGACGAGGGTCTAGAATACCCTTGGCTCGGATTCGGGTACAAGCCATCCTATTGTCAAAACAGTAACTTTACAAGCCACTCTTCTTCCTTTTAATTTCTCCATCACACAATTTTACACGTTTTTCAACAAAACGTTGTATACTAGTCTTCAATACAATTGTAAATATCCTTCAAGATCAACGGTAATTTATCTGAAGAATATTTAAATTACATCGTGTAATCAAGCTTCGCTAAACTTTCGAAATGTACTTGAAAACAACTTCCGATCAATCCTTTTGCGTGTTGGTGTAAATTGGTGGCAAGGTAACAAACTCACTTATCTTACAGAAAACGTTTTCGAAATGTATTTTTGATTTTCGATAGATAATGTAAACGATTTGGTGCGAAGCAGATCGGAGAGTGAGAAAGAGGCAAAAAAGAAATTTAAACTTGATTTATTAAGCAATAAATTGACTCTTGCTTAAAAATCGGGGCGGGTATAAAGATTTTGGTTTGCTTAAAGTTTCTTCGGAAGAAATATGTTCACATTTTTCTCTCCCGTATTTTCAATAAGTGGAAAATCGATTTCACTTCGAAAATGACGTCACATATTAAAATATAAGGGCCCTATTTTCATAACCGGTCACTTGAGTATGATGTTTTTAAGATTGCGCCTTAAACAATAGAGAACGTTCGATGCGAACGATAAGTTTTACATTATTTTTATATAAATGAAAAATGTATGGATAAATAATGTAAAATGTATGCAAATAACGAACAAATTATGTAAATCATGTCAAAATGATGATGTAAATGCTTTTCCAATTTGGAACGTAAAAATGATGGAAAAACAATTTGGCAAAATCCATCGTTGTTGCATCAATTATACATCTTTTTTACATGATCTACATAAATTTCACATAGTTATCCTTGAAGTTTCCATCATTTTTCCATGAAACATACACAAAATTTAGATCATGGGCGCGTAGCAGCAATGCGCCCGTGACGCAAGTCCACATACGTACAAAAAATTAAGAATTTTTTTTTCGCAGACGGCGGAACCATATATGCAGCCAAGTTTTGACTTTTTTTCCTTGCGTCGCGTTGTACCCCCCTGAGACCTAGTCTGATCTGGATTCAACGTGAAATTTTGATTGAAATCGACATTTTACTCATTAAATCGGTCCAGTGGATTGGAAGATATGACCTTTAGAAAATCGTCATACAAAATGTGCTATTTCATAGAAGCCGAAGTTAATGGAAACATTCTACGTTAGTTAGTTAGGGCTCTTAGAAGGCGCCATATAAAGCCCATATAAAAGAATGTTTTGGACTGTGTTAGGACGTAGATAGATGTTTGGTGTCAAAGAAAAAGTTGTTGGGTTGGGTGTGTAGTGTGTCAGAGTGACCAACAAAATGGCCAACGGTGGTATGAGACGGACTTAGGGGAAAAATTAAATTTTTTTTCAATTTTTTTTTTGTTGGAAATAGATGTTTTGTATCAGGGCCATTCCACGAAAACTCCGTTCCAACGCTCGAAATGCTCAGTTGTTACGAAAAGATATTCATAGAAAATGGTGCATCAGAAGGATTGATCCTTCAACTAGAGGATAGTTATTTTTCTATGACTATCATTTTGTAACAACTGAGAATTTCATGCGTTGGAACGAAATGGTCCGTGGAATTGCCCATCACAGGAAATTTTTTTTGTCGCTTATTTTTTTCGCGGGAATTTTTTTTTTGCCGGAAATTTTTTTCGCCGAAAATTTTTATTCGCCGAAAATTTTTTTTCGCCGGAAATTTTTTCGCGGGATTTTTTTTCGCCGGAGATTTTTTTCGCAGGAAATTTTTTTTTGCCGGAAATTTTTTTCGCCGGAAATTTTTTCCGCCGTTTGTTTGTTTCCTCTTTTCTTCCAAAACTACTGATATACAACAAAAACTTTTTTTAAAGGGTAAACGTGACGCAAGTCCTCGTGCCTTCGAACGCCAAAAATTTGGCTTCCCGTACTCCACACATCACGCCGGGGTCCGGCATTTGTGACGCATTTTTTTAATCAAAAGTGAAAATATTTCAAAAGAATTTTTTGCGTTCCGAAGGTAGAAGCATCACCCAAATTGATATCAGTTGTTTTGGAAGAAGGGACGAGGACTTGCGTCACGTTTCCCCTTTAAAAAGGGTTTTTGTTGTAATTATTTCTACATCAAAAATATAGTTTTGTTGAATATACCCAGAGCAATGTAGCGCCATTGGGATTGGGTAGGTAGATAGGGTAACATTTGATTTTAAATGGACCGAAAGTGTGGGAGCTCGGGGTCATATACCAGATGTGTAACTGACTACCTATCAAGTGCTCTACGTCCAAGTCGTCATCTCTCTTCGGAGTTTTGTGCTAAACTTAAGAGTGCTACCTGACGACTTGCCTACGAGTTGTTGGGGAAACGGACCAGTAGGTTGAGCGAAGTTTTAACGCCTCTTCCTCGTAAAAAAATTCACTGTTCAAGACACTCTACGAGAAGGAGAAGTCTGGCCCAGGATCGTTCCAGATGGAGAAATGTTGTAACCGCTTGGGTTAGTAAGGCTGATAAGTAAGTAAGTAAGAAATGTAGAAATGTTTTTTTCTGTATAAACGAGACTACTGCGCACTCGGAGTACGGACACATCTTGTGTATTGGGCTATGTTGAAATATACTATTGAGCTCTCAATGAAACACATGTAATAGAGATATTTATTCGAAAGTAGCTTTTTATAGGAAAACAAGAGCGCTCGTGTAGATGAATGAGCCGCCGTTAGTTGCATCGATCACCGCCAAAAAAAGTGCGACAAACTACGATTGCAAAATAAAGTTTTCAAAATGACGGTGGCGACGAATAATAAAAAAATATTCCGCCAATCGTCAAATATTTTTCTTCCTCAATCTGTGCCACTGTCGGCATAGAATAAAATGTATTTCGTAATGCTCATTAAAATTGACATTGATTTTTGTGAAACGGTTCGGTTTCTAAACTCACTTTACTTAATTGGTCGATGGAAGTAAAAAACAGTTTTCTTCTACATACATTGAAAATATGCATTGATTTTGATGTTGATGTTCTAATGAAAAAAGTTACGTAAAACCTAAGCTCTGTTGGAATTTGCGTTAAATGAATGAGACGAAAATAAATTTTTGATAAGAAAATTGAGAAAACTCGTTATTTCACTGATAATAAATTAAGGACGGTTGCAAGGGTATTTCATTTTAATATTTAAAGCCATATTCCAACTAAATTTTTTGAGCAATTTTCTCAACTTAACTATGAAGAGGGTTCAATTTTAAATATGTGGAAATTGAAACGTTTTTCTTTACTTTTTTGGGAATCTCCGAAATCTTATAAATAAGTCACAGTGACAAATAATGAACCTTTTCAAATTAAATGTACCCAAACCCCTTCTATCTGAATAAATCAAAAATAAATGAGCGGAAAACTAAATTTTGGGGTTTTCTATTCGTTTAGAAAATATTCACTTTCAAATGGCATCATTTATATCTTAAGATGCCGTCTGTTATATAAATCTACAGAAAATGTCAGAAATACGGCCCTTTCGCCATTTACATAACTATTTTTGGTTTCAAACGTTCATGGGTATGGTAACCACACCAACAAAACATAATTATTAGCTTCATCGTACTTACACGGGAAGAACAAATTTTGATTGTGTGTATATTTGAATGTAAAGTCTAAAATGCCACAGCGCTCGGTATTAGTCGTTTTAATAGTGTAATTATACATGCTACAGGTGTATTTTACATCAGAAGAGTAGATCCGTAAACTGGAATTTGCATACATTGACTGTCTTTTTCGTCCGTCGTCGATGTAAACTTTTTTTTTTGTGTGTAGCAAAAATAGATTTACAAGTTCTCGTTTAAATTAGTTAAATTATAGTATATAATTTCTTTTAATCTTTTATGATAAATTGTCGTACGAAGATTATTTCGGGAGCTTCATGGAAAAGTTAAAGGAATTTAAATTTACACACATTTGCAAATTTGGATGTAGAAGGACTTCTGGGTAAAACATTTGTTTAAATTCTAAGGGTTGAAAGAAGACAATAGCTTAGTCGTTTTGGTAGACAATAAATTAAGCAACGAGGCGTAATGTGTAAAATTTTTTTATTCGATTTCTGGGTTCTGCGTAGGGAGCTTAGAACTGCGAAATCTGCAGAAAGATATTTATGTTAGCCTACAGATTCATAAGATGAAAGGCTTTTCGCCAGAGCACGATTGAAGGACTAAAGGAAAGACTAAGGAAAAATTTTTGTGTAGAGAAACTGTAAATTCGCATGAGTTCAGTTCACCTCACAGCAAAGACAATATAGTACATTACATTAGACGAGCGTAAAGCAGTGTAGAGTTTGTTTGTTTGTTTGTTTTTATATGTAACCTGAACTAATCAACGCGTGTACATAACTTAAACGATTCATTGAAGAGAATGAAAATAAAATAAAATGAAACAATTACCATGGAAAGCAAATTTTCCAATGAATCCATTCTCCGAATTTTAATGTTTGCCAGCACCGACGTACAATGTTGCAAATGGATTAACTCATTAAGTGAATCACTGGAAAAACGATGTGAATATGTGATGAAGTGATGAGTAGATAAATCAATGCATGCTTAATTGGTGAATAATTCATGATAGCATTAATGCTCTTAGATATACGAAATAGGCGCAAAAAGCCTATTTATAGCGAGTTATCGATAATAATTTGAAATGGTAGGCATTAACACCCTTAATTAATAAAATGGGCCCGACAGGCCTTCTTGAAACCAGTTTCCGATAGTATTTTCTTTACCCTCGGAGGCAGTTGTATGTGGACACCCCACGGACGAAACACGAACGCGAAAGAATGTTACTGTTTGCCTTCGGGACCACCAAATTAAAAGTTCTCAAATTCCGCGTGGGCACTAAATTTTCAGCCAAGTAACGTGGTTCGCCTCCCACCACAATCTTTTGCAAAAACACGCAGGACAAATAGTCGAAATAGGATGCTAAGTTAGTCCCCTAGAGGACATTGGAATACTCCGAGGTTGAATCCCGCCTGCGCAAACCACAGACGAACCAGATGCAAGCCTTGAAAGGCTTATTAAGAATCTTCATGGACGAAGACTGCAGATCTCCTAACACGTGTGAGTAGTACACGAATTGCGGCATCAAAAGAGATTTGACGAGCAGAAGTTTTACGTTCCGAGGAAGGTAAGCGGCATGAGCCCACAGGCAACGAAGACCTGCGAAGACCTTAGCCGACACGGAACGTACTTGCGGGTGCCATCTCATCGCTTCGTCTATGAGAATCTTTAACTGTTGACTCGTACGTTATAGTAGTTCCTTCAAACACTAGTTGGGGAATGTTCGAAGCCCAATCATTTACTGATAATTTGATAGCTTGTGTTTTCCCAACATTGAGCAGCAGCTTATTTATCTTTACCCAGCGAAAAACTGAATTCAAGTCTGCGGAGATATTGCCTACATCTTGTTCGATGAAATCTTTGTGGACTGATATGTACAATTAGACATCGTCGGCAAAGAGGTGACAGCGTGAGTTTTTGATGACTGTGGGAGGTCATCAATAAATATTGAAAACAGCAGAGGACCGAGTACAGACCCATGAGGAAGGCCAAGCATGATCTCAGAAAACCCCGAAGCAGACCCATTTACCTACCTTCTGTCGCCTGACCTTAAGGTAATCTCCTACCAGCCTCAGAGCCGATCTAGTAAACCTAAAACGTTTAGATAATTTGTCGAGGAGCAGATCGTAGCTGATTGAGTTAAATGCCTTCGAAAAATCTAGCAGGACTAATATCGTAGCCAGCCCTTTGTCCAAACTTGTTCGGACATCATGAGTTATTTTAAGTAGGGCCGTAGCTGTATTTAGAAGATTGAACTCAGCGAAAAAGGCCGTTATCTGCTGCTTCATCAGTCTCTCTAGAGCTTTGGAAACAGGTAGCAGAATGCTGATAGGCCTGTAATCGTTTAGCGTGTGATTTCTCGTATTCTAATGACGGGGAAGGACTTAAGAGAATTTCCAGTGATTTGGGAAGCGTGATTTAGTTAGAATCGCATTAAAAATGAAGGTAATCACCGGCAAAACAACTGGTAAAACTAATTTGACAAAGGAAATTGGAATGGCATCTAAGCCCTCAGAGTTTGATTTGATTCTATGAATAGCGTCGAAGACTTCTACTTCACTAACTTTGCGGAATGCTAAAGCGCGGAAAGGTGTTTCGGAGTCATCACAGGAGGAGACGAAGATGGCTGGGGAACCAGTGGTATTGATAAACTATAGTCGTCGCAAGCTACTCCACAATTTTCTCGTATGTAGGATTGATATCAACTCGATAGCGTAGTGGTTAACACGTCTGCTTGCTACTATGAGATCGAGTTGCCAGTGCGTTGGTTCGAAACTCAGCCGCAGACAGATTTGTTCCGATTGTTAGATTTGTAAACAAAACAAAGCTAATTGAATCGGTTGAAGTCATGTGAAGTTGAGTGTAGCGCCATCGTACGGCTTACCGGTGAAAGGCATTGTTGGGAGGTGCCGGTATACTACTTCTACTAGTTTCGTTCCTAGTACATCTCATGGATGGCACTGGGTTTGTCGCACAGCTTACCACTGGCACAGTAAAAACTTTCCGGTAATGAAAGGGTCTCAAATAGTAGAACCACAAAAAGTAGCGAAACTAGTAAATAATGATCTACCCTCTAACCCTTCATGGGTTGTTAAGGCAGATTATTATATATATTATTAAGATTGAGCGGAATTTACGGGCGTGGTACCGACGCTTAACTAGTCTTCACAGTTCACAGAATTGTTTCCGAAGCAATGAATTATGTAGCAGGGTCCAATGTATAATGTTTTACTGCCCACCCGTGCGATACTTAAATTTTACATAAAAAATTATGAAAAATGTGCTGTCATGTAATGAATCACTTTCGCAAGGGGTATATTGACATGTAATGATCAACTTTCGCATGGGGTAGGTAGTAAAAGAAAGTAAACTATACTGCGGTCTTTCACTAGAACTATTTTATGTTAGTGCGTAATGCGACTGCATCATAGGTCGTTAGTATGATTATAAAATCAAGCGACTTTAGCCCAAACCACTTTATTTAGATTCACTACAAAATTTCGATCGAAGTCGCTAGCTAAAACATTGGTTTTGAAAAAGTGTTGTGCAGATGACCCTTGCCATTTAGTTCGCCTGCATCGACAACATTTGAACGAATCGCAAACTCAAAATTTTTAATGAATTTCTCACAACATTTGTGGCAAATTCAAATGCACGTTTAAAATTTCATTCTGTTAGTTAATTAGAACCGTACTTTTTCACGCGAAACATTAACACTTTCAGGAATATCTTCTTTCAAAACTACTTTACTTTTAGCTGAACAACGATTGTGTAAATGTAAACAATTGTACAAAGTGTACGGAGACGATAACCAAGCCATTTTTTAATGTCATCATTGCGCAAAGAAGTCGAAGTTGTAAGAAACTTTTAATGTTGCCTTACACTCCGATACCGGAAGTTTACTACGTTTGCGTTATGCTTTCTTACAACATTTACGCTTTAGTACGGGTTGAAAAAAGCTGATACATGAAAAACCCGAAACATCGCCACATAAAAAGTAATTTCAACAAACATTAAAATGTTTTTTAATGAGAGGATCTTTTTAACGACGGTTCGGCGAACGCGGTCATTAAAACAATATGGGCATAACCTTACTTAATATTCATATCGTTTGGTCCAGTTTATTTATTTAATTTATTTTCCTGGGGTTTCATGCTGTGCTGTGTGAAATTAGTGTTTCAGAAAACATTCAGCTGCATTATCTGGAAGGTAATGGAGCTGAATGGGTCAGTTATCACTGTGTCGAGGTCATGGTGAATGTTTTGTATTGAGAGTAAACACAATTTTATTTTCAAATTGATTTCGCCAAATTAGATTCAGACACATAAAAAGACACTTTTTCGTTGAGAGGTACAAAAAATAAAAATACTGGGGTATATTTCAAAAATATATTTTCGATGTAAAAATAATCACAACAAAAACCCTTTTTAAAAGGGAAACGTGACGCAAATCCTCGTCCCTTCTTCCAAAACAACTGATATCAATTGGGGTGACACTTACAGCTTTGAAACGCGAACGAATTTTTGGAATGTTTTTATTTTTGATTAAAAAATGCGTCACAAATGCCGGACGTGCCGGACCCACCACTGTAATAATTTTTCTACGCTTTCAGCTTTCATACTCAAAAATTTGATTTTCTGTACAAAAATACGACATACATCCCATAAAGTCAAATTTCTGCGTTGTGAAAGCTAAGAGAACAGAAAAACTATAACAGTTGTTTCAGTTGTTTTGGAAGAAAAGAGAAATCAAATTTTGAAGAAAAAATTTTCGGCGAAAAAAATTTCCGATGAAAAAAATTTTCAACGAAAAAAAATTTTTCACGAAAAAAATTTCAGGCGAAAATTGCAGCGAAAATTTCCGGCGAAAAAATTTCCGGCAACAAAAAAAAGTTGCGGCGAAAATAAGATTTCAGCTAAAAAAATTTCGGCGGAATAATTTCAGAATAAAAAATTGTTCGGCGAAAAACAAATTTCAGATAAAAAAATGATATCAGAAAATATGTTCAGCGAAAAAAAATCGGCGAAAAAATTTATCCGAGGAAAAAATTGTTCAGCGAAACAAAATTTCCGAAGGAAAAAAACTTCCAACGAAAAAAAAATTTTCAGCTAAAAAAATTTCTGGCGAAAAAAAGTTCGCGGCGGCAAAAATTTTCTTCGAAAAGTGTGACACGCTAGCAGACAATCCCACACCACATTATAACAGTTGTTTCAGTTGTTTTTGGAGAAGAAATCAAATTTTGAACGAAAATAAAAAAGTTTCGGCGAAAAAAATTCCGATGAAAAAAAAAAGTCAATGAAAAAAATTTTCAGCGAAAAAAACATTTCCGGCACAAAAAAAAAGTTTCGACGAAAAAAAATTTTCGGCGAAAAAATTCGATGAAAAAAATTTTCAACGAAAAAAAATTTTTCAGCGAAAAATTTCCGGACGAAAAAAATTTCCTGCACAAAAAAAGTTTTCGACGAAAAAAATTTTAAGCTAAAAATAAATTCCGCGGATAAATTTCCGATGACAAAAATGTCCGGCGAAAAAAAAAATTCAGCTAAAAAAAATTATTAATCAAAAAATATTTTCAGTGAAAAAAATTTCCGATGGAAAAAACTTTTCAAGCGAAAAAAATTTCCAACGAAAAAAAAATTTTCAGCTAAAAAAAATTATTAGCGAAAAAAATTTTCAGCGAAAAAAAAATTCGGCGAAAAAAATTTCCGGCGCAAAAATTTTCGTCGAAAAAAGGGACACGCTACACACCTAGCTCATCAACTTTTCCTTTGACACCAAACATCTATCTCCATCCTAACACAGTCCAAAAATTTTGCTCATATTTGACCCATACTTTGAATACACTCACACACACATAGAAAACATTCTTTTATATGGGCTTTATATGGCGCCTTCTAAGAGCCATGGCGACCAAACGAACAGTTTTTAAAATTTGAGTCCTTGGACACTAAAACTGAGTTTCTACTAGGTCCCTACGTGTTTGTTTACATAAATCGTGTGAACCCTAACCGATTTTGTTGATTCTTCTTCTATTTGAGAGGTAACCGAGTACAGAATTATATTCAAAAACAAATTTGGGCCCGGTACCTGTGCTTTGGGCTCAAGTGGGGCTTAGGTCGGTCAGCCCTAACCAAAGAAAATTTTTTTCTATGTTGCGGAGCAAATTGAGGGAAACATTTCTGTCTATGGAATTATGTGTACGAGGCCTCTACTTAGGGCCCTAGATCGGTACTAAGATCGGCCCTAGCCCAAAAAATGGTTTTTGACGATGTTGTTGAGAAAATTGAGGTGAACATTTTCGTCTATTTGGGGATGAATTTTGTGCTTTTAGAAGGTTTTTTGACACCGTTGCAATATTTACTTAAATACGTTCGAGTCGTTTCGTAACGTCAACTCTATTTGCCGCATCTATTCTGATACGTAACGGGGCCCTTGTATATGTTTTATCCATAAATTTTCCATTTACCAGAACCAGCATTTTATGCTACGGCAATTTGTGAACGATACATTGATGCAAAGTTACCCAATGCGGCGCGTAAGTTCTTCGTTTGTATACTGGGCCTTTCATAAGAAACTGGACACGTTATATGAATAGATCCTGTATAGAGCGCTTACACGAATCAACAAAAGTATGCATTTTTGAGAGCATAATGAAAGAAATCCTGACCCTGAATAATAAGCTTTATTGAATAAAATGAGTTTTGAGTGCCCAGTGTCTAATGCGTATATCACAACTCATTGTATTTATTTCTTTGAGTTTTATATGCTATAAGCTTAACACGACAATTTCCAGTTGAATCTTTTATCTCAACAACAACTCTAAACACAAAAGATAACTTGTCGCGTCCAGCATATTAAACAACAATTTTATTCGAATCGGATTACTTTGTATGTTTGATCAGATTATAAGCGTATTTAAAATCCTATCCTCGCAACATGTATAGCATAATGTACGGAATTTCTAGACCGACAAAATTCCTGTGATATTGCACGAAACGAACCCTATTAACATTTGTATTAATATCCAGAATAATTGAAATACATGTTTTGTATTTATAGGCAATTTGTATGGATAATAAATGGATGATACGCGAGTCGTGCTACGCTACATCCATTTAACTCTCATTCTTTCCACTGCTTTTTATCTATATTCGACACCCACTGTACTGTTACGTATTTCGCTTCTCATTCCAAATGCGAAATGGGACGCAAACCATAACTGTATTGCTGAAATCGACCAGACACATGAGATGAATTTTAGAGAATGTGGCAACTGATTTTCGGGTTTTGTTTTTTTTTTTGTGGGTTATTTGTATATGTCTGTTCTCTATTTTGGGGCGCCTTTCTTTTATAGAAGAAAAAATAATTTTAGATAAATGGGTGGTACAGCACCATCCTGGGTGTGATTCAATGGAAGTAAATGCTTTTTCTTGGTTGTGCTTATAGCATGATTTTGCATGTGATCACGAAACACGATAGTGTTTCTTTGTGATGCACGTACGTACTACACTGTAAGATGCCAAATAACAAATGGGTTGACTTTGAATATGTTTTGAAATTTAATAATTTTTCACCGCAAGATGGCGAAAGAGATTAAAATCTCAATAAATTTTACTCCAAAGTATTCAAGATTTCATACCAATTCTGACATGAAACCCATCTTTGTATGAGTACGATGTCTGAACCACTAGATTTCCTATCTTAAGAAATCTATTAAGTGTTGCGTTAATGGGTCTTAGAAAAAAATGGTTGCCCACCGCAGCGCTGCGGTCGACTCTGTTACAATTGTCTTCGTTGCACTTTTCTCGATTAGAAGCACCTTCACTTTAGTTACTCTTATGATTATTTCGTATGGTCTACATTTAAGTTTTACATTTCATTCTACAGTTCATTACACTTAACATTTTTATCCTATTTAAACAATACATCTAGTAGTCTTAGTTCTTATTCTAGGCATATGTTGTCGTGCAGTTTCCATGTAATCGGCCGGGAGGAAGGTTGTGATACCAACAGCTCGGCCACCAGGTGATGACATTTTTTCGGACGATGGACTTGGCGTTGTGAACCACAGTGTTTGCTTGCTGGGCTGTCATCGTTCACAGTTCTTATTCTGCCATTGGCTCCATCTATGATGTAGCATCCGAAGTGAAGAAAGAATGCCAATCACGTTTCTCTGTCCTTTGTTCTTTTTTTTTGCGTGTACCAGCGCTTGGCATCATATGAGTGACGAGTACAATTTTTTCGTTACGCGCATTGAACACCGTAACTACCCAATTTATGAAGCTTGGGTCAACTTAGGGACGTTGTACAGTCTATAATTTCTAAGAGAAAAATTCCTTGTTCCGGGGCTCGAACCCGGGCCTTATTGGTGATAGTCCAGTGCGTTCACCACTGAACCACCCGTCTCCACTGTTATGATAACCTCATTATAACGAAGTTGGTTTCAGTTGAGATAAGAGCAGCGAAGTGAAAATCTGTACAAGAATTTCGATGAATTTTCAAATTTAGTTTCCAGATTTTTCCTTCTCGTCACGCTGCGTCACAATCAACTCCCATCCCGTAACTTTGCTTCACTTTAAAGACACGCCCACACCGAATAAACAATAAAATCTGATCTTCTAAATGATATGTTTCCAAACCCATTATCAGCTCATGTTGTCAAAGAGGCTGAACAAAGTACCTAGTTGCGTAAACAACTGTTTTCGTCACTTTTGTTACAAAAACGTTATTGTTGTCACAAAAAAGTAACTGGGAAGTGGGTCAATAATCCGTGGTAGTTATGTATGTGGAACGATGATAGAAAAGATTTTCTACAGGAACTCACTGCCACTATTCACACCGTCAACCATTATGTTTATGTTTGTAAACGGTCCCTAGAAGGATTTATTATTGTCAGCATTCGTACATAAAGAATTTATATAATTTACAAGTCAAAAGTTATTCAAAATAGAAAAAAAAAGAAAATTTACATAATTACAAATTTACAAGTAAAATAGCTCCTCCATTTTCTCTCAATTTCATAACTGATGCTGCATTGCCTTTTTGAATAGCCATGCTGATTTTCTGTCGTAAAAATGACTTCGATCTCGGCTACTGTGTTTTCAATGCGATTTTCTTTGCCAGTTCGTTAAAGGAAATTTTCGCCGCTTAGCACCACGGCGAACGATACGAAATAGTTATTTGAATCACTAGGACAGAAAGTGAGGATTTTCCATGTGTCTCTGTATTATAAGCGAGAAGCCGAGTGTGAATGTGTGCAGAGTCGAAGACGAGGCAACACATTCACACGAATGTTACAATCAGTTTCGAGGTATATAAATACAGAGACACATGGGAATTCCGCAGTGTACGTTCTAGTTATTCGAAAAAATTTTCATACAGTATGTACCGAAATGCACAAACACATCAATCAACATTTAACACATAATTCATTTGCACATAAATTATATACGCAATTTACTACACATAGCACAACGTCAGGTACAGACGACACGATTTCCGTTCTAGGAATCATTTTTCCGTCCTAGGAATAACTTTTCTGTCCTAGGAACCACTTTTCCGTCCTAGGAATCACTTTTCTGTCCTAGGAATCACTTTTCTGTCCTAGGAATCACTTTTCCGTCCTAGGACACACACTCACTTCAGAGGTCTGCATTTCGTTGCTTTCCGGACCAAAAAGATCGATGAAAAGTAGTGCTTTCGGTGCATACTGTATGAAATAGTAATTTTGTCTCAAAATGGGTGCGTATTTATATTCTTTCACTCTGACCGCTGCTAGTCCGGCCTTCCGTCCATTAAGTCATTGTAGCCTCGTTCGTCTTAAGTGAAAGGTCATTGCACCTTGATCATCTTTACTGGGGTGAAAACTTTCGACATCACTTATTTTGTAAGCAGGAATCACTTGCATCACAAGTTTTTACTTCGTTAAGAAGTTTTCCATACACATCATGGTTGGTAGTACGACTTTCGTTATATTCTCCCAAAATATTCAAAGAATTCATAGAACAAAAGCCAAATATTTGGAATTAACTTGACAATGTGTTTTGTGGATGTTGAATATAGAATAATGCTCTGTTTTTTTGTGTTGTATCAACTTTGTATAACAAAACTGAAGCTACGGGCGGCGAAGAGTTAAAGAATTTTGATTTCAATTTAACTTTGGTTATATTATATTCCCACCCCACAGAACGATTACTGTACGAATACCTCTACACACACAGAACCAAGGAACTCAACGTATTCGGAAATTTTTATTACATGTTCAAAGATGGAGAAAATAAAAATATGGTAAAACCGAGGCATGATATTTTTGGAAAATGTTTGTTTGAAAAGAAAACTGGGAATATTTCTTTTTCGTAAAATATCAGACATTCTTATTTGTACGCTAGATGTATGCAGAGCTTTTGTTGAAGGTACTGAATGTTGTAACATTTATCTTATAGGCAGAGCACTTTTAGTGTATGACGTTTTTCGGGGAAATGTTGTTGCTAAAGAATACACCAGCGAAGGGAATGGAGATGCCTTTATTCAAACCTTAGTCACAGGTGACAAGCAACATCAGATTAAATGATATGTGAACATTGCGTTGCTAACTATAATAGAAAGGACATTTCTCCTTTCATTTCAATCGCAGAAACATTTTTCCCATTACGTGAAAGAGACTATTCAACATGAAGTATGTGCGTCACGCTATCGGTGATCCCACGCAAATTGCGAATAGCTCTAGAAATGAATACTTTTCAAATGAAACAGGAATGACGAGGGGGGTCCATCATTCACTTCACATCTTTTCAACTATGAGAATTTTACTTTTCCATTACGACAATTGAGTAGACAGGTGAAGGACAGGCTAGAAACTAGTTAATTCTTTATTAAATGTCCATAAATCTCTTATTAAAACTAACAAACTACTGGCTGGTTATCAACCATATAATATTTATCCATAGCACTTCTACAATACTTAAAGAAAAAATAGAGTCTCGCAAATAATAATAGTCGGCAGTTTCGTATAAAAAGAACTCTATTTGACAGCTGTTAAACCTATAAGTGCTATGATTCATCTTATATGAAGTCGATCCACACCACACCAAGTTGATTTTAATCAGGCAACACTACGAAAAATGTGAAAACTTCTCCGAACCAATCAATGTCGTAGTATGATCATGGTCACATAGCTCGAAAGCATTGGAAAAAATCAATTTGATGTAATGGAATGTAGATGGATGTGGCAAAGCCATAATTAAACACTCAGCAATCAGCTGTCAGCTATCAACTCGGGCAGTGGAGTGCCAAAAAAATTTATTATCATTCGATCATTTATTATCTTCAACTATCAATTCATCCTTTGCCACATTGTGGCATGTCTTCTTGGCGTATGGTGAAAGTAGTGTTGTGAATTTTTAAAGAATGAATGTGCTCGCAAAACCTACCAATAAAATAATGCCAACTCTAAACTATGAGTTACTGCTATTTTCGAATGTGATTTTTCGCAATTTATGCGACAGAGTCCCATCCGATTAAAAAATTTGAACTTAGCCCAAACCGAATCCGAACTTTAAAAAAAAAAATCTTTTAAAAACGTTGACGACTGGCTGAGTAATTCTACCGGTACGGCAGCTCAATTCAGCTAAAGTCAGAAAATTTCTAGGTGCTGGGCACTACACAAAAAACCTTATCGTTATTCTCGCAAATCCACTAAATGTCGTCTATGGTTGCGTAGCGTGAGCTAGGCCTACACCTCTGCCGTAATTTTCATAAGAAACAAGTCCTACAAATAGATTTGTGGGACTTGCTTCTTCTGAAAATTAAGGCAGACCTAGGGACCTACAGCCCGAACCACTCAACCAATTTTCACTAATTTAATTTTCGTGATTTTCTGTCGTCCATATCTTTCATTCAAAACCTTGAAGAGTGATTTCCGTTCTAATTTCTCAGAGATATGAAGTCACCAACCTTCAAAAAACCATGTTTTTGACCACTTTTTCGGCCAAAACTTCAGGAAAAAAAAGTATTTTGAAAATCGGATAAGATCAAAAAAATTTCTTTTATAAATTGTTGGGCATTCCTAGAGTTTTCGATAATTTTTTTTTTTAATTTGAGAAGATTGGCTCGACAATGCCCAAATTCAATTTTTTCGATTGCCTCTCAAGAAAAAAAACGTTTTCGAAAATCAGTTGAGTTTTGCTCGAGTTATCGTGTTGACGGACGGACGGATAAACGGACAAAATTTTTTAGCAGATTCGGTATCTAAGCACCATGAACGATGCTCCTACCCTACTTCGTTCTTCGTACGGATCTAAGAAAATAACTTTTTTGTCCGGGGCCTCTCCTTAAAGGCATAGGTCGATCCTCAAGTCGTCCCCACATCGAAAAAAAAAACAATTTCGCTATGTTGTGGAGTAAATTGATGATGATTGATCCATGGAAGTATGAGCCAGAGGCCTCTTCTAACTAATCTAGGTCGGTTCTAAGATCGGCCTTAGTAAAAAAAATTTTTTTTTTGAAGATTTGTTGGAAAAAAAAAATTTTTCAATTTTTTTTTTTTTTTTGACATTTTGGGGGTTTCGCGGATATTTGTGTAGGAACAGGCGTAATCGGTAAAGTGAATCTAATTTTTATGTCAATTGAAATGACAATTGCATTGTATGGAGTAAAGGATTTTACAAATCATTCTGATTTGGTTAGTTGTCAAAGTCACACGTTTTTGCAATCTAATAAATTATTTTATTTTTATCGATAATTCGTGTCTTTAATTGATCTTATCATTTCTACATGCGGGCTCAAGGTAGTGGACCAGGACATGGAGTAAATAAAGTAAAGGAAAAGTAATTGGCAAAGTTGAAAAGTCGCAAAGTTGTTACGCTGAAAAATGAAAAGAGTCGATAAGCCGTAAAGTGTGAAGGACAACCAAAGTGTTAAGTTATGTAAAGGAAAAGCGATTCGATAAGAAATAAAAACTATCAAGCTGCGAAATGTTAAGTAAAGTCTCTGTAAAGGAAAAGAACGGAACATTCTAGAAGAATTTTTATCGGCGACACGTGGATGGAACAATACGAACAATAGAAAAGAGTAGCTGAACAACGTGGCTGTATTTTGTGCAATCGAATCAAATGCAAATTTGTTCTTACGGATGACTTCGTCGAAAATTTAACTACCGCTGAACTACGTGAAATACTTCGAACTCGTGAATTATCAATTTCATACAAAAAGAAAATTGATTTAGTGATAAAGTGGTAAAGGAGGACACAGAGCAATTGTTTCGAGGAATTTTGACAGGCGACGAGGACGAAGAATTTGAAGATTCTTTGGAAATGGCATCGAATTTGAATTCAAGCTCAAGAATTACGAGGACGTAGCGAAAACCTGCGTATGGAACGAAATACATATGTATTTGTACGCTCGCAAGTTGTTACGAGGTGCAGCACGAAGCGCAGTTGAAGCGGATAAGACGGTTATCGATTATAAATTTATAGTCGAAACGCCAAAGAAAGAGTTCGACAAGGAAAGGACAAGCTAGGAGATCCATAAAGATTTGAGGCTAAGTAGAAAATTAGCGTTGGAGACGCTCTTGGAATTTTTCTACGAAATGAAGAAAATTGGCCCGAGAGTGGATGAACCATCCGTGGTGCGATGCATTGTTGATGGGTTATCAGAAGGAAGCAATGAAAAGGCGCCATTTTGTACGATGAGGAAAGTCTAGATGAATCGAAAGTCAAGCTCAAAGTGTACGAGACAATGCACAAGGTCAAATTAGCATCAGCAACTGCATGTTGTAAAAACTGCGGATCGAAAAGTCACAATCAATATGCGTGTCCGGATCAAGAAAAGGGAACACGATGTTTCAAATGTAACAGCTTTGGTCACATGGCTCGGGATTGTACAGAAATCAAACCAAACAAGACGATTGATGCTAAAGCGAAATCGATCAACTGCATCGAGAAAGCAAATGAAACTAAGACCGGTGGGATTGGGAAATTTTAGGGTAGTGGAAGAGTGAACATTTAAGGACGAATGTTTTATCAAAGGGGGGAGTGTAGGAACAGGCGTAATCGGTAAAGTGAATCTAATTTTTATGTCAATTGAAATGACAATGGCATTCTGATTTCGTCAGTTGTCAAAGTCACACGTTTTTGCAATCTAATAAATTATTTTATTTTTACCGACAATTTGTCTCTTTAATTGATCTACATTGATTCTACATTTGTAGAGGTTTTTACATGGTTTCTTCATGTCCAGTATCTCTTTCATGCGAATCATCGGAGAATGAGAGGGTCATGGTAGGCTGCCCACTTTTTAATGAAAATCCGCTGTCTTGCCCTTTCGACAATCCAATGCATTTTAATGTCGACGTAATTTCATACATTTTCTCTAAGTTATCATAAGTTATCTCTAAGACAAGTTGTAGAGAATTTACGCAAAAATATTCTCTTGTTCTGCTGCCAGAATTATTTAAATGATCGAAATATTCGTAAAAAATCACCACAAACCCGAATGAGGCATACCCCTAGAACTCAAGACGCTAGTACATACACTAGTGAACATTCAAAAGCGATACCTTATAAAAATGTCTAACTCCCATTTTACGCCCACACTCTACAAAAAAACAGTATAAAAACCAGTTTCAATGTGATGTGAAAATGTTAACATTGGATTTTCCAGAAACGCTGCGGAAAAATTCCTTCAATCAATATTGCATCTATTGCAACGACATAACCGTTTGATTGAACAACCGAACAACGCGATTCCTTAAATTCACCTTCATTTCACATACAGCAGAAAATGCAACAGTCATTTAACATTTCTTAAAAAAAACGTAATGCATGTGTTTGATGTGTATATGTGCTGTGCATATGTGTTATTTATAAGAGACTACAATAAAACATAAATTGAGTTAGTTCGTTAGACATGAGTATGATGAAAGATTTATCGTCTTTCAAAAGAGTTCGCATGCAACTTTAGTTTAACAATATTGCGCCACATCAGAAAATTACATAAAAGTGCATTTGTTGTGTATTCCGAGCAAAACACATTTCGCTACTGCGAACTTGTTTCCATTTTCGTATTTGTAAGAACAATGGCTTTTACAGCGGAAAAGTAATATTTGGAGCAAGGTTTAATATTTTGTGGTAATTGAAATACATTTGGTGCTCACTATAAAATATAAAGTCATGCCAATTACACTTAACAGTATCGCATCTAGGTAGGTTCGTGAGAGTGCTGAGGTAACTCCTTAAGCATCATTTCAAATTTTCTCGAGTCTAATCCTTTGTGTATGATGTAAGACTGCATAGTTGGATAGAAACATTAAAAAAATTATATTTACGATAACTTTTCATGGAGTTGTAAGATGAAATTTCGTTCTTTTGTTGCTGCAGTACGAAAATACCACATATGCATCATCTCACAAAACTTCGAATAATCTTTCTGTAATCACTGTACGCAAACACTACTTTTATACGACGCTAACACCAGCAGAACACTCGTACAATATCAACATAACACGAAAACATCAATTTTACATCGCTTTCACAGCATTTTAACAACACTGTTACAGCATAATACAAAACCTGAACAGCACTTCAACTTTCATTCTGTAACGGACTCGTACTTTTTTAGTACAAGCGTGTATGAAAGCACTTAATAGGCACAAAGCTTTTATAAGAATACTAAAAGAAGATTACGATTCGGTAATACATTTACTTTACTTACACCCATTGTAACCCTTTCGAAATTGTGACTATATTTGATCCGGTGATGCACACAACATCATTAGGTGCTAAGTATACTCTAAATAAGCGTTCTAGATACGGTACTTAGTCCAGGTTTTTATGTCACGAAGAGTGACTCTTTGGGATTTTTGGTTTCATATTTGTTTATTTACATCTTTTCTATATGATAGAAATTGGAAGATCTTTTTTTGTGAAAGTATATAACGAAGATGTAAATGCTTTCTTGGAATAATACACACACGCCCAAAAAGGATTTTAGAGCGATTCTTACAGAAAGTATTAGTAATTCTTAGTTATATCACCTACCTGTCATCATATTAGTCCTCTTGTAGGTATATATTTTTATAATAACTGTTAGTAGATAATATTTACTAGCTGCAAATATAATATCACTGTCGGAAATTAAATGGAGATAACGACGATTTAGGGCATCTGGTTCTTGCATATGAATATCATTTGAATACTAACATGTAAAACAATATAATTGCTAATACAATAAGATATTTATATGAATCATAACATGAAACGCTTGCGTGTGCGGGGTGAGTAACCCAAATACGCCGAGAAGATAGCGTTTTGTTTACTCTTGGTCTGATAACAATTCGGAAGAAATTTTTTTTATTTTTTCAGTTATTGTTCTCCCGGTGGTGAAAGTAGTAATTTTCTCGCTAGAACTGTCAGTTTGTTTTTGTCGTTTAGAAAAATGTTACAAACACGTGCTTTTAAATTTACTTGTTATGCTGTTTTCAACATTATCGACATTATCTCTGTTTTCAGTGTATTTTTTGTATGGAAAACCTTGAAAACAGCTGAAACTTGATAACAAGTAAATTTATAAGCACACGACGGTATGATAAATTTTGTGGTATCGGTTATTCTCTCCGCGCACACACACACTCAGGGAGCATAGCGAATTTCAACTCCGCTCTGGCTGCAAACTTTCTCTCTTGTTGGAATTCACTGTTTTTTCCGCACTGATAACAAATATGTAAGCCTTTTTGGGTGCACAAAATGATACTTTTGAAGACGGCTGCGCTAATAATATTTACCAAGTTCGGCGAATGCAGGCTCGGTAATTTTTCGAGAGGAATAAATTCTCGATATAAGCCAAAAATCCCCGGGTTATTAGCACTCAATTGATCACGCGCTTGTTAATTTTTTTTTTTTTCAACAAAATGCAAAACCTTGTCTGACAGAGGCAGTCTGGTGCTGAAATTCTGCCAACGCCTATCTTTAAGAAGGAGCGAGGTTATTAGTTAGTAACACCAGGCTGCGTACTTGGGACCCTAAAGCTGGGAATAAAAAAGGCGTACTGGTGCTGGAAGTCTGTTTTCGGCAGATTAAAGGCAATAGTGAGTAGTATACATCACATAAGTGTCAATTCGACACGAGGCTGCTGATGCCCCCTGCATTAGAAATTCTTAACTCGAGGACGCAGCTTAGTGCCGAGTGGAAACTTATGATAGGTCACATATCACTAATATGTACACTTTGGTGAAAACAGATGCTTAGCACCAGGCTGCCTTCTATATTCCCAGGTAAGGGACCAAAGTACGCAGCCAGGTGTCGAATTATAAACTTCGACACTCTTACGCTATGAGGTCGTAAGCCATATAGATTTGCTATCTCAGTTTTAAATTTGACATTTGAGCGATAAAACGTGTTTGCAAATAATGTGGCGTAATAACGTAAGTCTGCTCACTTATACAACGTAATGTACTCGCTATATCATGAATTTTTGTATTTTCAAATTTTCGGTACTGGCTGAAAGTGCAGACCTATCTTCTAACGAACGTTTCCCTCTTGAAGCCTACATTATCTCGAATATTAGCGAAAAAACTAATCCTACACATCAGCATCCTGCCACATTACATTTGTTTTGATATGAATTCAATCATTTCGACTGCGTTGTTTTTCTCGACGTCGTCTAACGTTTATCGTAAAACAATCACCCGGTTAATTCAATATAATAGCTGATTTTAATGCAAGAACACGGGAAGCTATTCTTTGTTATTTCCTTCAATCCTAATATTAACCTTAACAATAAAATGAAGAAGAGGAAATGAAACTTTGAAGAAATTTTCAAGTAAATAAATACGGCAAAACTTTTACCATACACTTCGCTTGTTTTACGACGTTAGCTTGTTTCTTTTATTTTTATTTGTTTGTTGTGGATGAAAGTTTTTGTTAGTTTCGCGTGTTTATTTACAGTTTACGATCCGTCCATTAGATCCATTTATCCCAGTCATTAGATTATAGGACGGAACAAGGATAATTTCCATCGGACCGCTTTGATCAAGAAAGAATTACTTGCCAGGATGGAATTGGTTCTTCTGAAACCTAACAGTTTTCAAAATACGTCTAAGCGGTCTGGGTTTATTTCAAAATTATTTTCGATAAAATTATATGTTTGATGTAAAAGTAATGGCTCTAGGACCGATTATCCACAGTCAAAATATCCCCGGACAAAATGTCCCCAGACAAAATATCCCACGAAAAACGGACAAAATATCCCCAGATGTAATGTCAACTCATCAAGTCAAGTCAAAATGGCCGCCGTGATAGGCGTGTTTTGGTTTGCTCTGTGTAAGTTTTGTTTATTTTTACAATTTTACGTTTCGATCCGGGTTTTGTTTTAATTAATTTAATTTTTATTAGTTGTTTTTGTGTTGGGTGCCGGATCACTCAAATCATAACGCGGGTTTTACTGTTCTTTTTGCGTGTTTCAATTGCATTGTGATTCGAATGCAACGTGGCAGGTATTTGCTGGATTTCTCTTATTTTTCACTTTCTCTATTGCTTACAAAATGGGCTTTGGATTGTTTTCTGTGCGATATGCGCGTTCTAATATCAATTTTGTTGTTTTTGGAATTTCAATTACATTTACATTTTAATTTCCGAATGACATGACGTCTCGTTAACATAACCTCAATCTTGTGATGTTTTTCGAATCAACGTTTTGCTGAACAATCTAATCAAACCTGTGTACTTTATTTGTCTCGGCATCCTACTTCTAGTAAAATGTTTATGATCATAATTTCGGTTGGTGGCTTCGCTATATGTATAGCAATCCGTTTGGTAAAAAAATATAAACAAACGAACACATTGCATTCCGGACGGTCGTTCTTGGTACCCATTAAAGCTTGTACTTCCGGTGCGGTTCGGCTTACCAGGCCGTCCCACTGTATTCATTCTCGGTAAAAACAATTCAACACAGCCTCGGACGGGTGTTGGATACGGGGTACGACCAACGCTCGACTTGCTAGGTACCTCATCGTTGACGATCAGGCAATGCAAAATGGTTGATGGTTTGTTTATTGGAAGTCTAAACGTTAATGGAGGTTTTCGGGATCGCAGAGAGGAATTAGTTGATCTGGCTAAGGGCTACGGTATAGGCATATTGGCGTTGAGTGACGTTAGGACGAAGGGACAGACGGAAGAACACGTGGGCGGGTATAAGGTGTTTTTGTCCGGAGTTCAGTCTGGTAGGGCAAACTGGGGGGTTGGAATCGCTATCAGGAAGGAATTGATCAAATTTGTCCTAAATGTTCGTTTCGTAAATGAAAGGCTGATGTGGGTCTCTGTAAAGTTAGCGGGTGGAATTTATCGCTTGGTTAGCGTATATAGCCCTTGCAATGGTAGTGATGCTACTGACTTGGACACTTTTTACGAACAACTAGGGGACGTAGTTAGCAAAAAGGGAAATGAATCATTGATTTTGCTGGGGGATTTCAATGCAAGAATAGGAAACTTTAAAAGCAACTCAGGGTATGGGAAGGTAGTGGGTAGATTTGGGGAAGAAACACTGAATTCAAATGGTAAACGGTTGTTGGATTTTTGTGATTTCAATGGGTTAGCAATAACCAACTCTTTCTATAGGCACAAGTGGATCCATCGGTATACGTAAGTCAATGAGGGTTTGGGTCACAAATCCATTATTGATTACATGATTATAGAGCAGGACAGGAGACAGGTAGTCAGGGACACACGTGTTTTCAGGGGTTTCACTTTCGGTTCTGACCACTACTTTTTGGGTACCCATCTGTCGGTTGGTAAACTCTGTCAGACTAAAAGGAAGAAGATGGTAAGTCGCAAATTTCGTGTGGGCAAATTTAGGGAAGAGGCAGTTAGGTCTCGTTTTATGGCAAAATTCGCCGAAGGATTTGAGGGGCTTCCAGCTGACTGCGGGGACATTGAGGCTGAGTGGGCAAATTTTTAGAAATTTGTCTTGGATCTGGCTGAGGAATGTCTGGGCAGTGTCGCTAGCGGGGGTCGAAACAAAAAGACGGGTTGGTGGAACGCCGATATCAGGGGGGCTGTATTGGAGAAAAGGAAACTATACTTGATTTGGTTACAGGACAGGACGGTGGCGAAGTGGGAGGCTTATAAGGCTTGTAGGCAACTGGTTAAGGATCTAGTCAGGGAAGCGAAGGACCGGGAGGGGAAAAAGTTTGGGGAGGATTTGGAAAGGGCAGGTCAAGGCAGGGGTAAGAAATTTTGGTCGATGATTAAGGACATTAGGCGCGGTGGCGTGAAAGAGGGATTTTAGATAAAGACGGCGATTTAATTACAGATAGGGGTGAAGTCTTGAAGACTTGGCGGCATTACTTTAAGGATTTATTTACATCTGTCAATCAGGTAGAAGAAAATGGGAGGGAGGCAGGTCCTAGCTCGGAGGTGGAGGAGGAAATTACACTGGATGAGGTGTCCCGAAAGGTCGGCAGATTAAGGGAAGGAAAATCCGCAGGGGTGGATGAAATGAGGACGGAATTTATTAAGTATAGCGGATCAGGTGGGATCCAATGGCTTTGTAGGA
>CM055405.1:24708151-24750918 GCA_029228625.1 Pseudolycoriella hygida | reverse complement strand
TACCCAGGTTAAATCTTTCGCATCCACTCAGTAGTTCTGAAGAAAAATCTATTCATGGTATATATTTCCTCCAAGAGGGGATTTTATTTCCATTCTTTTTGTTAATTATTGTTTTTTAATATAAGATGAAGTCAGATCCTGGAAGCATAATCAAACTCACACATATTCGGCTACTCTCACCCTCAGCGTCAGCTTGTCTGTATAAGTATTGCCCTCAGTTTTGTAAATATAAAAATTCAAAAAAAAAAAAAAATTATGAAAAAAAAACGGAAAAATAATTAAAAAATTTTTGTCTTATAAAATGCCATTCTTCCCCATTGATATCCATTATCTATATGATCTTTGCTATTGTTTTTGCGATGAGAAATTTGAGAAAGTAAAAATTTCTCTCCATCGCAACAGCATCAAAATAAAACTAATATAAATAAAATTAATTTTAATATAAGTTAGTAATATAAGTAAAATAAAATTAAATTGTTTCTTTAACGTGCCCAGCACACTGAAACTTAAATAATCATTCCTGAAATTGTAATAACTAAATGTCAAATAAATCAAATCAAATCAAATCAAATCAAATGTTGATTTTTGTGTCCAAAATCCAAATGGTATGACGCAGCTCTTGCCGACTTAAAAACTGTGGGAGCATCCACCTGGGAGACGTTAGTTGCGGATAGGTCCGGTTGGAGAAGCATATTGCAGAAGGTCAAGACCCTTAATAGGTTGTAGTGCCGGTTATGTAAGTAGTATATGAGATACTAAATGACCAACAAACAGAGAAACAAAGAGAGAGAGAGAGAGAGAGAGAGAAAGAGATAGATAGCCAAAAAAAGAGAGAATATAGGAGAGAAAGTCGGTTCATCACTTCGGTAGAGTTTTTCCAAATTATCGTTCACCTACCATGTACTTTCCTCTCACTTATTCTCCTCCCCCGTACTACCCAACCCCCCGTACACAACCCTCGCCATAGTACACAGTAGTGCACCCACGTGCACCGACTTTTGATTTCTGTCGAGATTTGTGTTAGATTTACTAGAAAATTGATTAATATTCTTCTCCTTACTTTGGTTTATAAGAAAATGTTGTACACTTGTTATGCTCAATTGTATTTGTGTAAAGGCTGTCCTTATGATGATAAGACCCGCACGAAGTGATCGATCTTCATCTGTCCGTCCGTCTGTCTGTCAACACGATAGCTAAAGTAAGTCTTGAACGATTTTCAATTTTGTTTCCTTGAAAAGTAGTCGCAAAAGGAGTGTTGGGATTGTAGATGGGTATTTTTGACTCAAGAGCCGCTCGGCGAGGACTGCTTTAATGGTTTTTGGTCTGTTGTACATGACTTGAGTAAATTTTATCTTATTAAATAGGTAAATGAGTGCCCAAGATTTTATGGAAGAAATTTTTTTGAGCTAGAGCCCTAAAAAAGGTTGACATGTGTGTCCGATGTTGAACGACCTACACGAAAACCACCTTCGTATTCACCTACAGAGTTCGGTGTGTTCGGATTAAGCAGTTCTTTGAAGTACTCAGTCCATCTCGCAATGCACTTTTCCTCATCTGCTAAGACCAATCCATTCTTGTCCTTACAGAGCAAAGGTTGTTGACTGTAACCATTTTTGGATTCGTTTACTTTCCGATAGAAGTTCCGAATTTCCTTCCTATTGCCAAACTTTTCAATTTCGATCAAAACGTTCCTATCCTGCAGCCGTTTTTTGTTTCGGAACAGTTTTCGAGCGAAATTTCTCTCTCTTCGAATCTTAATGCCACGTTTCGGCGCTCCATCATATATCTCCACCAGTTGCTCGTAAAATAGCTCCTTCGCTTCGTTGTCTTTTTCCTCCGTGGGTGCGTAGGCGTTAGTAACAGTATAGTTGAAACATTTTCCTCTTATCCGTACAGAGCACAATCGCTCGTCAGCAGGATTGAAACCAATCACCGCGTTTCTAGCTGTGCCGAAAACCATGAAACCTGTTCCATACTCTCTTGGGCTTTCTTTACTTTTCCCACCCACCCTATCTAACTACCCAATCCAAGTATATCATATGCTTTTGGTTTTATTGTATAGTGTGAATTTGTAAATCATAAGGTCAAGGCATTCTGTTGGCTTGCTTATTTATTTGTTGTTAGTTTTAGTTTTAGTTTAATTTTAGTTTTGACTTAATTTCCAATTTTGTTGTTTTCGTTCAACACTGGTTAAGATAAGGTGATAAACCTTCTGTGATTAATAATAAATGCATACAAATACAAATACTTTCTTACTGAAGCAGTTTTTGAATTAAATAAATGTCTTTAGCACGTAATAAATGCTTTTGGCCGGTCCCCAACATGTCCAGAAAACTTAAGTTTTTCCCCAAATAATTCATAAAAGCATCTTCAAAGAAACAAGATGGGACTCAGTGATGACCCGAACTGCAGGAGGTGCGAAGACGTGCCGGAAACAGCAATTGCACTACCTATGTCACTGTCCCGCTTTAGCGGGACTCAGGGCGCAATGTCTAGGGGACTTCTACCTAACAATAGAAGAATTCCGTAAAGTACCACTCCCAAAAGTCCTCTCTTTTATCACAGGGAACAATTGGTTGGAGGTCAGCGCCACATAACCACTACAATCATCATACACGAACAATAGCCAGGAACCATAAAACTCACCCCATCACACTACACCACACACACACGCAAAAATCGGGAGCAGCACAATGGGCCCAACAAAAATGGCCACAGTGCTAATAATTGTGAACAATTGCATCAATTGTAACTTTTATACCTGAGACATAAATCAATCAACTTACTTACTTAGGTTTATTATTGAGCAATATTTCACATTTGGCTATAATAATATTATTTCAATTTGTGTTAAGGGTTTAGCCTGTAGACGGCTTTTCAACTTAGATTTACTTTAGCGTTTTACTATTTGGTAATTAGATCGGATGGCTGGGGCGAAAGGAAAACTTAAACAAAAACCTTTACTTGTATAAAAGAACTTAGAACTAAACTTGGATTGTTTTCTGTGCTATATGCGCGTTCTAATATCAATTTTGTTGTTTTTGGAATTTCAATTACATTTACATTTTAATTTCCGAATGGCATGGCGTCTCGTCAACATAACCTCAATCTTGTGATGTTTTTCGAATCAACGTTTTGCTAAACAATCTAATCAAACCTGTGTACTTTATTTGTCTCGGCATCCTACTTCTAGTAAAATGTTTATGATCATAATTTCGGTTGGTGGCTTCGCTATATGTATAGCAATCCGTTTGGTAAAAAATATAAACAAACGAGCACATTGCATTCCAGACGGTCGTTCTTGGTACCCATTAAAACTTGTACTTCCGGTGCGGTTCGGCTTACCAGGCCGTCCCACTGTATTCATTCTCGGTAAAAACAATTCAACACAGCCTCGGACGGGTGTTGGATACGGGGTACGACCAACGCTCGACTTGCTAGGTACCCCATCGTTGACGATCAGGCAATGCAAAATGGTTGATGGTTTGTTTATTGGAAGTCTAAACGTTAATGGGGGTTTTCGGGATCGCAGAGAGGAATTAGTTGATCTGGCTAAGGGCTACGGTATAGACATATTGGCGTTGAGTGACGTTAGGACGAAGGGACAGACGGAAGAACACGTGGGCGGGTATAAGGTGTTTTTGTCCGGAGTTCAGTCTGGTAGGGCAAACTGGGGGGTTGGAATCGCTATCAGGAAGGAATTGATCAAATTTGTCCTAAATGTTCGTTTCGTAAATGAAAGGCTGATGTGGGTCTCTGTAAAGTTAGCGGGTGGAATTTATCGCTTGGTTAGCGTATATAGCCCTTGCAATGGTAGTGATGCTACTGACTTGGACACTTTTTACGAACAACTAGGGGACGTAGTTAGCAAAAAGGGAAATGAATCATTGATTTTGCTGGGGGATTTCAATGCAAGAATAGGAAACTTTAAAAGCAACTCAGGGTATGGGAAGGTAGTGGGTAGATTTGGGGAAGGAACACTGAATTCAAATGGTAAACGGTTGTTGGATTTTTGTGATTTCAATGGGTTAGCAATAACCAACTCTTTCTATAGGCACAAGTGGATCCATCGGTATACGTACGTCAATGAGGGTTTGGGTCACAAATCCATTATTGATTACATGATTATAGAGCAGGACAGGAGACAGGTAGTCAGGGACACACGTGTTTTCAGGGGTTTCACTTTCGGTTCTGACCACTACTTTTTGGGTACCCATCTGTCGGTTGGTAAACTCTGTCAGACTAAAAGGAAGAAGGTGGTAAGTCGCAAATTTCGTGTGGGCAAATTTAGGGAAGAGGCAGTTAGGTCTCGTTTTATGGCAAAATTCGCCGAAGGATTTGAGGGGCTTCCAGCTGACTGCGGGGACATTGAGGCTGAGTGGGCGAATTTTAAGAAATTTGTCTTGGATCTGGCTGAGGAATGTCTGGGCAGTGTCGCTAGCGGGGGTCGAAACAAAAAGACGGGTTGGTGGAACGCCGATATCAGGGGGGCTGTATTGGAGAAAAGGAAACTATACTTGATTTGGTTACAGGACAGGACGGTGGCGAAGTGGGAGGCTTATAAGGCTTGTAGGCAACTGGTTAAGGATCTAGTCAGGGAAGCGAAGGACCGGGAGGGGAAAAAGTTTGGGGAGGATTTGGAAAGGGCAGGTCAAGGCAGGGGTAAGAAATTTTGGTCGATGATTAAGGGCATTAGGCGCGGTGGCGTGAAAGAGGGATGTAGTAGTATTTTAGATAAAGACGGCGAGTTAATTACAGATAGGGGTGAAGTCTTGAAGACTTGGCGGCATTACTTTAAGGATTTATTTACATCTGTCAATCAGGTAGAAGAAAATGGGAGGGAGGCAGGTCCTAGCTCGGAGGTGGAGGAGGAAATTACACTGGATGAGGTGTCCCGAAAGGTCGGCAGATTAAGGGAAGGAAAATCCGCAGGGGTGGATGAAATTAGGACGGAATTTATTAAGTATAGCGGATCAGGTGGGATCCAATGGCTTTGTAGGATTTTCAATTTGGCCATGAGGTCTTCAACAGTACCTGCTGACTGGAGCTTCGGTGTTATTGCTCCAATTTATACGAAGGGCAACCGTAAGGTTTGCAGTAACTACAGGGGGATATCGCTCTTGAGCGTGGTAGGTAAGGTGTACACGGGTGTACTTGTTGACCGGGTTAGGAACATAGTGGAAGGTGTACTGGATGAGATTCAGGGTGGGTTCAGGCCTCTGAGGGGATGTCAGGATCAGATTTTCTGCCTCAGACAGACTATCGAAAAGCTTTATGAAAAGAACAGGGACTTATACTTATGCTTCATCGACTTGGAGACGGCATTCGACCGGGTACCAAGGCAGAAGCTATTCGGGATTCTTAGCGAGTACGGTATCAATGGGGGTTTACTGCGTGCCATTAAGAGTATTTACTCAGAAAGCAGGGCCGCGGTGAGAATAGATGGCGAAATTAGCGAGTCTTTCGAGGTTAAAGAGGGCGTTCGTCAGGGTTGTTGTCTTTCCCCGCTTCTGTTCATAATTTTCATGGACAAAATCATCAAGCAGGCAAACTTGCAGGTGTCGAGGTGGGTGAGGTAATAATGAAAATCCTGGCCTACGCGGATGACTTGATTCTGTTGGCAGATAGTACCACGGAGTTGCAGGGTGGGATTGACTGCCTAAATGCTGCATGTGAGGAGTATGGGATGAAGATAAGTGTAGGGAAAACTAAGGTTATGCATGTCGGCAAAGCTCGGAAGGAGATAGCTTGCAATTTAAATGGGGAGGAGCTGGAGCAGGTTTCTGAATTCAAGTACTTAGGAACCATTTTTTCAGAGGATGGCAAGTTAGTTAGGGAATTTGAGGAAAGGAGGAAAATGGGAAACGCGGTGGCCAGTCAGTTGAGGTCGCACGTGTTCAACAAAAGGGAATTAAGTAGCGAAACAAAGTTAGCTATTCAAAGGTCAATATTCCGGCCGACGGTTCTGTATGGTAGTGAGAGTTGGGTTGACTGCGGATATCTCGTGCATGACCTGGAGGTTTCTGATATGAGGGTTCTTAGGAGTATAGCGAAAGTTAATCGGAGGGAGCAGTGGGATAATCATATAAGGAACGACGACATTAGGGAAAATTTAGGGATTTCGTCAGTGGAAGAGGCGGCAAGGGCCAGTCGTCTGCGCTGGTTCGGGCACGTTCAAAGGATGGGTAATAACAGGCTACCGAAAAGGATCTTGGATGCACAAGTCCCGGGTGTTAGGCCAAGGGGTAGACCAAGGAGAAGGTTTATCGATTCAATTAAATCAGATGTAGAAGTTAGGGGACTTTCTCTGGGCGAACAAACCATCTCCTTGGCGGGCGATAGGAGGGCATGGAGGGCGATAGTTCACCAATCTGGGGTTGCGACAGAAAGACCTCACACCGGAAGGTACTAACGGTCTATAAAGTTTGATGATGATGTAATGTCAACTCAGAAATGGTGAATATAGGTTGGTATTATTATTTAGATATTATATTGTCTGTTGGGGGCTCTCACCCCCGCGCCTGCGGCAGGCTTTTGTAAGCATTGCAGGCGACCTTACGTAAATGGGGCGTTGCCCCAAACACCGCCAGAGGCTCCACCCCTTAGACCCCACAAGGGGGATATTCCTCCTTGACCCCCCTTTTCGGGTCCCGCCGCCCCTCGACCCCGTTTTTTTGTTGTTTATTTCAGGCCTGTGACGCTAAGTACACTTCAAATTGAATATTCTTAATTTTTTGAGTGTGTATATTTTGTCTCAGGGGATATTTTGTTCGGGGATATTTTGTTCGGGAATATTTTTTTCAGGGATATTTTGTCTTTTTTTTAATGGAAAAATTGTCGTTATTATGTCCGGTTATTTTGTCTGGGGACATTTTGTCCACGGGGATATTTTGGTCCTAACCCCAAAAATAATGTAATTTTGCGTATGTTTCATGGAAAAATGTGGGAAAGTTCATGAATAATTATGTAAAATTTATGTAGATCGTGTAAAACAGATGGATAATTGATGTAACAACGATGGATTTTGCAACATTATTTTTCCATTATTTTTACATTCCAAATTCGAGAAGCATTTGCATTATTTTAACATTATGTGTAATGGATTATATTCAATGCACGATTTTTCCATCTTTTCTACATTATTTTAACATAGTTTAGATAAATTTTACATTATTTATACATAAATTTTCCATTAATGTAAAAATAATGTACGATTTATGTAAATAATGAAAACATTATGTAATCATGTTAAAATGATGTGTGTACATGCTTTTCTAATGTGGAATGTAAAAATGATGGAGAAATAATGCAGCAAAATCCATCGTTCTTACATTAATATTCCATATTTTGTATCTACATCTTTTTTACATGATCTATATAAAGATCTACATAAATATTACATAATTATTCATGAATTTTCCATCAATTTTCCATAAAACATACACAAAATTTACATTAAAATTAAAATTAAAATGTAATTTTGTCGAAAAAACTTTTTAAAATATACCCAGCGGTCTAGTCTGGAGACGAGTTGCCTTGTTATACATTTTATGCAAGTTAAACACAAGGAACATCGAGTTATTGACTTTGTAAAAAAAATACAGGGACCGAATACTTAGATTTTGCAACTTTCCTTTTACCAGCTTGTCAACAAACACAATGAAAATGAACAATGTCATAAGCATAAAAAAACATTTTCTTAACAAGAAAGCGCCGTTAACATCATCTTCTTTCGATTCTTGTCATAAAATCAATTTTCAGTTTTGGCGGGACTTACACATTTGGCACTTGTCAGTATAAGACTTTCTTCAAAAATTATTCCTTTTGCAAAGTAAAGCTTTTCTTCACTGCAAATTTTACGTACGAAATAATTGATTGGTGTTATGTTGTTCATTCGTTTTGAAAAGCCCTGCCAAAACTAAAAAATTGACTAACTGGTGAAATGAAAAGTTGCTCAAAATCCATTGATCCAGTCCCTGCATCTAAGCGCGTTCACTTCATTCGTATGTATATATATGGGGCCATCCATAAAGTACGTACGCTAAAAATGACGTTTTGTAGACCACCTCGTACGCAAAAATGTATGAACATTTAAGTCAAAATATATGGTCAAACCCCCCTCCCACCCCCTAAAAGCGTGCGTACTTTATGGATGGTCCCTATATTGTTTCTTGCTCGCGTAGGCCTCGTTCCAACTCATCGTACAAACATTCTTACACGGAAATACCCAGTACTAACACAACCAAATGAATAAAGCTAACGTGCTTTGATAGTTTTGCCATGATGCTTCGATGAAAGTGGGTACTTCCACGATTTAGTTATCGTATTGCAAAGATCCACAATATCATATTTTCAATCTTGGAGAGTTTAAAGGGCGTACCGCACTAGAAACGCGCTTTTTTCGTATTAGTACGATAATTCGAGGCGCAAAATATTTTGAAATTTATCAGAAGCGATTTCTGTATTCGTTCATCGCGAAAAAGAAAGTTAAGGTAAGAGGGTACTTTAACAGAAAGTGAACAGAAACCAACTTTAACACTTTAGCACTAAAAAAACATATGAAAGTGTCAAAGTTATATTCTGTCCACTGTACACTGTACACATTCAGTGCATACCTGACCATTTCATGTACTAACACTCGTATAGGCACTCACGTGGACGCTCATAATAACTCATGTAAATTTCATTACTGTGTGGAGCACAAACAATTTCAAACTTTTTAAATATGTAATTTTATTCTCTTCTTCACTTCAACTAACGAAAAATTTCACTCACATCAAATGTAGAGTTTATTTTCCGTTTATTTCGAATAAAAAGTTAGTCATTAATAACATTTATGAAAATTCTTTCAACAGTTTTGATTACTCATTTAACTTTTACCACCCACAATTTATATTCGGATATACAACATGAAACGAAGCAAATTAATTTCAATAATTTACACACGTTACATACACACAAAAGTTACGTAATATCGGAAACAATTAAAACGTATATGAGACTCCTTAAAAGTTTGTTTTGTTATTAAAAACGAAACCAACTTAAATCAATTATTATAACTTTCAACCACTTTACCCATAAATTTAAAAATAAAGTACTCACAATGTGTGTGTATTTACTGCTTGTTCGCCTGCTCAATTCACATAATTTTAATTTACCACATCGTTGATTCTCATTCTTTTACCGTCGTAACATGACTTAATGCACGGTGAAAAATCCCTAGCGCAAATGTTTAATCACTTTTCTTTACTACTTTGTTTATTGCAGAAAAAATAGTAATTTACATACTTAAAGCTGAGAACATTGGGTAAAATCAAACAACTTTAATGCTTACAAATAACCCACACTCTACGGGGAACATCTGCCTAGTCGAAATCTACATGAAATATGTGAAATATATCAGCTGGTCCCTCGTTCATGGCAACCCAACTGTAATTGAGTCAAAGTGATATATGGAAGATGCCGGTCCTTTGAGACAAACAATGTTTCTGTAATATCAACATTTTTGTGGGACCTCAGATTTCGACTTGAGGAAGTTCTTTTGTCACATATTTTGGAAAATGTTTTTTTATGAAACATCGTTCTTCATCACAAATGACTGACATCTTCCATACATCATTTTGTATGATTCATATTATAATCACAATGATGAAGGACCAACGTATACATATATTTCATATATTTCGTGGAAATTTCGAATATTCCCCTCAGAATGTGTGTTGCATTGAGGCTTCTGGAAGCTACTACAAGCTCAAAAGATATTTGGTGCCAGTTACACTCCTACAACATCTCTTTGGATTGTTTACAAGTCTATAGTTTATTCCAAGCTTTTTGGTGTCTCTCTTCTGCTTAAGAAGTCTCACCATTGTCTCGGCGTGACAGGCAGGCTCTGGCCCCACAAAAATCGTATCTCTCCCCATTTTCGCCAATTTATCCGCTCAGAACAATATGTTTATCGATAAAAAACATATGAAGGGACCCGTACGTATCAGAATAGATGTGGCAAACAGAGTTGATGTTGATATTGCCTTACCTCTTAAGCGTATGAAATTACGTCCACATTAAGTTGAATTGGAAATTGCCGATAGGGCAATATTGAAAAACCCGTCCGAAGAAACGGTGCAAAAGAACCCTCCCGAAAGCACAAAATTGATCTCCAACTAGACAAAAATGTTCGCCTCAATTTTCTCTACAACGTAGCAAAAAACAATTTTTTTGTTAAGGGCCGACTTTAGGACCGACCTAGGGCCATAAGGAAATGCTCTGACACATACTTCCATAGACAAAAAGTTTTCTCTCAATCTGCTCTGCAATATGACAAAAAAATGTTTTTTTGGTTAGGGCCGACCTTAGGACCGTAGGACCGACCAGAGGCCCACTTGATCCTCAAGCACAGGCCCAAATTACGTCACATAACGTCATATGACCTCACGTTACGTCATGCGACCTCACGTTACGTCATTTGACCTCACGTTGCGTCATGTGACGTCACGTTACGTCATTTGGCCTCACGTTACGTCATGTGATGTCACCTAACGTCATGTGACCTCACGTTACGTCACGTAACGTCATGTGACGTCACCTAACGTAATGTGACCTCACGTTACGTTATGTGACCTCACGTTACGTCATGTGACCTCACGTTACGTCATGTGACCTCACGTTACGTCATGTCACGTCACGTTACGTCATGTAACGTCACAGAAGGGGTGTACACATGGTCGGACGGTGACTGAATTAAATTCTTTCACTACGTTCTGTCGCTACTTTCCTATACCCATTTCAATGGTTTATTGCATAATTTAACAACGAGCTTCCTGTTCGAACATTTTTGTTTCGTGTTAAATTTTATTTGTGCCCATAAATCCAGGCGTTTGTCCAGTTTTCGCCGGACGCCCCTAAAATCCTTATCTTATCAACGTGCTTTCAAGAAAATCAAAAAATTTTGTTTAACACGTCTGGTTGAGCCCTGATGTTTCCTAACGCCCTGTTGCCATTTGCATTTTTGCATTACAGTAGACACTATTTGGACCCGACAATTACTAACAATTCCCGAACATAGGCCCTGATTTACACCTGGTTGACCTAGGGGTTTTGTTCTTTTACGAAACATAACGTAATAGTCTTTGGCAATAATTTTCCTTTTACGAAACTTCATAAAATACTGGGTGTTGATTCGCTAAGGAAAGCACCCAGATGCAATATTTGCAGGTGGTATCTACAATATAATGACACTAGTTGCACCAATACTGGTGCAAATAGCGTTTACCGTTTCCTAAATCCAATAAAAAAAGAATCAGAATGAAAGACAACGTTTTCCGGTAGTATATACGTCAGCTCTAAATAAGAAAGAAATGCAAAAAGAATTTTGCTCGTCCGTCAACACGATGACTCGAGTAAAACTCGACCGATGTTCCGCCGTGCTGTAACTCGAGTAAATCTTTTCCGAATTTCATATTTTTTCCTTAGTGTGGGCCCAACTCTACGCGACACTACATGATAGTTGATGGTTCATGAATATTCGTAATGATAAGGTTTTCAGTGCATTGTTGTAGAGAAAAAAGAGCCAAACTTTATGACTTATGGCCTTAGGTTGGTCCTAGGGTCGGCCACATCCCAAATAAATTTCATTTGCTATGTTGTGGAGTAAATTGAGGGGAACTTTTTTGTCTATTGAACTTTTTCCCGAGGCCTCTCCTTAGAGCTCTGGGTCGGTTCTAAGGTAGGCCTACCCCAAACACTTTTTTGTTCTTTTTTTTTTAAATTTTTGTTGAAGTTTTTTTTAAAGATTTTTTTGAATTTTCTTTTCGAAATTTTTTTTTGAAAGTTTTTTTCATAAAAATTTTGAAATTGTTTTTTCACAGTTGCTTCGGACGGGTTTTTCAATATTCTGCTGCCTTTTCTGCTATTTCCAACACAATTTAATGTCAACGCAATTTTATATTTAGATTTAGTTCGCCTTTTCGTAACTTCTCGTTGCCACATCTATTCTGACACGTACGGGTCCCTTGCATATATTTTGATGTGGTTTTTCATGGTGTAAATTAAATTTGGAGAAAAATTGACACTAGCGATCCATACATTTTTCACATTTTTTCCAACTGAAAATTCAGCGAAGGTACATTGTGTGTACGAAAAATGTACAAGAAGTGTGAATCAAGGCTCGGAACAGGTCGGGTTTGACCTGACCTGAACCCGAAGTCATCTTACCTGATAAATTCAGGTCAAGTCAGGTTCTTCTTTCAAATGACCTGAACCTGATCTGATATATCGATGACATGACCTGACCTGAAAACCTGACTTGAAAAACACTAAAGGCAATCATTCTGAATGTTTGACCGAAGAATGTGCAAATAGAAATTTTAAATCGATTAAGAGCAATCTTTGTAAAAACGATGTTTTTCTAGCGATAGTTTTGTTATAAAAACTTGTCACTTTCAAAAAAGTACTTAAATAGCTGTTTACACTCAACGTTCATCAATCTAGTAGTTGAGCTACTTTTTTGTGATTACTTTGTTGAAAAAGTGTCTACAATGTAAAATGCTGGAATAAGTACGCAACTGTTCACTAGTTTCGAACTCGTCACCAGGCTGCGTACTTGATAAATTTGATTGAAAATGGGTCAGTGTAATCGAAACGGCTGTCATAAATACTATACGTCATACAAATTTCAAGACGGCACTTGGCTGCGTGCTTAAACAATTGTTTTATGAATGTAGGTGGTAGTACAGGTCAGGTCAAAACAGGTTCAGGTCAGATCAGGTTAGGTCATAGCTTACAAAATCAGGTTCAGGTCAACTCAGGTTTCAGGTTTTTCAGGTCAGGTCTCAGGTTGACCTGACCTGTTCCGAGCCTTTGAATTGCCAAACGAATCACATTAAATGTAAATTTTTTTTGTACACAAAATGTACTGTCGCTAAATTTCCAATCGGCGAAAAATGTGCACGCCCTGCTATTTTGCATTTTTCTACCCGTACGTGACTTTGTTGACTGGGAATTGTATCGACATCTGGCACCAGTTTTTTACAATTTATCTTCGTGTTCCTTTGTAATTAACGACTAATTTCTTGTAATACTTTTAAAGGGCGTGATAGTTTTCAATTTTTGTAATTTGTAATCTGAACTTCAAAATAATAATTAACTCGCTCACACGTCTTTGAAAATTCGTTGAGATCATAGAATTCTCAATAATTTGATTCGATTTATTCAATAGAAGTCATCGAGACGGAAATACCATTTAGTGAAACAAGTGGAAAACTTCGTTTCGCTTCCTCTTTTACTATACATACGTTTCCTTAAGATGTGTACATTTGAAATATATGCTATTTTACTCTTATATCCACAACTTCCAAGCAACATATACACACCACACAGAAAATTTACCTATGGATGAATGGATGGATAGACAACAACCCGCAAATAACAAGATTTTTATTTCAACCGTTTTTGTTTGAACATAGTGCCGTTGTTGAAGTATTTTTTCTGACTTTTTTTACACTGAAAACCATTCAAAACATTTCACGTTATACATAAAACTGAAATGTCAGACTGAGAATGAGTGACAAGAAAATGAACACACGGCTGTATCTGCAATAGAAAAAAAGAAAGGAAAAGTGATTATCCATCCAAACAGAATTGCTTTTTTACTGTGTAAATATTATTCGGTGTGAGAGGTGGAAAAAATTTATGTTTGCAAATATGTGTTTTTATCGTAAAAGAAACATTGTATGACATGTGGCATTTGAAGCTAGAAAACTGGAAAATTGGCATTGAGGAACTTTATTATTTGCTTTGGTTTCGTTTGTTTGTGTTTGTGTTTGCTTTTCTTTGTTGTGTCGATCGGGTTCTTAAATAATGAAAATACGAGCGTACGCGAATATTCGCAAATTCAATTTTCACGCTTTCTATTTGAAAATATTTGCTTTTTCTTTTCAAAACAACGAAGTATAGAGCACTATATAATCTCTACCCAGAAGTTGTTTACTCGGCAAAACGTAGTGAATACACTGTCACCTTTAGCGTGCCACTAACGAGCAAAAACAAATAACATCCACACTATGCGATTGTCAAACCCCACAAAAATTTTACAATTGCATAAAAAATTGGTTTATGACTTCAGTGCCAGAGGGGAAATGAATCGATTCACGCATCGGATTTTATCAAGCAATACTCCACCACAGTCTGTGGTGCTATATATTTTCTGATCGTGTTTTGTCCCCAAACTCCAAGTAGTGGCATCTATGTTACTTTCATAGCTGAATTTACGCTTCAACATAGAACACATCCATGCTTTCATGGCTGAATCAATTTAGAGGGCGTCTGAAGAAAGGTAAAACCTTGTCAATCAAGGCAGCCTGGTGCTGAAATTCTGACTACGCCTAACTGGAAGAACAAGTGAGGTTTTTAGTTAGTAACACCATCGAAGTCGGCACAAAGCTGCCTACTTGAGACCTAAAGCTGGGAAAAACGAAAAGTGGAGGCAGGAGTGAGTTCCATACGTCACATAAGTTTTAATTCGACACCAGGCTGCTGCTGCCCCCTGCATTCAAAGTATCACAGCTCAAGGACGCAGGCCTGGTGTCGAGTTGAAACTTATATGACGTATAGATCTAACTACCTTCTTCACTTTGGTTAAAACAGATACTCAGCACCAGACTGCCTTCTTTATTCGCAGATTATGGGCTCAAGTACGCAGCCAGGTGTCAAATTATAAACTAATAGATTATGTCAATAGTTTTATGTTTGTCCGTTTGTATGTTTCAGCTGTGAAAGCATGAATGACGCCACTTGAGAAAAGGGAGTAGTTCTATGTTGAGACGATAATTCAGCTTAGAGAAAAACATAAATGTTACCACTTGAGGTTCGGTGACAAGTCAAAAGAGACACTTTTTTGAAGTTGACAATTTTTTTTAACAAAAGTTACTCTGGAAAAATATCGTTTTTATCGGATGCGCTCAATAGAGCGTGGTTTGCATCACTTTTCATCAGGCCTGTCGGTTGCGTGATCCGCTTATTTTCATAGCTGGATTCGGATCAATATAAAACTAAAGTAGGTGGCGCCTAGCCAAATTCTTGTCAGACCAACTTGTCTTTTTCATCTTCGGGAGTAGCTTTTCAGACAGATAATTTGCCGTAGTTCGACGTTCGTGAAGAACGTTTTCCGAAAAAATTGGATCTTGGTGCCCGGCACACGACTTTTTTCTTCTATTGTAAATGGTGATTAGAGTGAGACAGATATAGTCGCGTGCCGGACATATAGACCCAATTTTTTCGAAAAACGTTGATCTACGTCAAATTATCTGCAAGAAAAACTACTCCTCAAGATGAAAACATATGCAAGGGCCCGTAGGCATCAGAATAGATGTGGCAAAAAGAATAGATGTTACTCTTAAGTGTATGAAATTACTTCCGCATTAAACTGGATTGGAAAAACCACCCGTCCAAAGCATCGGGGCAAAAAACCTCTCTAAATCCCTAAAAAAGCCTAAAATTTAAAAAAAAAATTTTTTGCACTAGGACCGATCATACAACTGACCTAGAGCACTACATGTGAGGCCTCTGACCCATACTTCCATACAAACTAGGGCCGACCTTTAGGACCGACCTGGCCTACAGGCCTCGGCCTCAAATTTTTTCTTGAGGACTGTTAGGCCTTCTACTATTTCTGAAATGGAAAAAGAATAAAAAAATCGGAATGTTTTCATATTAAAAAGACATTTGGGACTATCCATTGGGCCCGCCTTAGTCCAATGGCCCGACCTCAAAAAATTTTTTTGCATAAATTGTTGGACTTTCATAGACCTATCGAATAAAGAAAGATTTATGAAAATCTGAAGAGATTTACTCGAGTTATATACAAAAAATTCCTAGAGCCCTTGTAGAGACTCAGTTTTAGAGCCCTAACTAGCCCTATCGATCAAAAAAACATTTATTGAAATCGGATAAGATTTACTCGAGTTAATTACGAAAGACCAAAAACCACTTAAGCTGCCCTAGCTCGGCGGCCCTTGGCCCGAAAGTGCCCATCTCAGAACTCGACCTTACTTTTTCGATTACCTTTCAGGAAAAAATAGATTTTGAAAATCGGTCAAGCCTTACTCGAGATAACTTTGGCGACAGGCGGACGGACATACGGACAACGGTTTTTTGCATATTTCTTCTATTTATACCCCAAAACGAAAAAAACCCCAAATCTCGGTTCTAAATTCGACGTGTTACAAACGTCGTGGTAAACTTCGTACGGGTCTAAATAATAAGTTGGTCTGACGAGAATTTGGCTTGTGGCGCCATCCTTTTTTTGCAGCTGAATAGGATTCGACAAACAACTGAGTCCTCACTCTTTAACTGAATACGATGTCAACGTAAAACTAGCCCCGACAGTCGGTGGTGCAACATTTTGTCAATCTATTTACAATATTTCGACGAAAAATGGTGTGCCTATCAGCTTATGCACTTCATCATGAAATTTCTTATACTTTGACTTAAACCGATTTTCCACTAAATGTGTGACAAAGTCTTAAATTCACACAATCTGCAGACAACGAAAAATTCTTCAACTATTGCAAGTTGATATTTTATAGTTCCAGTTGTGTTGTTTCATTGAACAGAAGCAACAAAATATAATTTAGGTAAATAATTCGACAGATTTAAACGCTTATACGTTACGATATGAATGCTCTCCTGAAGTGTCATCATTATTGGTGACAAAAATTTGCCTACTTATTAAAGGCCTATTTTGAACCGTAGAGCCTTTTCGAGGACTGTTATTTCTGCGCATTTTTTGAGCCTGAAACCAAGTGACCGTTTTTAGAACCCCCTCCCCCCTCGTACGTAAAAATGTATGAACATTTAAATATATGGAGTGTGCGTTTTCGTCATACCCACCACCCCCTGAAAAGCGTACTTTATGGATGGCCCCTAAGCTCACTTTCACGTCGAAATTTTCTTGTAACCAGTCAAAAGTCGTGTCTTCACCCAAACCTAAACCACTACCATTGATATTTATTTGTTTTCATACAACGGACTAACGCCATTTAAAGTAAGTTTGAGATGGAAATTATGTTTTCGTCGGGAAAACAGATGCTTTAACAGAATATTACGCATATAACATCTAAACGTGAAACCTTTAAAAAGCCCATTTACATAAAATAATAAAATCAACTTTTAAACAAAAAAGGAGCTAGTCAGAGGAAAATCCCTTTCACAACAAATGTAAATATTTTCCCAGCACGAATTTGCAATTATATTATCTACAAAAAAAATCGGTTGTATTCAGGAAAAAAGTGTTTCATTGAAGCTAAAAAGAGCAAATGTTGAAAGAAGAAAATGCTCTCAAAAGTCAAAGGCGTTGTAAAATGTTAAAACAAAAAAAAATTCAAAGGCCATTTGATATTGTTGACATTGTATGGTAAAATCGGTAGAATGTAGTAATGCGCCTTTTCTGCTTAATCAGCCGGTTTCGCGTAATAGTTATTGTTATGGTAATACTGCTGCTGTGCAACGTAAGGTTTATGCGGAACTTAAAAAAATAGGTGTTCTTTGTTTTAATTTTAATTAAAGTGTTTACTTGATGTATCAAAAATACGTGTATTAATTCGAATATAATGGTCTGAACAAATCGATGATCGGCTTTGCTCTAACACTACTTAGTACGTCAGTACGTATAAAAAGTGAGCGCACTAAGCTTATTAGGAAGAAAATTCAGCATTACTGTAAGCCGTTCGTTTTCACACTCAAAGTAGCTGACAGTCACTAATTTTCCATTTTTTCAGTTCATGTCAGTGTAAAAATTTTCTAATTATTAACGCCGAGAACAATAAAGTTGTGCGATTTCTCTACTCCGAATATTTAAAAGTAGATATACCGAATTTTGATGTTGTTCAACAACGAAACAGCCTTCGAACTAAACGTATCAACAAAACAAAGAATAAATTTCGATGATTCAGATTGTCGTGCTGAACATTGGTTTCTGCATCAAAATCATCAAATAAGCGTCAAACATATGCATACACGATGATTACATTTATTTGCAATTCACTGTGACAAACGTTAGAAAACAAGGGACATGTTACAGAATAAACAATTGTATCACACATGTTGATTCCCATGTGGAGAACTAAAATCACAACTTTTAATTAACTTTTATGTTACGAAAAATTATCAAATTTTTGCACACCGAAGATACTGATGCATTGTTTGAACTTATAAATGGTTGTATGGTTACACTTTCCGTTACAAAATAGTCACAAATCACTGAATTTTATTTCGATCACAATCGGAACAAGAATGTAGCTGGAATCTGTTGACCATTATTGTTGCTGGGATCCATATGGCTTGATGTAGATTGTAGGCTCTCGGAAAATGCTGTCGTTGTGAGGTTCTTGCGAACAGGTACAGCGCCAAAGTATTTTATGGCTCAAGGTCGTGAATCATATTCATGACTTGAGACGTTATCAGACCGGGCCAAAGGCGGCTACCATCTTCCAGTCAAGCAGTTGGTGCATTTTTTTGTTTAATCGAAAATATCTTCCATGATGTTTTCTCTTTCATATGTTTATTTCTCTAGTGTTGTGTTGATGTGCATGCCAACCATTCACTTGAAAGTAGGGTTATGTTAAAAATGATGATCTTGCTCCCAGTCGAAAATGATAAATTATCGCCACACAGTAGGCTTATCCGTTATATTCATGTTCAAAAATGTATATCTCGTGAAATATTCACAATTTAAATGTAAGAATTCTTAAAACGTGATTTAAGAATGTTCAAAAATGTCGGGAAAAATATTTGTGCATGTAGGCCGCAGATTAATAGTCGTATGGTTGTTAGACAAAGTGACAGGTTTGATTTCTCCCCATACATAACCTCAAAAAAATATATTTTCCATATTTTCGTCAGAATCTTGTCGAAATCAGTTGTAAACGTTAAAGTAATTCATAATAAGTCGAAACGAGCCTTGTCCGACGAAAAAGGGATGAAATTCCTAGTGGTTTTGAAGCGAATTGTTATTCAGCGCTCTGAGACTCAAAGACAGTCAGTATGAAAATCAAAGAATCAACCAAGAAATTCATCTTTTTTTTCGTCGGACTAGGCTCGTTTCGACTTATTATGAATTACTTTAACGTTTGCAACTGATTTCGACAAGTTTCTGACGAAAATATGGAAAATATATTTTTTTGAGGTTATGTATGGGGAGAAATCAAACCTGTCACTTTGTCTAACAACCATACGACTATTAATCTGCGGCCTACATGCACAAATATTTTTCTCGACATTTTTGAACATTCTCAAATCACGTTTTAAGAATTCCTACATTTAAATTGTGAATATTTCACGAGATATAGATTTTTGAACATGAATATAACGGATTCGCCTACTGTGCGCCAGTAGTTTATTATCTTCACGAAATTTGGTTGTAAGACACCCGAAATAAAAAAGACATTTACTTTTCAATCAATAAAAATTAGGTGATATCGTTAAAAACTTGAAAATTATTTAAACGAACACGAAACGCAACACTTTTGTATCGGCAGTTGTCAGTTGACCTATTTGTTGCAAACAGAATAGTTTTTTTCTATTGAATACACACTGCTTGAAGATAGTCTGATCCGTGACTTGCGCGCGCCAGAGTGTTTACAGACAGTGTGTTTTTGATAAAGATGCATCAAATTGAAATCTTAAAGGTTGAAAAGTTTGATTTCACAATTTTTCGTAATCCCAACATTATTAACAATTGGAATTTTTGTTTCCCACTTGCAATATTCACCGTTTCATTCTAAAATTCGACCGCGAATAATCGCGACACGTAGAAACTCATGGCGCACTTTTTCGCAGTCGAATTTTAGACTATAGCCGCAATACATGTTGTGTTTTTTTTGTACGACATGTCCTCCTTATGACTTTCGTAATGAATGCATTTATGCGTATGATGCATATGGTGATGACACTACATGAATGAGTTTAATGCATTGACACATGATTAGCTCGTTCGCTTTCCTATTTGATTGAGTTGCCAGTGTGATGGTTCGAAACTCACCCGCAACAGAAAAAAAATCGTCTGTCAGACGTGTACACAAATACACAGCTGGCTGAATCGGTTCAAATCTGGTGTAGTTGTGTGTGAAGAGCTGTCACACGGCTTACCGGTCAATACATTGTTGGGAGCTGCCGGTATTCTACTCCTACTGCGCTTTAGTGGGCTAAGCACTGCTATAGGTACTAAGGCGCAACATTCAAAAATCCTTCATAGTGTAAAAAAAACTTAGAACGCGTGGTGCGGAATTCACGTTAAGCATTACAATACCATATAAAAGTACTTTCACTAGCTATAGCAGCAATGGTAGCCGAATCTGTCACATAAAAAGTGTCCTCCCGGCTGAACAATACCATACGCTTTATTATTATTATTCGAAAAGTTTTTTTTGTTTTGTTTATGTTTAGCTATTGAATGGAACGTTTATTTTCGAAAGTAATTTTTAAACGATGCAAAAATACAATTAGAGTATTTGCTGATTTTATATCTTAATTTCCAATGTGTGTTTTCAGTACATTTGACCAGCAAAAATAGTCTTTCAGTCATTAAAAATTACATGCGAAGAAAAGAGAGAAATATGGTCAAGTATAGTCATTTTCGTGTGTGGCAAATCTTTGAAATCAGAAAATAATTAATAAAAAATACAAAACGTCATAATTTTGCCATAAGTTCTACCTTCGCGATCAGAAATATATTGCAGATAACGTGCGTAAGAGGGCCTCCTCCAGTTGAGATTCTGTGTGTAAGTTCATTCCTTCACACTTGGTCGAGACCTACCTTCCTCTTTGGTGCTTTGATGGTTTGGTCACTCGTCGATTTACACATCAGCCACATGTTCTCAATCAAAACAGGAGCTATTCCAATCTCCACACTCGGGCAGGAGGGAAGAAAGTTCTTTAACAAAAAGTAACGTTATTTGTACTATGTTCCATCTTAGAACCGACCTAGAGCACTCATTAGAGGCCTCTGACCCATATAGACAAAAAAGTTTGCCATTGACACCGATCTTCTATCATTTATAGTTTTCGAAATGTTTGAATTTTCGAAAATATATTGTCTAGATCGGTCCACCCTAACATTAGCGCCCACATTGGCAGGCATCACGACATGCGCCACACCTAAGCCAACAACTTTACCTTTGGCACCGATCTTCTATCTCCTATCGTTCTCAAGATGTTTGACTTTTTCGAAAATATATTGACTAGATCGATCCACCCTAACATTAGCGGCCATCTTAGGCTCGGCCTGGGCCCAAATTTTTTCTTGGATGCTCTTAAGGCTTTGATCGAATAGAAAAAGAATCACGAAAACCTGATGGAATTTGCTCAATTTATGTATAAAAAACAAGTAGGGCTACACGGTGTGCCTGAAGGGAGAAAAAGTTTTTTGGAAGTGCACCCAAAATTTTATTTCTGTTTTCGATATAGGGGCTCCCAGGGATGCCAGAACAACGTTTGGTTTGCTTGGATCAGATCCTACCCCATAGTCGATTGTTAAAAAAACGATTTTTTTCATACATTTTATAAAAAAAACTAAAATATTTATGGATATGCCATAGAACAATTTTTTGCTTAGAATAATATTATTTATCGATAGAAAATAAAAAACCGTCTGAAGCAAAAATTTTTTTTAATCACTTTCAGGCAAACCACAAAAATGTATGAAAAAAATAGTTTTTTTAACAATCGACTATGGGGTAGGATCTGATCCAAGCAAACCAAACGTTGTTCTGGCATCCCTGGGAGCCCCTTTATCGAAAACAGAAATAAAATTTTGTGTGCACTTCCAAAAAACTTTTTCTGCCTTCAGATACACCTTGGCTAGCTAGGTCCAGCGACCCAAAGTAAAAAAAAAAAATTTTCTTCCATAAACTGTTGGGCATTTCCAGGCCTTTCGGTTAAAAAAATTGTCTTGAAAATCGGAAAAAATGTGCTCGAGTTATGCACAAAAAATATGTAGATGCTCAGTTTTAGAGCGCTGGCTGAGTCCAGAACATTCGGAGGGTCCGGCATTTGTGACGCATTTCTTTAATCAAAAATGAAAATATTTCAAAAAATTTTTTTGCGTTCCGAAGCTGTAAGCGTCACTCAAATTGATATCAGTTGTTTTGGTAGAAGAGACGAGAACTTGCGTCACGTTTCCCTTTTAAAAAGCGTTTTTGTTGTTATATCAGTAGTTTTGGAAGAAAAGAAAAAACACATTTTGAAGAAAAATTTCCGGTGAAAAAAATTTTCAGCGAAAAAAATTTCAGCGAAAAAAATTTTCAGCCCAAAAAATTTTAGCGAAAAATTTTCAGCGCCAAAAAATTTCAGCGAAAAAAATTTCGGCGAAAAAAATTTTCAGTGAAAAAAAATTTTCACGAAAACAATTTTTCATCGAAAAAAAATTTCAGCATAAAGAAAATTCGGCGAAACTTTCGGCGAAAACGAAAAAAAAAAATCAGCGAAAAAACTTGGCGAAAAAAATTTTCAGCGAAAAAAAATTTCGACGAAAAAAAATTTCCTTTGACACGAAAAATCTATCTCCAACAAAAAAAAATTAAAAAAAAATCAATTTTGCCCCTAAATTCGTCCCATACCACCGTCGGCCATTTTGTTGGTCACCCTGACACACTACGCACCCAACCCAACAACTTTTCCTTTGACACCAAACACCTATCTCCAGTCCAAAAATTTTGCTCATATTTGACCCATATTTTGAATACATTCACACACACATACAAAACATTCTTTTATATGGGCTTAATATGGCGCCTTCTAAGAGCCCTGGCGCCCAAACGAGGCGGGTAAAATCTCATACGGAGTAGAATGCCAAAAGTCAAAACTGAGATGTATATTTGGTTCCGAAGTCTACGAAAAAAAAAATTCTGATTTTTTGTTCGTATAGGGTCTTGCATCACGGGCGCATCGCTACCGCGCGCCCATGATCTCATTGGCGGTAGATAGCAATCCTTTCCGTATATAGCGTGGAGGCTTTCATTGCCAAGGATTGGTCAGAAAGACCTCACACCGAAAGGTACTACTTAAAGGCGTTGCGATGATCATTTTGTTCATGAATTCATAGAAAAACGCGTAGAAAATGTGTGTCGCAGTTCTCCTTTAACTAATAATAATTGTATATCTTCATTATAAAGCAGACGAGATAATAATTTGAATTTATATAAATTCAATAACAAACTTTATGCATAAATTCCACATCCGGTATGCTCTTTAAGAACTGTATTTATGCAAATAAATCGAAATTGTATTTATTTTTTATTTACTTTTGAATAGGTACAATTTTGCACACCATCTAACATTTACCGAAAAGAAAATAAAAATAAGCCTACAAATTTGCATAAATTTGAAAAAAAATCGAGGAAAAACGTTACCTAAAATTGCTTACGAAGCGTTGTATCCACACTTAAATTGATCCTTATTTCTTTTAAAATACCAAGTGAAAGGGCGCCCATTATTTCGTATAACATTCAAATACATTCTTTTTTCGGTGACAATAAAATATACGAAAATTCGAACAATGAACAAAGAGCCTCAAAACAAAAGAAAAAAAAAGATTTCCTTTTTTCGTAAAATAAGTAGCGAAAAACAAAAACTAAGGATAAATGTGCTTCTCTTATCCAAGTTATGCATCTAAAATATTTAGACAATAACAAATCCAATGAATTCTGAATAAATATTCCGATCACACAAAATAAATATCCTACGATATAGCCGGAGAAAGAAAGGAAAAAATTGCTGAGAAAAATCAGAGCAATAGACAAGACTTGAATAAAATTTACTATTACACGATGATGTCGGTGACGACATTGGCTATACTCAATTTTTACTATGTATTTTTGTGGCTTACATCTAACCAGAAAATGAATTATAGATGGAAGAATGTAAGAGGGCGACAGGAAGAAAATTCCAAGCTTTGAAAGATACTTGAAAAAAGCCAAAGGGGAAAAAGTACGATGAAGGGCTTGTTTTTTTTAAACGAATATACCCATAAGAAGCAGACCAATCTTATGTTATGGACAACATATAAATTGTATGATGTTGATGATCGATAATTTTTATGAATGAACCCAATTACATATTGAATTTATGGGTTAACTTAACAAAGAATGGATTCGAATCATTTATTTAGCCATATAGTTGGAATACATAGGACTATCTGATGAATAAACAATGCGGGTGGGATGTTCTCATGTTCTGGAACAAATTCTATTCGTTTTACGGTATGTATTATCTGTTTATGGATGAAAGATCGTAGGTTGTGAATTCCGGGTTGATTTGGTTTGATACACATACGTGCGTTCGAACAATGTCTGCGGGATTATTGAGTGCTGTATATTCAGTCAACAATCAAACATTTGTTTTCTATTTTATGTATTTGTAATCGATGCTATTTGTTGTAAACAAAATTGTTTGCATTGCGGATTGTTGTTTAATTATCCATCAATTGGAAATTCAAATTCAATAACAACTTAATCTTTCGTATTGAACTTAACGATTTATTCGGCGACAAATAATCACACAGTCTACGTGCTAATTTCACAAATAAATGGCACCGTTCGATGGACGCTTATAGCTTCCATACGCCGAAGATTGTTTTCAAGGAAAAAAAAATTCCAATTTATGTAAAGAAGAGTTTATGAAATCCAGATATCAAAATGCTGTCCCAGAGAAAAGGAAATTGTATCTGATTTGTTAGGATTGAAGAAGATCAATTGAATAAAAGTTGGCCAGAAGAACGTGAAGAAATTTTGGTTAAATTAGATGTGGTTTGTCTGTTCTGAGACCCCACTAACACTCTTTTTACGACCACCGGCTTAACGTGACTTCCTTACTACGCTTCGAAGTATGCAAATACTCCCTCAGGTAGTAGGATGTTTCATATAGGCATTCATAGTATTGGTGTTATACCATACGAATCATTGTTGCAGCCACCAAATAAACCGTAATTATTGAGGTTGAGTGAACTTTAAGACATTACTCGCTAAAAAATTCAATCAAAAATTGTCTGTCACGAAGAACAAGGCCGGACCCTTTTAGCGAAAGGCTAGTACGTAAGTTTAGGCTCTTTGTCTGCTTTGCTTCATTATTCTGATGGTAAGATCATTAGGCGATTTAATCTACAAGGAAATATTGACTTAGATAAATGAGTCGTTTCCGAAGACTTTGTGTGGGATAGTGTCAGCTATGTCTCGGATCAACAAAATTAGAAACAGGTCGTTTCCCAAACCAATTTATTCACATCGAAGAAAATTCACTGCAAATGACCAGAGAAATGATAAGTTGGCATCACTGCGTCAGATAGAAGTGGCATGTTTAATGGCAGTTGGATTAAATTGGGGACAATCGCTTGTATTTACTCTCGCTTATAACCCAACTGTCACACTGAAACATCCCAATGGTGATAAGCCGCATATTTGGATCGTAGACCCTCTTCAAATCTATATAATTGTGTGATGTATGACTATATTAGTTGTGGGCTGTATAATTATTCAACATGTATGGAAATTATACCCTCATTTTGTACATAATAATTATACAGCCCGCTACTAATATGGTCATACATGACACAATTATATACATTTGAAGAGGGTCTAGGATCCAAATATGCAGCATATTATCGTGGCTTTTCCTCCCTGTCATTTTTCATTAATTTTGATAATTTTTTCCGCCATTTTGTATCGAAATTTTGAAAAAAACAGTTTACAGAAAGGCCAATATTGAAACACAAAAAAAAATTTAAAAAAATTTCAAAATTTTACCAAATTTCAAAAAAAATTTTTAAAATATGAAAGAAAGTGTGAAAAAAAATTCAAACAATTTTTTTAAACAATTTTTAACAAAGTCTTTAAACTAAAAAATTCCAAACATTTCAGAACTATTTTGACAAAATTTCGCAAAAAATTTTCAAAAAAATTCCAGAAAAAAAATTTCAAAAAAAAATTCAAAAAATTTAAAAAAAAAATTTAAAAAAAAATTTCAAACAAAATTTCCAAAAAAAGTCATGCTTCATAGACAAAAAACTTCCCCTCAATTTACTCCACAACGTAGCAGAAGAAATTTTTTTGGGCTGTGGTAGTTTCATGGACAAAAAATTTTGGCTATTTTTTCTCTACAACATTGCACATAAAACTTCATCATTAGAGGAATATGCATGAAAAACCACAAAATATTTGGTAGTGTAGTAGCGTGAGTTGGGTCTACACTAAGGACCCTGGAGCCCGGGATTCCTCAGGCAATTTTCACCAATTTTTTTCCATAATTTCTGGAAATACAAGTCTTTCATACAAAACCTTGGAGAACGATTTTACGTTTTAATTTCGCAGAAGGTTTCGAAAGGTTTCACCAACATTCAAAAAACCCCATTTTTGACCACTCTTTCGACCGATTTTGTCCGAATTCAATCTTGTAATCATTTAGTCATTTATCTTTCAGGAAAAAAAAATATTTTGAAAATCAGATAAGATTACCCGATTTGGGTAGAAAGAACACGTTGGGCCCTAGCAGAGACCTAATTTTAGGGCCCTGACTGAGTCCAAAGCCCGAAAATCAAAAAATGATCTTCCATAAAATGCCGGGCATGCCAACACCTATCGAACAAGAAATTTTGAAAATAGGAAAAGATTTACCCGAGTTATGTACAAAAAACCACTTCAACAGCTTTAGCTCGGTGGTCCTTGGCCCAACAGTGCCCAGATTCAATCCAAAAGAAGTATTTTCGATGACTTTTCAAGAAAAAAAAAAGTTTTCGAAATAAGTCGGTCAAGTTTTGCTCGAGTTATCGTGTTGACAGACAGATGGACAATTTTTTTTTTTTTGCATTTTTCTCTTATTTAGACATTGAAACGAAAATGTAACCAACTCTCGAGTCGAAACTCGACTGGTTACAAACGTTGCCGTGGTAAAAGCAATAGACCTTCGAAGCACTATGTTCTTCATACGGGTCTAAAATGCATAACGGTCGCTCCCGGTTGAACGGTTGAGCAGCCGTCGTAGATTCCGATTTATTGGAATCAGAACTGCCAAACAACGCATTAAAAACTTACCGAGGAGAATATGTGAGAGAAAATGTATGAAAATCTCTCATCTGATTACGTCGCTAAGTTTTTTATCCGTTCTAGGGCAGAGAAGTCGTTACGAACCTGACAAAATTGAAATCATCTTCATGTTGAATAGCAAATATTGAATATTTGACAAGAAAGTGTCACCCGGATGCAAAGAGTCGTCACTCGGGTGATAAAATACACCCGGACGGCAGTTCGCTGTTTAAATGTCAAAATTCACTTTTCGAATCGACACCGATGCTAAATAAATGTTTTCAGTATTCAAAACGAAAGAAATTATGCAAATGTCAAAATTGCAGCTAACTTCATTGTGAATAAGATTCTATTCAACATGAACTTAACTGTGAATTTGACAGTTCTATACATTTCTTTTGTTAAGTAATGGCTTTGCCACATTCATCTACATTCCAATGCTTTCGGGTCATGTGACCATGATTATGCTGTCACATTGGTTGGTTCGTAGAAATTCTCTCATTTTTCGTAGTATTGGTAATGGTATTTGCTTAGCAAGAAATTACCGTCGTTTCGAAAAGTAACTACAAAGCTACAGAAATTTGAAAAATAAACTGTCATCCGGGTGATATTGTACAACGTACCTATAATCATTGTCACAATTTTTCTAAGAATTTCTTTGAAACAAATATTCATGAGAAGTCACATCCATTTGAGGACGGAAAGTTACTACTGTGTTCTCAAAGAATGTACTTTGAATCGTACAGGGCCGGCGTATTCTTTATATTCAGGATACTGATCCCACTAAAAATATTACAGAAAGTGAATGGAAGAAGAATGCGATAATAATATTTGTGAAACGTTTCCACATACGATTATACAGTGAAGCCAATTTTACCATTCCGATCAGCAACAACATGCGACTCGTGGTAAATTATTTTCCATCGTGTGAGACAATCACAAATGTAGACATTTTTATGATTCTGGACATGGATCTTTATTTAATTTCACCTCTTGTGCTTCGCACCCCAAAAAATATCCTGCTGAAAGGCAAAACGTTTAACATGCCTTTCAGTTTTTAATAAAAAAAATTCTCACGTACCGCAAATTATCATACGAAATCACGTAGAGCCAACAAGCAAGGAAAATGCAATCACATTCAGAAATGATTTTTTTCTCCTATTGTCAAGTATGGAACAAAAATTGGAATTGAAAATATCGTTTTAATTCGGAAAAATGAATTGTTTCACTTGTTTTTGAAGAATTTACATTTCCTGACTTACAGAATATTAGAGAGATTGGACAAATCGGCTTATAGCAGAATCGCTAACTTATACTTATAGCTATATATAAGTTAAAATCTATAAGTTATAAGAGAGTTATCGCACATCATCTTACACATCGTTTACAGAATTTTATCAACTCTTTTGGAGTATAAGTAAACTATATGTTGTAAGTTACAAGTCAAGAAATATAAGTGAAAATATTAATGATGACTGATCATCGAAAAATCATCAATCAGTCATTAATAATATTGATGATGATTAATGATAATTGATTGATGATTGACTGAATGATTATTGATTGATGAATTATGATGATTGATTATGATTGATCATCGAAAAAGCATCAATCAGTCAATAATGATGATTGATTGATTATTTATGATGATTTATTATAATTGATCATTGAAAAATCATCAATCAGTCATTAATGATGATTGATGATGACTGATTGATTATTGATAGATTATTTATGATGATTTACTATGATTGATTATGATTAATCATCGAAAAAGCATCAATCAGTCATTAACGATGATTGATTGATTATTTATGATAATTAATTATGATTGATCATCGAAAAATCATCAACTAGTCATTAATGATGATTGATTGATTATTGATGATTAATGATAATTGATTGATAATGACTGATTGATTATTGATAGATTATTTATGATGATTGATTATGATTGATCATCGAAAAATCGTTAATCAGTTATTATCAATCTTATAACTTATATCTTTCAACATATAACTTACAACTTATAGTTTACTTATAACTTACAGTCATGGCAAAATGAATATGAGTTTTATACTTACGCGCAGGTATTTAACACCACGCAAAAGTACAAAACTCATATTCATTTTGCCATGACCGCATAGCTTTTAACTTACATAATGCACTAACTCGCTGCATAAGGTCACCGAATTATAAAAATTAGAAATTTTGCTATAAGTCAATTCGCCCAGTCTCTCAATTGGATTCAGTAAAATAATAAAATTGCCTTGGCGCATTAAAGCCTAACTTCAACTTTATTCATTCGTCCAACCAAATATCGGAAGTGCAATCACCTCCGGGATAGCGCATTTCATGAGGTACAGTCGGACCATACGGTTCATTGCTGAAGTCGACTAAGAACTCAGTGTCCAATGTTATTCCTCCATTCTCGGTGTCTACATTTAAAAGGACCATGTGACCTCCATTTTTTATCATTTCCGGGAAGAACTAGAAGGCATTTGTGTTATCATTGCGCCAAAAATTAGAAATCAAAACAGTTACCTGTTTGTCCCACGGTGAATATAAGCTCGACGTTACATATAGACGTTTTCCGTCCAGAGATAGTTGCATCATTTGAGGTCCACCTTGAAGACGTTTTCCTTTGACAAATACAGGATCCGGTTGTTTCTGTAATGGGTTCTTATATCGCAGCCTTTGGAATAAATTGATCGAAGTTGTTACCTCCAATTCCTTATCCTCTGTGACAACAACTGAGGAGTCCGAAAGTATGACACCTCCCAAGAACACTTGACCAGTCAATCTCGGCTTACTTCTATCGGTTATGTCATACTGTCTTACATCTCCCATCAACCAACTCGTAAAGTACAAATATTTGTCATCCAACGAAATAATTATGTCACCCATCAAACCCGTAACTTCTGGTAAAGCCCATCCATCAACTTTTTTCGCCGGAACATTCACTACCTTTTCCACCTCAAATTCATCACTTCCATCTTTTTTCCAAAAATGATACAAATTTGAGTATAGAGCACAGCCGACATAGCCATGACTTTCCCTTGGATCGTGTAAGAAACGAATTTCCAATGGAGTTGTTCCCTCATCGCCCAAATCAATAGTTTGGAAAAGCGTTTGTTCTTTCCATTTGTAAAAGTTTAGCCGTCGACCGATTTCATCAGGATTCGCCAAATGATCTGGATGAAATCCTCTTCAAAGATAATCATTTAACATTGAAGACAATCACATCGTGCCAAAAGTCTTACTGTTTGAAGTTCTTTGGTGCTCCCCATTCCGATGCTACCATCACATTGAATTTCGGTTGATACCAAAAATCGTAACCGCATTTCGCTTTTCTTTCACCCTTTGTCCATGTTCCAATAACCTCAAACTGTGAATCGAACAGTATGAAGTCACCCTGTGCATTGTCATTGCGATCACCCATTGTCGAAATCATAACATTACCATTAGCCAAGCAATGAGTTGAATGTGGTGACGACACGTTATTATCAAGTAGAACTTTTCCATCTATTACCTATGTTCATTAAAGAGAGAAATTACTTTCGTTGAAAATAAACGGAGATTACTATGGACACTAGGAAAACTTTATTAATCTCGAGTGCAAATGAATTCTGTAATGGCTTGGCATAGCAACGGAGTATATGCGCAATTTCTGTCTTTCCATTACGAGTGAAAAACATTTGGACGATTGAGCGATAAAATAGGTGACGATGACGTGGTATAGCATAATGTATGGTTTTTATGTTTGTGCGTTCGAAAACTCAAAGTCTGCGTGCATGCCATCAACATGAATTGACCCAATTTTCATGACGAGGTCAATTATAATCAAGTTTCATGCGCTTTAGATGATTAGTACGGAATGCAAATTTCGACTGGATGAAACTGACGTCCCATTTGTTAGGAATGTAATGAAACTTTATAAAATAGTTGATTATTGCTTGCATTGGAAATTACGCAAAAGGTAATTGTTCAGGACTCGCCCACCCTGGTGGCAGTTCCTTTTACAAATTCACATTTTGAATCCAACTTCATACTAATTAAAAGCCATTGTTTGTAAAAAGTGCGTGAACCCGCGAAAAATCTGGTTCGCGGGAAATAAGGCTTTCGCCGATGGCAAAAAAATTGAAAATCGGGAAGTGAAAGCGTGAAGTCCTTGATGACCAAAACTTTAACGTAAAATCGGGAAATGGAAAATACAAAATAGGGAAATGAAAGCGGGAAGTAGTTTCGGATAAAAAATTTGATGTGAAAACGGTAAGTGAGAAGTAAAAAATCGGGAAATGAAAACGGGAAATTATGAAGGATCAAAAATTTTACTTAAAAATGTAAAATCGATCTTTACAGAATATAATAAATCTATCGGGAAGTCAGTCTCATCGAGAAGTCAATCTCATCGGGAAGGCAATCTCATCGGGAAGGCAATCTCATCGGGAAGTAAAACTCATCGGGAAGATAAACTTATCGGGAAGTTAATCAGATAATAAAATTCTTACTTTCAATGAACCCTAAAATCAAAATTTTTTTTACTCGTCGTTGGATCGATACTGAAAATCCTACTTGCAAATTAAGGAACACAATTCTAAAACAATTCTTAAAACAAATTTTGCGAAAAAAATTTTCTGCAAAAAAAATTTCGGCGAAAAAAAATTTTCAGCGAAAAACTTCCGGCCAAAAAAATTTCGTTCGGGCCAAAAAAAATTTTTAGAGCGAAAAAAAAGTTGCGTAAAATTTTTAGAGCGAAAGAAAGTTTTCATCGAAAAAATTTTGGCGAAAAAATTTTCAGCAAGAAAAAATTCGGCGAAAAAAAATTTTCAGCGAAAAAAATTTTCAACGAAAAAATTTTTTAAAATATTTCGGGCGATTTTATGAGAAATAGATCAAAATTTAGCGTTAATTTAGAAATGTGGCATAGATTCGTCGATTTTATAGCAGACATGTTTCTATCCATTCTATATTTTATATTTTAACCCCGTAACTTGAATGTCTGGCTTAAACAAAAGAATTTGATGCACGCATCACTCATTTCAAGTTAATGAGTTGGCTTAAACAAAAGAATTTGATGCACGCATCACTCATTTCAAGTTAATGAGTTAACAATCAACGACAAAAAGTTTGGCTGATTGGGAAGTTTACGCCTCTTCAGTGCACCTTTGTCGCAAGACCATGTGCATATCAGCGTGGTCACACATTAAGTGAGTAATCATTTCGAATATGCGGCCTTATATACACCTCGATTGTTCGATTATTCAAAGAGAAACTCTTTGACTTAGTAGATCCGTTGTTATAACATTTGGAAGTACTGGTCAAAATTTTGTTATGCTGTTTGTATCTGCAGCGGTGGTAATTTCAATTCGGTCAATGTTTCTTTGATCTTGCAATTTTTAAAATATTTCGGACGAGTTTATCAGAAATGGATCAAAATTTAGCGTTAATTAAAAAAAAGTTAATTTTTCACCGAAAAAAATTTTTAGCATAAAAAAAATTTTCAGTGAAACTTTCCGGCGAAAAAAAATTTTCAGTGAAAAAAATTTTCATCGAAAAAAAATTTTCTTTGACACGAAACATCTATCTTCAACAAAAAACAATCAATTTTGCCCCTAATGCCGTCCCATACCACCGTCGGCCATTTTGTTGGTCACCCTGGCACACTATACACTCAACCCAATAACTTTTCCTTTGACACCAAACATCTACCTCCATCCTAACACAGTCCAAAAATTTTGCTGATATTTGACCCATACTTTAAATACACTCACATTATGATTGATCATCGAGAAATCATCAATCAGTCATTAATGATGATTGATTGATGATTAATGATAATTGATTGATGATTAATGATAATTGATTGATGATGACTGATTGATTATTGATACACATACAAAACATTCTTTTATATGGGCTTTATATGGCGAAAAACATTCCAAATCCGGATTTTTTTAATCCGAAAAATCGCTTGCGGCGCATTTACTTCTTAATCCATTGTTACCAGTACTTATTATTGAAACGAATTTTATTTCAATGAAGTGCCTAAAATTGCAAGAGGGACAATCTACTCTACAGAGCGTGATCAATTGCAAAAAAATATGTGGCGGCCGGCAGCTAACTGCCCGATGCCGACGAATCAGTTCTACCCGTTCGCACATTTCATTTTTGTTGTTTCTTGCATCGACTCACGGACTGCGTTCCCTTTTACGTCAGAGACGTAACAAGGATAGCATTTTGAAAGTGTACGTCTTACAAGTGTGATAGCAAGTTTAACACAACAAATACGCAATTTTAGAAAAAAATGAAAAGGTGAAAGGTGTATCTTCATTGTATACTGTTGAAGCCACTCGAAAATCCGTCATGCCTAAGGGAAGAGGGGAGAGAACAGCAAAGCGTGACGGTCTAAACAATTTGGGTCAGTTTTGACCCTTTTTGCCTGACGCGACGGTGCGTCGAAAAATCGCTTTCAAAAAATTTGACATTTCATAGAATGAATGTCCGAAATTGATAAAATGTTTGCAATTTTGTGTAAAAATGTCCGAAATTTTTTGTTAAATTATCCGAATATGTCCGAAATTTTTAGATAACATGTCCGAATCTCTGACACAACGAAAATTAGTATCGTTCAGTTAATCGTTGGTGAGAGCTGTCGACATTCGCTGAGAGTGTCAAAATTAATGAAATCAGCTGATTTTTTGCAATGAAGTTAGCTTCGGTCGCACCTGTAGCTGACTTCACGTTGAGTATTAAAACAAAAGACTGTCACGCCCCTGGTTTGTCCTACCTTTTGGAGGAACAATTGCCAGAAATTTCTTAAATCGGAAACAAAATGTCGCGGACGCTTGCTGTAACTACCGTCATGACGTCAAAATTGCATTTCGAAAAACTTTTCGAAAATATTTTCAAATTTCGAAATACGGAAATGCAAAATAATTTAGAATTTCTGAAAAAATTTTTGCTAGAATTTCGAATTTCTTTTTTCGCAAACGCGAAAAGAGATTCGACAATAAACACTGAATTACGAAAACTTTTTGAATTTTCGAAAAATTTAGCATTTTTGAAATAAGTTTTCAATTTCAAAAAAAATTTGGACTTTCGAAGAAAAATTTTGACTTTCGAAAAAAATCTGGACTTCCGAAAAAAAATCTGAACTTTCGAAAACAAATCTGGACTTCGAAAAAGCGTGAGCATTTCCTTTCATGTACATTCTAAGCTCATTGTTCCGGCCTAATTTCTTTCAAAGTTTTCATTGGGAAGGAATGATGGCCAATTTTCGAGGCTTCACATCCGTCACAAATGAACCTGTATTTCATCTTAGTGTAGGAAATTGACCGTAATTGGCATCCCTATGTTTAAGACAAAAATCTTTACATACGCCATTGAAATCAAAAGCTGCGAAAGCTATTTGTATTGTATTATGATGTTTGGTGTAAACTAGCGATGTAAACAGTGTGATAATGAAGCTTATAGCCTAATAGTTTAACAAACGAGGTACTAGAATTTGTTTATAGTCTAATAATGAAATCTTCCATACATAGGATAAAAGCCCCGTTTACTATGGGGGTCTTTTCATTCATTTTTCTAAATTCGTAAGTTAATAAGTAAATACCAATTAAAAAAGAATGTAGGGACTCGTAATGCAATCGGCGGGCGCTAACGATATTATCCTTGTGCGATTTTTGCTCAAACACTTCGTTCAAACCAAAGTAAACGAATCAACACAGCTCACGGATTGAAATATTTCTCTCGGTATGTTTACCCAAGACATCAAAAAATTGTGAAAGGAAAAGTTGTTTTTTTTATTGAGAGGTTTGAATCAACTGTCCATCATTAGGACATTTTCCATGGGTATATATTTACCTTAAAAATTTCTGGTTTTCTCTCATTTTTTCCAACATCAAATATGTATACGTTGTTCGAGTTCAGACCAGGAAGAATCAACTTATCCCGCTTCTTCGTTTCGGTCGAATCTACATGTTTTGATGGAGTTATAATTCCGTTAATTAGTATTCATCCCGCTTAAAAAATCAACTTTGATGTGTTTACATCTATAATATTTTTAATTAGAACCTAATTTAACTTGTTTTAGAATAAAATTTGCAATTCTGATTATTCGTTGTGGTAAAATCAACCACTTCAGAAATTGCAATTTTATTAAAAACTTTTGCAACTTGAACTTAGTACTTCAGACCAGTCGATTTTATGTTTCTGCTGATTTGACTAGCTGGTAAACTCACACAATCGCAATTCGATGATCTTCGAATTACATTCTTAATGTTCAAAGTATGTGCTGCGTAAAACATACCATTACTGTTGTTCGTATAACAGCTCGAACATGTATTCCAGCCACTATGGTGTAACTCGTCACCAGTTTTATTGGTGAACGTACGATGAATTATCTACAGTTTATTTGTATGTATTAATTACATTTTATTGTCTCTGACCGGCATCTTTCACTCGTTTACCTGACAATAAGTAGCACTTTCAGGATCAACATCCACAGTTGATAAGTAGTCCCCATGCGGCTCACTTAAATTTGGCTGGACGGTAACAACGTACAATAACTTCTCTCTGGGCCCGTTTTTAAACGCATCTAATGGAGTTGCGTATCCCGGTCCACAACCTGGAAGTACATACATGATTCAAAAATATAAAACGACTTGTGTGTTTACACAAGAACGAAACACATTACATTTTTTATTCATAGTAAAATGTTTTTCGAACGCACGTCTGTTAAAATATGAAACTGAAAGCGAACTGTCGAGAATGTCAATACTTTAAAAATGCCGTTGTTAAGGAAAGTAAAATGAAACTCTCATGTGTATGTGTTACCTAAGATTCATTCAACTTCAAGGTTATCAACTCAATGGTATTAGCGTAGTACTGGGTGTGTGAGTAACGTGAGTAGGGAGGATAAGTCGTATTCATCTATGAATTTTATCACATGTACGTGGCCGTGAGCTGTGACGCAAGTCTATCATATGAATTAAATATTCGCATTGTCGTTATGCACAGCAAATTTATGACTTTTCCATTGCAAACTTCAAAGTTTATTTATTTATTTTATTTATTTATTTATTTATTGAATTTTTATAGATAAACAAACAGGCCGATGGCCCAATAACATGTTCATCTTAGATATTTACATTAAATAAATTTTAAATATTTACATTACAAATTAAATCAAAAATTAAATCAAAAGTTAAATCAAAAATTAAAATCAGAAATTCAATCAGAAATATAGCTAAGACAAGGTTAGTACTCAAAAAAATTTCTTATACGTTTTTTAAAAACTGAAATTCTACTATCAAATATATTCACCGTAGAAAAGTAAAAGTCATGGTTTTTTTGGATTCTATTTATAGGTGCATTGGCTTCATAATTTGTTGACATCTTAGGTAGATAGAATACTTGATTCCGATGGTCATTCACTTGGTTATTAGTGATTTGGAACTGATTGCGTCTAGTGATCCTGATCGGTCTATGATACGATAAGCGTTGCTTTAACGATTTTGAATCAATAAAGATATGTATGATTTTGAAAAGTGTGATTTCATCGTTTTCCAGCCGCCTGGATTCCAAAGAGTGCATTTTAAGATTTTGCAATCGTACATCATAATGAGGACGTGGATGTTCCAAATTGAATTTATAATAAAACATTCTTGTAAATTTCTTTTGAACTCTTTCAATTCGGTCAATAGCGTTGTTATATTGTGGACTCCAGACCGATGAGCAATATTCTAAACGATTTCGAACGAGTGCGTTGTAAAGTGACAGTAGACTTGACTTATGACGGAAGTATTTGCCACAACGGAAAATGAACCCAAGCATTTGTAAAGATTTCCTGCAGATCATCTCGACATGTTCGGTGAACGATAATTTGTCGTCTATAATAACTCCGAGATCCTTGATAGATGAAACTCTATCAATTATCACATTATCCAGACCATAATCGAAAATTATCTTGTCGATACTGTGAGTAAGTGATAAAACGGCACATTTCTTAAGATTCAGTAACATTTTGTTTTCAATAAACCACCTCGCTATTTTATCCAAATCGTCTTGGAGCATTTCACAATCATATTTATTCTTGACAGATTTATATAATTTGAGGTCATCCGCGAATCCGTAACAAGATGATAGCGAAGATAAAAGGTCGTTAATAAAAAGTATGAACAAAAATGGACCCAGTATTGAACCTTGAGGCACTCCGGATGTTGGCACTATTCTTTCTGACTTTGAACCACCGATGACTACAAATTGCGACCTATCACTCAAATATGACCTGAACCATAGCAGCAAATTCTCGCTGAAACCAAAAGTTACCAGTTTTTTGATTAATTCATTGTGATCCACTTTATCGAAAGCTTTAGTGAAATCCGTATATATTGTGTCAACCTGACCACCATTCACAATTTCATACGCCACTGTTGACACATAGTCCATCAGGTTGGATTGAGTTGATCTACCAGCAAAAAAGCCGTGTTGAGATTGATCGATCATATCTTTCACGGATTCAAACAACATGTTGAATACAAGTCGCTCGAAAATTTTGGAAACGGCGCACATTATCGACACAGATCTGTAACTGGATATGTCGTCCTTGTCGCCCTGCTTAAAGATTGGAGACACAAAACTGATTTTCCATTTTGACGGGAACTTATTTTCAGTCAGGGATTTATTGAATAATATACTTAAAGGTAAACTGAGCGACTTCGATAAGTTCACAAAGAATAACATTGGAATATAGTCCGGACTCGTAACTTTATTCACATTGAACGTTTTTAAAACTCCCTCAACCTGCGCTGGCATAAGCTTCTCAGCAAAAACCTGCGGTATCGACTGTTGTTGGTTAATAAAAGCATCATAGATGGGCCGATCATCTTCATGTTCATGACTCACATCATTATAGACAGATTCGAAAAACCTAGCAAACAAATTGCATATCGAAGACCTCTCACTAGCAGCCACGTCACCCAACTTCATGCTACTTGGGAGAGAATTAGTCTTTTTTAAAGATTTGGTGAATGCAAAGAAGCATTTCGAGTTGGTTTTAATTTTGTCCTCACAATCACTAACGTAATTATTAAAACACTTCTTTATTTCAGTCTTTACTTTATTACGAAGATTTGAGAATTTGATCTTAAGCAACTCTTTCTTCGCTGGACGTTTTTCCTTTTCATAACTGCACTTAGCATTGAACTTATCCCTTATCAACGAAATCAAGTCCGGCGTATAGAAAACTGGGTAGTTTCTTACAGTAATCCTAGTCTTAGGAATCGAATTTATAAATGGTTCAAGAATTTCATAAAAACGATTGACTGCACTGTCAATATCTCTCCCATCCAACTCACTAGCCCAATCCATTAAAGAAAGTTCCTGATTCAATCGAACATAATCTGCTTTGAAAAAATTAGTCTTCGCCAATCTCTTCTCCTCTAGGTATTTCAAAGGTGACAGATCTGTATCTATTATAATTGCCGGATGATGATCATCTTCAGGAACTAGTGGATTTGGCGATCTCGAAATTACAATCTTTTGAGGATCTAAGTTTGAAATGCACAAATCTAATGTTCTATTAATTTTATTCCGAGTGACATTGTACTGCGTAAGATTACAAAATATAAACAAATCCATTAGGGCAGATGGTATGCTGCCTCTTAAACCCGTCGCCTTATACGATTTGTCATTCGAATCAAAAGACCATGTGATGCTATCATTCAAATTATAGTCCCCTGTCAAGACGAAGGAATCGTTCAGTCCACAACTCATGACTATCTCGCTTAGCTTATCAAAATGCATCATATAATCGTCTAATTTACTATCCAACTCCATATACTTTACATTAAAGAATGTTTTAGACCCATCCAAATGCTCAACAGAGACCCAGACATCTCCTTTCACCATTTCCCACTCATTCATACGCCTCGAACAAAGTTCCTTTCTCACCGCAATCAAACAACCACCTCCATCCTTCTTATCAGATGACATTCCGTCTCGATCACTCCTATAGACAACGTATCTGTCATCAAATATTTCTGAGCTAAAAATTTTGACATTTAGCCATGTCTCACATAAAAGAATAACGTCGTAAAAATGTACAAGTAAGTTGGATCTAAAAAGCTTTGTTTTAGATTTAAGGCCTCTAGTATGCTGGTAATAATATTTCAAATTCATCTTGAGGATTATTTCGTTTATTATTAAATAGATTATTGAATTTACAATTGAAATTCACGCAATCAATACTTAGCAATAAATAATTCGGTTTTTACGTTTCGGTCTTACGTTTAATGCTAAGTTTCGAATATGAATTTTCAATTATCGTTGAAATTTTTGTATTTTTGATAAATTAGTGGCAAACAAAATAGGCTGGTGGTGTATGCATATATGATCTTTGGTTTTATGTTTGGTTTTTGGTTCTGCTTACCACTCACCTTTGTGTTTGAAAAATTGAATAATCGTCTGATCTTACGTTTTCGTGTATTACATAGAAAAAGTGTAATGAGCGTATTATATTTGGTTTTACGTTTGGTTTTTAGTTTTTTTATGCTCCACTCTTTCAATAGTAAGTTGGTTTTAAGCAATTGGTTTTACGTCTTAAAAAGTTTCGATAGTAAGTTGGTTTTAAATAATTTGTTTTATGTTTTAAAAAAGTTTAGTTTTGTTTATAAATTATGAAATTTTAAAAGACAAATTAAATGATAAATTTATTATCAATTAAATGATATTCACGAAAAACTTTCAAGAAATATTGTAGGTTGTCACCCGACTATACCTACAAAATTTTACATTTTACCGTGAGTTACCTGACTATTAATGACACTTGCCAAAATGAAAACAAAAGAGAGCAAATTTAAATGGCCAATTTATTGAGATTGATACACCACTACCAAACAATGTATTTGGCGGTAAAGCACTTCAGTTCGAGACTTTAGTTTTAATTTAATTTGAAATGATAATGACGAAATGATGACTCGTTTAACACAAAATTAAATTCACTCTCAAAAATTAGTTTCGTTTTGTAAATATAGGCACCTCTTTCGACACTTAAACACTGTGCGGATTACCTTAGCATTCTTTGAAATAACCTTTATGAATATTTCTCAACCTGCGTCCAACAACTCTCCAATGCCTTCATATGGATATAAAAAGGAAAACTATTTGATTTCAGTAAACTTTTTTCACTTAAGAAACACAATAATGCTAAAACCGCAGTTTAAAAATGACTGTTCACAGTTCTCTTCAATGTGTGATAAACGTTTTTGACTAAAAATTCGAATCTTTTTTATGCAAAAATGTTGCCTTTCTAAAGGGTATTTTCAGGGTGTCAATCACTATTATTAACTGTTGAACCGGATCAGTTAGGAGAGAGATTTCGAATAAATAAAATTAAGTTTATCGTTGGGCATCGTCGAACTTTTGTATGGAATTGTTGACATTGCTTTCAAATGATCAGTTAATTTACCGTAAACTGAAAGAGTTCAGGGAGACCCTCAACGAACTAGGTCGGAATAAATGGAAGGGAAAGGGCAGATGAGCTGGCGAATCTGGGCTCTAAATCTCTTAGCCACGGACCGGAACGGTTCATTCCTATATCGCAGTCACTCTGTGACAAGGTGGTAAAGGATTGGAATTGGTAAGAGGCGAACAAGCATTGGCACGCTTACAATGGAGGTTTACACACAAAGAGATTCTTCCCAGTGGCCGATCGTGGTTGGGCGAAGGAACTGTTGCACATGGACCGGATCGATTAAGGAGAGTGTTGGGAGTGATCACCGGACACTGTGGGCTGAACAGTCACTTGGCTAAAATGAGAATCGTCAGTGATCCCGACTGTACCTGTGGCCTTGGTGAGGAGACAGCACGTCACATTATTTGCGAATGTCCGAGCTTCTCTCTGCTAAGACATAGGATTCTAGGTGATCATGTGATCAGATCGCTAGATGTGCTGAAACTGGGACCACTTGTCCTGGACAAGTTCCTAACGGCACAGGTAGGCTTTAATGATTTACGTGATGACGGGATATAGGAACAATGGATCAGCAGATCTGTGTTTCTTGGCTCTAAGCCGTCCCAAACCTGATACATCAAAAAAAACGTAAACTAGTCAGTGTGAGCGTAAGCAGTCATTACACTTTACTAATTTAACATCAATTTTGTCGGCTTTCATAGGGAGTCTCTTCGGCTATTTTCTTTTAAGATAAGGGCTGAATCTTCGTGTATGTTTACTGTAAAGTCGTCAGCGACGCATCGGCGCCATTCAAAAATACTCAGCAGCGTCAGGACGTATATTTTTAAATGATTATTACTTAACTTCCAATAAAAAAATGATTTTTGTTCAATAAAAATAATAAATGTCAATGTCAATACATTTTCCTTTTACAAAATAATGATGTAAAATAAATAATGATATTTTCCTTATGCAAATTTTTTATTTGATAAAAGTGATTTTTTATTGGAGATTTATTATTTTTATTGGACAAAAATCATTTTTTATTGGAAGGTTTGATACGACCTATTTTTAAATCGTCGGCAGCTGAAAACTTCTAAGAGAAGTCTATCGGCGTGACAACCCTCGACCGCTTTATAAGACCTTTACGATGGTACGAAGTTCTTCAAAAAAAGGTATAGTTCGTTTACCAGGACGTTTGTGACCAGTCAACTTTCGACCCGGGAGCTGGTTACTTTTTCGTTTCAGTGCCTAAATTGAAGAAAAATGCAATAAAAATTTTGTCCGCCCATCCGTCTGTCTGTAAACACGATAACTCGAGTAAAGTTTAACCGATTTTCACGATTTTGTTTTCCTGAAAGGTAATCGAAAATCTTTTATGGATTGAATCTAGGTATTGTCGGGGAGCTGGGACAGTTTCAATGGTTTAAGGTTTTTTGTATACAACTCGAGTATATCTTTTCTGATTTCTGTAATTTTTTCTTATTCGAAAGATGGGATCATGTCCGACAATTTACGGAAGAAAAATTTTTGGTTTTGAGCTTTCAGACTCAGCCATGGCCCTAAAACTGAGTCTCCACTAGGACCCAACGTGTTTTTCTATATAAATTGGGTAAATCTTATCTGGTTTTCGAAATCTTTTTTTTCTGACAGATAATTAAAAAAGTAATTACGGGATTGAATTTGGACAAAATCGGTTGGAAACTTTCGAAGCTACGATGGAAAAAGTGGTCAAAAACGTGATTTTTTGAAGGTCGGTGCACCTCTTTGACTTATACCTCTACGAAATTAGCACGAAAATCGCTCCTCAAGATTGTGAATGAACGTTTTGGACTTCCAGAAATTATGCAAAAAAATTAGTAAGAATTATTTAGGGATTCGGCTGGTGGGTCCTTAGAGTAGGCTCAACTCGCGCAATACTACACGATAGTTGATGCTTTTTTATGAATATGTATCTATGATGAGATTTTCTGTGCATTATTGTATAGAAAAAAGAGCCAAACTTCTTGGCCATGAAAGTATGGGTTCGAGGTATCTCCTTAGGGTCTTAGGTTAGTGCTAAAGTCGGCCTTAGCCCAAAAAATTTCTTTTGCTATATTGTGAGTATTGTAAGTATGTATCTAAGGCCTCTCTTTAAGGCTCTAGGCAGGTGCTAAGGTTGGCTTGAGTCAATTTTTTTTTATTTTTTTTTTTGAAATTTTTTTTATTTTTATAATTGCTTCGGCTTTTTTTTTAATTTTTTTATGAAA
>CM055405.1:24691637-24707651 GCA_029228625.1 Pseudolycoriella hygida | reverse complement strand
AACGTCGACGTAATTTCATTAGACAATATTTATTTAGATTTAGTTGGAATTTTTTTTTGTAACATGGCAAAGAGAACACCTTATCTATTATGATGCGTATGATGCACATGTTTTTCTTCCTTTTTTCAACGATAAATTATTGGAAAAATCTTGGTTACCTTCCGTGCCTATAGTTATCTGTCATTTTTTGACGAACTAATTTTACATGTGTGTCGACGCGGCGTACCGTCGGTGTAGCTTTAGTTCAGCTTCTTTCTCCAAGATTCTTTTCAACTTTTTTATTCTATCTGTGTAAATTTACAAAAGACTTCATGAACCCAAAGAAAAAAATACTTTATTTACCAACTGTAAATGCTAGAAAGTCTTTTGGCAAATGTTTTCAAACGTAAAAAATGTAATAACTTCCATTCATCCATCGAAAGGAAGTGTTGAAAAAAAAGTTGAAGCCCAACCAACTTTCTCAACCGTAATGCAATGCTTTTTACATTAACTGCACTACCTTGAAACAAACTTTTCCACCTTTGTATTCCGTACTTTTATCGTCTTGAAGAAGAAAGCTTTAGTTTGAATGTGTTATACAAGTAAAATATAAAAAGTTCGTATTGCTCTTTCGTGAAACACGTGCGCATAATGGCACATTAATAAAGGTTGAACAAATTTCAAAGAATCTTACTGATAAAATTCTAATTACCTACTTCGTGTCCTCGACGGTTAAAATTTTCATTTTGCTGTTCTTAAAAGAGACAAAACTAATGTATGGCACATGCTGTAACAATCTACTAATTGGAAATGTTAAATGAGACAAACATACAAGTAAATTATGTAAACACTTCGGACGAAATCACACGAAAAATTTTCAGCTGATAAGATGCTGCGTGACGACCGACGGACGTACAGTTCAATCTAACCTACATTTTTTAGGTGTTGGACTTGTCTTATAAAAATCAATCCACGCTATTAGTACGGCGTCGGCTAATGTCAAAGTATGGAAAATTTCATGACGAAATTCATAAACTGTCACTCGATGAAAAATTGTGTGCTTCTCAGATCATGCACTTCGTCATGACATTTAGTATACTTTGACACAGGCCGACGGGGCACAAATTGCTTGGATAGACGGTTTTAGTGCGGCGTCGGCTTATGTCAAAGTGTACACAATTTTATAAAGAAATTCATAACGTACGAAGCGACTTGTCAGCCCATGCACTTTACCATGAAATTTGGTATAATTTGGTATTTGGTCGCAGTAAACGAATGTATTTAAATTCAAACTTAAAAGTATAGTGAGCCGTTCCACGAAAACTTCATTTCCACGCTCGAAATGCTCAGTTGCTACAAAATGATATTCATGTGAAAAAAGGTGCATTATAAAGGTTAATCCTTTAACTGGAGGTTAGTCAGAAGAAAGTGGCTACCATTTCGTTACTACTGAGAATTTCAAGCGTGGCAATGATGAAGTCCGTGTATATTTTATTTTTATTTTTCATCTTACGTTATGTGCTGATGGCATTGCTTAGTCGGGAGCAGTACTTATGAGGTGACTGGTTCGACAGCCAGTGTGTAACGGATTAACCACACTAGGGACCACATGCTTATGCATGCCACCAGTAGCATTGAATTGAGTTCAGGGAGCCCAATTTTTGATTATGCAAAAAGTTAACAAAAAGCTTTACCAACCAACTATGAAGTTTTGATGTATTTACAATTAAAAACCATTAAAACCTCGAAAACACCTCATTCAGTTGCAAAGTTTTATTTTCTTTATTTGACGAAATTCACCAAATTTATTCGTAAGAGAGAGTTGACCAGATAAACTTATATTTTCCATTTATTTTTCATCTAAATGTTGGAACTAAGTAACAACGTTTTACTTTCGTTTCGAAGATTTGTCTTTTCATTTCTTCAACTAACATAATTTTTTTTGAACTATTTGCGTTTTATTAAATTTATGTAAGAGAATGTAGAGTTGTCCTTGGAGTTTCATGAGTTTCTCGTAGTCGTAATATTTCTTGAATAGATTCGAATAAACGTCTAAAATTGACGCTCTATTCTGATAACGTGAATCCGGCAGCGCGAATTAAAAATTCCTATTGGTAAGCTGATTCCAAACACTTTAACAAATCTGATTTTCGGCATTTGTGAGATAATACGTTTTAGCGCTGCATCTGTATTCAAAACACTACCAAAAGAAACGTATTTTTCCAATAAAATAGTACAACGTTATATATTTTACATGCTTGAGGAATGCAATCGGTGAGTACTCGGCTGCATAATAAAAGGCGATGTTTTTTCAGATCAAATTTTGACACTAAGACTCAATACTTATATATTCTGATTCATAGAATCTATAAAGGGATGTGTTATGCAAACAGTAGATGTTTTGGAATTTAAAATTAATGATCACTGCCTTAGAAATATGCAATGAAAAAACATCGCAAAACATAGAACTGACAAAATATCTGACACGCTCTTAAGAGCAAGTCGAAAAATTGTGAAGTGTCAAATTTGCGATGTTTTTTCAGAAGAGAATCTGGAGTAAAAAAAAAACTATTCAAAATTATAGCTCATGTAATGAGAGTGCATGAGACCTACACAAACAATATCTGAATCAGAATTGAAAAAGTTTAAGTATGAAGGTACAAATTTGCTCTGAAATGACATCGCAAACGAACTTAAAATGCGATGATTTTTCAGAGCAACTTTCGACCCTTATACTTAAACTTTTTGAATTCTGATTCATCTATTATTCGTGTAAGAGTGATCTTCTTACAACACATGAGGTATAATTTTAAATAATTTTTTATTTACGCAGGATTCTGTTTTGAAGAAACATCGCAAATTTAACAGTTCATATTTTTGCAATGTGCTCTTAAGTACACACCGCGATTTTTGTCACGTTAGCATTTTTTCCCACTAAATCGCATATGGCCAAGAACTTTGTAGAAGATTGTAAGGCTGTATCTCATTCAGAAAACAGTGATATGAGCGTTCCTACGTAACATTTTATCCAACTACACCGTGGAGCTACCCATATACAAATGGCATTTTAGGAAGATGTTGTATTGTTGGTGTATGATTCGTGTAGTGCTCATTCAGTCCATACTGTTGTGCAGTCATTAAGGACCATGCTGTTGTGTCACTGTTGTCATTCTACCGATAAGATAATTGTAGAGAAAAAGTTTTTTTTTGCCACAGCGTTCATTGGCAAATGGACGTGTTATTTTCCACTCTGCTAAATATCGAATTACAACATGTAGCCCAAAATAATGTCGTCAATTCGATTAAGTTTTATATTTCTTCCTACTTAGTTATGTCCTTAACAAACTCTGTAACTTTCCCAATGGGAGCTTTCGCTTTTGCTTTAAGTTCCTATATTTCGATGACAATTTCTAAAAATATCATTCCTTTTGACGAATTAAATAATAAATTTCAATTTATCTCAATTGTATTCAAAAATTTACACGTAAAATATGGACAAACTTTGTTATAACAATCAATTAAAATTCTAAAAATTTGGAATTGCTTTTCGCATTATGCATGCAATTAGAGTGTATTCTCACTTTCATTAAATTTTGCGATTTTTCCTTCCCTTCGTGAAACATAAACCATGGATGAGGTCCGCTTTCGTTTCGAATTTGTCGGAAAAAAAGATGTTTTCCGACTATGCAGAAATGAAAAATTCAAATATTATTTCACTTTGCCTGGGGACGTCCATATATTACGTAAACATTTAGATGGGTGGGTAAGTATAGCAAATGATGAGAATGTTTGTATGTACATGGAAGAGCTTTGTTGATGTAAGCATTCTCTACTACTTAGTATTTTAAACGCGAAAACACTCTATACGGGACAACAAATTCATAACAATGTGTACAAAACACTTACATTTGATAAGTTCTTTAAATTTTAAGCGATTGTGTTTCATTTATGCTTTTTCCACATTCATCTACAGACACGAAATAAGGTGTTATGATGAGAGAAATTTAAGTCGTCTTGCGAAACCTTCAATTATATTTTCATATAAAATTAGCCGGCTCAAACCGAATTTGGAAACGAACACAAAAGATTTTCGCGAGACAAATTCAATGACTGGGTTAAAATCCTCTCATCATACGGTAATGATTTTTACCAGAGAAATGATAAGTTGTGACCAGATAGAAGTGGTGTGTATTGAATGACAGTTCAGTTGTACGGGAGGAGACAATGTTGCCTGAAAAATTTTACATTTAGCCACAAATTCTCTCATTGTTCATAGTATGTTGAACTTCTTGTAACGCCAACGAAATGACAGAATTTCTCTCAACTAACCAATCACATGTCAACTTTTCAGTCATGTGACCTCAAATAGCTGAAAATATGTTTACTGTGGCACACTTGAATCATATCGAATAAAACCTTCGCATTAATGGTGTGTGTGAAGGTGGAGTGAGTTCATTATTGTTGGACGGTCTCTTCTTTTTCATTCTTGATAATTCAATCATTGCACAATTTGCACCATCAGGTTGCTTTGTAGTGTGAAACTACGAAAAACATACCTTCCTCGCATAATATTTTTTTAAACTAAAACTTTTGCCATTACAAGCATTTTCACTATCCATTTATTACCGTATAAATAGATTTTATATGCACATTGTTCCAGCAGAATGGAAACTATAGAAAAGTGTAATGCACACATTAGGTTCATAGTTTTTTGCGTCCATGGGGTGTGGATTTGGATAAAAGTGAGAAAAAAAGAGAAGTACTTAGGGTTGAGAAATTACGTAAAAATAAAAACCACGGAACAAAAAAGTTTAATTAGATTTTTAAGGTTTTGGTTCACTACATTGAACGGCTACTTTCGTGATACGGCAAAATTGTTTTTGTCTTAAATATTGAACATAATTTCATTATTTGCTGTAGCATGAAAATGAACTTATAAAAAATTAGTTTCCGTTTTATCACAGGAATGCAGACTTAATAGCCTGTACAATGTGCAGTTTTTGCGATAAATTCTCTTTTTTTATTGGAATTATTTTATGAGCTTGAATTCTTCCACAAATATTCGGTGTTTGGTGCATTTAGAATGAGCTCAACTTGAGCTTCTTAACAATGCACAATAGTTGACGAATATTTTGCTCAGATAGAAAATCGCTTACTTAGGCGTATATTGTTTGTTACTTTTTAAGTAAATGTCCAGTTCCAGACCCTAAACATGCACACTTTCATGCGCGTATCACTCACTCCCAGACCCTCAAAGTATACTTCGTTTAGCAGCTGGCACTCGCATTCTATATTTAGAACACCAATGCTAAATTTTTCTTACTCTCAGACCCACAAAGTAGACTGGGTCACACATTGAGCTTACCATTCTATTTTTGTAATTAGCACATGCATAGAATTTCCAATTTTTTGCACATTCAAATCCTCGGACCCTCGCAGTAGACTAGTAGTAGTAGTAGACTTCGAAGAAGTTGGCAGCTATCAAAAAACTGACCCGAAATCTCTCATACAAATTCTTTTTTCAAAAAGCTGTCACGCACAAAATCTCGGTAATCGTTTGTTTTATGTGCAAAATTTTTTTAAATTAAAAAGAACTAGTTGGCGCTGCCGGGGGTGCCACTTTAACCAACTTAACGGCATGGCATCGTCATCATCAAACAGACCATTATGTACCTTCCGGTGTGAGGTCTTTATGATACAACCCCAGAAAAGTGTACCACCCCCCTCCATGCCCTCCTATTGCCCGAGAATCTTCTAAATCTGATCTGTAAAACCTCTCCTTGGTCTGCCACTTGACCTAACCGCAGGTACCTGTGCTTTGGGAGCTTGCTTTTACCTATCTCTTGAACGTGCCTGAATCAGCGCGGACGACTAGCTCTTGCCTCCTCTTCCTCAGACAAAACCCCCATGTTTTCTCTAATGTCGTTGTTCCTAATGTGATTATCACACTGCTCCCTCCGATTAACCTTCGCTATACTCCTAATCAGAAATCTTCAGGTCATGCACGAGATATCCGCAGTCCACTACGCAACTCTCACCACCATACAGAATCGTCGGTCTGAAAATTGATCTGTGGATAGCTAACTTTGTTTTGCTACGGCTACTTTTTGTTGAACTAGACTGGCTACTACAGCGTTTCACATTTTCTCTTTTCCCCAAATTCCCTAATTACTTTGCCATCAACCGAAAAAATGGTTGCTAAGTATAAGTACTTGAATTTAGAAACCTGCTCCAGCTCCTCCCCATTCAAACTGCAGGCATGCATAACATTATTTTTTCCCACACTTATCTTCTTTCCGTACGCCTCGGCCTCACAAAAAATACCGGTAGAGCAAGTCGCTTTCCGACCGGACAGAAGCACGACCGAACAAGTTCTTTCTCTCACGACGCACATAGAAGCAGGGTTCAAAAGGAATTTGAAAACGGGCCTGACCTTACCTCAGCTTACGACACAGTGTAGAGGTATGGCGTGAAACCCTGTACACACTCTTGAACAACATGCTCAGCAATCGGTTCATTTATGTGCATTTGGGCAGCGACGTCAGTCGACGTAGAACACTTAACGAAGGCCTTCCTCAGGGTGCAATCCTGTCAGGTATACTATTTCTGCTCCACATTGGAGACCTTCCTGAGAATCATTCAAGAAAGTTCTTCTTCGCAGATGACTTCGCCTTAACTGTTCAAGCTAAAACGTTTCTGCAACTGGAAGTATCTCTGGGACTTGATCTTTATGTCATGGGAAAATATTTTGCAAAATGGAGACTCCGCCCGAATCCAAACAAAACCACCGTCTCAGCATTCCATCTCTATAACAAGCAAGCATGGCGCAAACTGCGAGTACGTTTCCAGGGCGTGGATCTAAAACCTGATTTTTATCCAAAATATTTGGGAGTCACACTGAATAGGTCATTAACGTACAATACGAACAGCCAAGATCGAGCCTAGTATTAATCTCCTACGTAAATTAGCAGGGAACGACGTGGGGAGCTGACGCCATCGTGTTAAGAACAACCGCTCTCTCACTCGTTTTTTCAGCCGCTGAGTATGAAGCTCCAGTTTGGATTGCAAGTGCACATACTCATCGCATTGACGTAACATTGAACAAAGCACTGCGAATCATCAACGGTACAGTTTCCTCAACACCAACGGAATGGCTGAGCGTATTGGCTAACATAGAACCACCGGAAGTTTGTAGAATGAAGGCTTTCCTAAGGCAATGGAACTAGTTAATGAGCTTGGACGAATTACCAATCCAGAATGACCTGAGAAATGTGCCACGGCTGCGACTTCCTTCCCGTAAACCGCTGATTCACGAGCGAATCGACTACCCGTACTGCCCAGCTGATCATTGGAAAGCTATCTGGGTAATGTCCGCTATTACGACCTCGTTGACGACCCCACAACAAGGCAAGCCGGCTTTGAAATCCCGAGAAAAGCTTGGGTTACCTTAAACCGACTACGCACAGGACAAGGCTCACTTCTTGCATCTTTGGGATCTGGTGAACTCGACAACTTGTGACTGTGGTGCGACAGATCAAACAATGCGACATATCACTAACGACTGCCCTAACAGGAAGTTTTGGGGTGGAATAAATGGACTTAACCGTTTCGACGAGTCACTTTGCAATCTCGATTTGGACCTCTGATTTTGATTTGCTCTCCGACTATGAATTGATATAAGAAATTTAAGTCTTTGTAAATTTTTCCTACTAGTAGATTGTTAAAGCCATACGATTAAATAAACTCCTCACAAGCGGCATTCAGGCAGTCCGCCTCCTCCTGGTCATTATTTTCAGTATTATCTCACCCACCACAACGTCTCCTTGCAAATTGGCCTGCCTAATTATTTTGTCCATGAAAATTATGAACAGAAGCGGGGAGAGACAACATTAGGTAGACAAAAGTAAAAAAAAAAACATTTTTTGGGGTAGGCCAACCTTAGAACTGAAGATAGGCCTCGGATAGGCCTTTCAAGAACAAAAAAGTTTGGCTATTTTTTCTCTGCAACATGCGCAGAAAACCTCATCATTAGAGGAATATGCATGAAAAACCACCAAATATCGTGTGCACATCCTGTAGTGTTGCGTGGCGTGAGTTAAGCCCACACTAAGGACCCTACAGCCCGACCACGTTTTTGACCACTTTTTCGACCGTTACTTCGAAAGTTCATAACCGATTTTGCCCAAATTCAATTTCGTAATGACTTTTCCAATTATTTTTCAGGAAAAAAAAGATTTTGAAAACTGAATAAGAAATACTACCCGATTTATGTAGAAAAAACATGTTGGGCACAAGTAGAGGCTCAGTTTTAGGACCCTATCTGAGCTTAAAGGCTCAAAATCAAAACGATTTCTTCCATAAGTTGTCGGGCATGCGTAGACCTTTCGAACAAAATTATCTCATGAAAATCTGAAAAGATTTACTCGAGTTATGTACGAAAGGCCAAAAACCACTTAGCTCGGCGGTCCTTTGCCCGACAATGCCCAGATTCAATCACATAATAGATATTTCGATTACCTTTCAGCAAAAAAAATCGGTTGAGTTTTACTCGATTTATCGTGCATATTTCTTTTAAAACGAAAAACCCACACTGAAAATTCTTGTATGCTGCATATCTATAGTGATATGTTGCATATATTAGTTGCAAGTTGTATAATATACCAACATGCAGCATACGAAATTCTGCATGTGGGTATATTATACAAGTTGCAACTAAAATATGCAGCAAATCATTATATATATGCACCAACTCCCGGGTTCTGATGCGGCTGGTTACAAACGTTGTGGTAAATGCAATAGACCGCTTTTAAAATAGCTTAGTATATTCGTACGGGTCTAAAGATGTTGAAAATATAAGTAGTTATTTACATTAGAAACGTCGGTTTCCATATACATCACATTTTTTATATAACTGTAAAGCATAAGGATACCCATAAGATAAATGTTATAGCAGGATAATAAGACGACGAATCATCTGAAAGACGAATTTTATCTTAAATGCTTAACAAAGCCTTCTCATTTCCTTTAAATATAAATCAATCGAAAAAACATATAAATCCTTTGCCAAAAAATAATTCAAGCTCAAAAAAAGGAAGTTCAAAAAAGGTAAATTCTCTCGGGTCGACATCAATAAATTTTTGGAACAATTCAATTTTCAAACAATCAATAGCTTTCAGACATAATATACGAAAAATAAATAAAGTAATATTTTCGAATGCAAACAATGGACGCAAAACAATGTTTATTCTTATCTTATATCCCTTCGCTTAAAAATATAATACAAAAAATGCTCCGCAAGACTCATACGATTCAGTATCAACTTAACCAGTAAAAGAACGACGAACTGTTTCTACAGTTGGGTAGTTTTTGATTTAAACAATTTATTTTAAGATGTTATTTGTTCTCCTTGTCAAACTTTAGACGTCAAATCAAATACAAAAAATCATTTCGGATGCGTTCACGTGTCAAAAAAATAATGTTCTACAGTTTCTACAAAAATATATTTTGGATAAAATTTCAATGTGATTTGGCAAGTCCATACATATTCGATTTGACAAGTAGAAACATTTCAATTTGAGCGTCTATGTGTAAAAATCTGGTGACAACCACTTATCGTGTAGATCTGCTGTCACAAGGTTATTGCATAGACACACATTTAATTCTGTTTTTCGTTAAATACATTGTCGGTTCGTCATTGCACGTTCGTCATGTGTATAATATGTGGAAACTATTTAAGCGAACGATTTGTAGGTTTCGTTCCAGTTTAATTTTGGACGGACTGTAAATCAAAAATTAACTCACTACGTTTTTGCCTTTGGTTTATAAGAATATTCTTTGAATTTAAAGAAAAAAAGATAAAAAGAATCTTATCATAGGCCTCTCTGCTTCGAATGGGATAAAAACCGCCCTCACATGTGAAGAAAACCTCTTACATTTATATTTGTTGGCGTATTAGCCTCTCAAACAGTCGAAACCACAACAAACTTTCTGTTATACATTGGATTCTATTATAATCAAACAATGAAAAGTTTTCCTATTGTTTCTTTTATTGTTCATTGAGTAACTTAAATTCTGCAATTTATAAAAACAAGGTTTTCTTTTTTTAAGGAAAGAATAAGTGACGACAATCGTCTGATTGAAAGTTAAAAATAGTTTTCTGCATAACAAGGTATTTTTTATGTTTTCATGACACTGTGCCTTTGTTATAAATGCGAGAATAGGTCCCTGTTACAAGATCGGCGCATACGGCGCCGACTTGTAAGATCCATCAGGGGGAATCCCCAAAGGAAATTTGTTGTAAGAATACCATCAGACAAAATTGGCTCGAAAAATTAGAAAAATTCCCTAGAGAAAATCTCAATAAGTTTAAATAAAAAATTGCAATTTTTGGGGAAAATCTCCCAAGAAAAAGCTTCCCATATATTATGCCAACACTAGCCGATCAAACTCAGTGATAAAAATAACTTTATTATCTCTTTCAAATATCATTGATGGCTAATAGTTAACATATGAACATCCAAGTGACTTAAATATTTGATAGTTAGCTACAAAAATTTGTTCATATCGCTTTTATAGTCATAATACTTGATAGTTGATAGTTACGCGAAAATTGATAGTATTAACGTTGTTCTGCACCATCTTTGTCATTCTATTGTTACCACAATGAAAACACTCAGTTACTGCAGAACACCGTTCAGTTGATAGTTAGCTGGCCAAATTTTTATTTCAACAGAGATGCTTACTTGCTGACAGACTCTTGATAGTTGATTTGACTTTTCAATTGTAGAAAACGCAATTTTCATATATAGTCAAATTGTTGATTTTACAATTTTTGATTGTTGCTTTGACTATGACACTTATTAAGGCTCATCTTTCTTTAAGTTTAGTTATCTAACTATCGACTATCAAGTTGATGGTTGTCTAAGTTGATAGTTAGACAACTATTAAGTTAATAGTTAGACAACTATTAAGTTGATAGTTAGACAACTATCATGTTGATAGTTAGACAATTATAAAATTGATAGTTAACAACTATCAAGTTGGTAGTTAGGCGACTATCAAGTTGATAGTTGTTGATAGTTGCGTTCGCCTGATTTCAACTTGTTTTAACAGAGATGGCTACTTGCCGACAGACTACAATAGACTGATGAAATATTTTTATTCGTATTACTTTTACATAGTCCGAATATTTGATAGTTGATAGTTGATACTTAGCTGACAGAGAGGCGACCATCGACTGATGAAATTATTTTTTCGTATCATTCTTATATAGCTAGACACTTGAGAGTTGATAGTTAGCCGGCCAAATTTTCATTTTAAGAGATGCGTACTTGCCGACATACTACAATCGACTGATGAAATATTTACATAGTTCAAATGTTTAATAGTTGATAGTTGATACTTAGCTGGCCAAATTTTTAGGCTTTTTCGTATACTTATAACGAAAAGCCTATTGTGCTCGGTTAGTTGTTTGGTAGGATGTGCAAATTTTGACGTAGCAATATTTTCGGTTGAGGGTGAGCGACTTTTTTGGACATTAAGAATGACTCACAAATATTAACTTGCGATTTCTTTTTATAGCTAAGAATGATTGTAATAGTCAACTATCACCATAGTTAATAAATGATAGTTAACAACAGAGATAGTTAACAATTATCAAGTTGATAGTTGACGATAGCTAGGTAACTATCAAGTTGATAGTTAACAACTAGTTAACTAACTAGACTAACTTGTCTAACTATCAAATAATACTTGACTATTATGGTGATAGTCAACTATAATGGTTTTGCCAATATTCAACAATTAAAGAAAACCTTTACTTGCGACGAAAAAACCATGCAGGCGTTTGCCTGATTTCAACTTGTTATTTTAAAAGAGATGCGTACTTGCCGACAGACTACAATCGACTGATGAAATATTTTGTTCGTATTACCTTTACATAGTCCGAATATTTGATAGTTGAAAGTTAATAGTTGCTAGTTGAAAGTTGATAGTTGTTAGTTGATAGTTGATACTTAGCTGGCCAAATTTTTGTTTAACAAAAATTGCACATTATCAAATCTATATCACTGCATCTTATAATTTAAAACTGCCAGAAACATGTGAGATAACGAAAACTGGTAAGTGTGCAGTGTGCATATATTGTCGCTTCGTTAATATGACTATGAATACCTTTTGTCTCATAGGACAATAAAAGCAAAATTTTTAATAACAAAAATAAAAATTTTTCTTGAAAACTGATAGCAACGATTTAAAACATCTCTTTTATATTAAATTGAAATTGATTTATTAGTCAGTATCTTTATGCACATGTATTGATAGCACAAATTTTGGTTGAAGCGCTTTAGAAAAAAGACCGTACCAGGCTTTTAGCCGGCTCGTTAATAGTTGTAGCGTAATTTTTAATTGGACATTAACAATTGCGTAATATTTTCCTGGCGAAATTGCTCTGAGGTTTTCATATGCTCTGAGGCTCGTCGTATGAAAACTTGTTACATCAAATTTATAGCCTATGTGGAGAATTATGTCTCTGATTACAAGTACCTTTATATTTTACCATTTTAATGGAATACATAAGTCGACTCAAAGAAAATTCTGTTGTTTTCATTTTTTCAAAGATTCACAATTTGTTTACATTTTCAAAACTTTGATGCGAAAATCTATGGATTAATTTTAATGTTTTCGTTGCCAATTTTATTATTTTATTATGCAGTGGCCATCCCTCGCATACGTAATTGCTTTATGTTTGAAATGAGGTTGAAGGCGACTAGGAGCAACATTTTTGGAAGAATTTAGCCGTGTAAATTCATTTACATGAGATACGCAAAGTATAAATGTAAATGTAAACGTTAAATAATCATGTCATGATAACAACAGTAATCATCCCCAACCACAATATTAACAACAACAATAACAACAACACGGACGAGACGTTTTTTTAATACGGGAAAAGAGTATTAAACAAAATAAATATTTGAAGCACGTTTCTGAGTTATTTCTGAGTGCACAAAACCAGAGACGGATTCCCAGTGGGTAAAATAAAAATTACGCAGTCAGAAGTGACGTGCTAAATATAAAATTTACAACTATCAGATGTAACAAAAAAGAGGCAGGAAAATGTCGCAAGAAAGAAGTAGACAATGAAGTAGTAGATTTTAACCTATCGACGCTGTACACAGTGGTTGTTTAAGGTGATACCACAACAGCCATGTGCGGGAAGTGTGTCAAAAGTGTCAAAAAATGACGTATGGGAAATTTGAATCCAGTAGCCAGAAATTAACGGCGAAATACTTTTCAATTTGACATCAGGCTGCCTACTGTGAGCATTTGAACCATGACAAAGTACGCAGTCTGGTATCAACTTTAAAATTATATACACGGAAAAAACTTAATCGTTCACAACCAAGGATAATCGGACAAAAATTTAAAAATTCTCTGTGCAACTATTAATTTTGGTTGTTATAATAATTTCGGCATGTTCGTCCCAATATCATTTGCCATGAACTATAAAGTGTTTTCCGTGTACTACTCGCTATTGTATCCAATATGCTCTAACATCACTCAGGCCACCTAGATGAAAATACAGTTCTCCTCTTGTTGACACTTTCTGGAGGCTGCGTACTTCCGCATTCGACCACGACAGAGTACGCAGCCTGGTGTATACACTACTTGCTATTGGATGCAACATGCTCTAACATTACTTTTTGACCTCTTAGGCCACCTAGCGGAAAATGCAGTTTTCCTCTTGTTGCAACTTTCTAAAGGCTGCGTTCTTTTGTAGTGTTTCAATAATCTATCAAATTTTAGCTTCATCACTTTAATAAAGCCTACAAACTCTTACTCTATTGCCAAACCATGTTGATTTTAATCAGGCAACACTACGAAAAATAAGACAATTTCGATGAGCCAACCAATGTCGCAGTATGATCGTGGTCACATGGTCCATGTGAAATTACTGTCAAAGTAAAGAAGTAGAGTTACTACTACCTCAGTTTTAAAAATAATTTACCTACACTCTACGAAGTGACTTTCAAAAGTACTAGTGGTGCGGGCGCAAATAGTGTCAGTATTATTGTATATGCTATTTGCACCCGATTGTATGCTGTTCGCACCAAAGTTGGGCGCAAATAGCATCTACAACAACACTATTTGCACCCCACGCGGAGACAAAGAGCATCCACCTACACCCTGAGCCATTATTTTCCACTTTCTTGTTAAGAAATCGACACCAGACCCTCAAGAAATTTTTTCCAGGACGCTGAAAGCCTCAATACGGCTCTGCATTACACAATAACGATAAAATCAATTTTTCTGCTTTCTTTTACACTCGAATAAAGTGACTCTTGATAATTCAGTCATGACATTTCGGTAGGCTAAAAATAACCATTATTTTGTTGTGTAACAATTAAACTAATTGCTTTTGTTTTCGTCTCTATTTCAGATCGGAAGCCTAAAAGGATATTACCTTTTTCATCACAGACATATTTCAAAGAGATCTGTTAGTATTAGTGAAATTCATCATGATGCCCTCAATTCAGAGCCTGAGGTAAGTTTGTAATCAACTAAGCTACCGTAATAAAATCAATTGCGTTAATTTAGAACATTGCAGCAAAATGTTAGAAGACTTTACTTCATTAGTTCATTCATAATTATATATTCCTTGTTGAATAAGAAAGTTTACGACACATCGCATCAATTAAAAAGTTTTTTTTTTTTGTTTTATTATATTTTTTCTTCAATTTTTGGAACCATTGTAAAAAGTTTTTCCTAGCAATTTCTTTCTTAAACCTTAAGAAAACTTAATTGAAGCGAACTATTTATCAGAAACTTTTAATTGAAAAATTAAAAATGCATATAACTAATTTTAGTTGCTCCAGTTAATTTTTAATAGATAATTGGTCTGAGAATTTGAGTCGATAAAGTGTTTGATGTTTTAACACTTATTGCAATTTCTCTTTTCACTTTTCACAGTATTTTTTTAAAAGAACTAGCGTATAATTAACCTGGCTCGAAGCCTCAGACGGTATAACAGACATGCACGATGCTGTTTGAAAAGTTTAACTCATCAAACTTTATAAATTCATCGTCAATTGGGTAATTCATTAAAATGTCACGACCCGTTGGACTAAAGAAAGTGTTACGGTAATACCGTACAATATGAATGTTTGAGTGTATTCCAGCGATTTCAATCCACACCAGCTAGGTACTTTAGCGTCACATTCCCTAGAGGTGTGTGCTGGTCAATTTTTCTCGATGATTTAAGACATTTTTTGGCCGCCGAGAAAAATTGACCGCCGGACTACTCTCGGTGGAATGTGACACTAAAGTGCCTAGCAGGTTTGGATTGTAATCGTTGGAATAGGCCACATTAACATTGTACGGTACTACCGTGACGTAGGTCCACAATACGATCAATAGTTCAAGAAAGTGCTCGTAAAGTGACCTTAAAGGGTTTTATGTGCGTCCTTTATGTGACAATTACGTCACGCTCTAGGGGAGAGGGGGGTTTTGGAAAAACGTTATGGTCTATAGAAATTTAAAAATTGGGTCAGAGGATTGAGGGAGAAGATACAAAAATACAGAAAAAAAGCGTCAGAGTTTCAGTTTTTACACGCAAGAATTTAAATTTACCTTAAACAATCACCGCAATAAGAAATAAAAGTCAAATTTTTGCAGCGCAAAAACTGAAAGTACAGAAAAGTTATTTCGTCGTTGGATTCGGCATTTGTGACGCAATTTTTTAACACAACGTAATTTTGTTTTAAAAAAAGAGCTGTAATTTTTTCAAGAAAATAAAACTTTGAACACAAGATTCCATTCAAAGAATCTTCTGCGTATTATCAGCGATAGCGTGACCTTAAGCGATATCATTAATTTTGGAAGCGGACTTACCGACTGCGTCACACTCTACCTTTTAAGCGGTTTTTGTTGTGATATCAGTCGTTTTGAAAGTTTTCAAAACCAAAATTCAGGTGAATAATTTTCTATTTTTTGAAAAAAAATTTCTCAGGAAAGGAAATTTTTTTAGAAAAAAAA
>CM055405.1:24657296-24682288 GCA_029228625.1 Pseudolycoriella hygida | reverse complement strand
ATTTTTTTCGCTAGAAATTTTTTCCGTCGAAAATTTTTTTTGTCGGAAATTTTTTCTCCAAAATTTCTTTCCTTTTTCTTCAAAAATGTATTTTATTTTATCACGAAAGTTGGGGGACGCCGCCGCTAGCTATGGCAGTTGTGTGAAGTGCCGTAACGCCAAATTTCGTCCCTACTTCCAAAACTACTGATATCACAACAAAATTTGCCTATATCCAATGTGTAAATTGTCATTTGGGTGGCTTCGGAAACAACAATCATACGGCAGACGATTTATCAGCTTGTGGTTATTTTCAAGCTGATTTCACCAAACTTCATCAAAAGTTTGTCAACAATGGAAATCGTAAATCGCTTCCGGTTGCCTCAAATCGTCATACAACGGGTACTGCTGCTAAGATAAATAATCCACGTGTTAATACTGCTTCGTCCATTGCACGGCACAACAACATCGAAACGGAAATCCGGGCTAATAATCCTCATTCTGCTGTTTCTAATAAGGGTAAAACACCAAATCGGGTTCTAATTCTAATGGAAAAATAAAGGCTAAGGGAATTAAGGGTAAAAAGAATGCAAATTAGGTGAGTCGAATCTTGATTTCGATTCTATTATTTCTTCGATTGGCCCCCAACTTAAGTTGCTTGCTGATTTAATTACCTCATTTAAATAATGACCTTAAGACTAATTTCGCTGAATGTTGATTCAATTGCTTCCTCAGCTATGAAAAATTTATTGTGTGAATTTATTGCAGCGTTCTCGGCGGAATTTTATCTGCTTCAGGAAACCAAACTTGATTCTAATATTAAACTTTTCATTCCAAATTATCGCACTGTCCGCACTGATGTTTGTCGTGGTTATGGTGGCACTGCAATTATTATTCGAAATGGCATCAGTTTTCGTAATTACACTTACTCGACTGGTGAAATCAATTTTACATCTATTGAGGCCAAACTATCTGGGTCCTGGTGTCGCATTGTTTATTTTTATGCTACACATGGATTATCTAACCCTACTGAATGTTTCGCCGGTCATCTTGGGTGGTAACCTTGCTCAATTTTTCTCATCATTTCAATATTTCACAATCCTCCTGCACGCACATGTTACCACTCTATAGATGGTTCATTCATTGATCAATTTATTTCTCAGCATATGACATTTCCGTTGTCTAGTGTTGACCGCCTACCTTCGTTTTCGGATCATGCTGCCATCGCAATTTCTTTTTCGCCAATTTCACAGCATCGGCCGAAAAACAACGCCGAAGAAAACTATTCCATCAATGCAATTTTGACTCATTGTTCATTGAATAGTGAAATTTCTGTTGGCTTTTCTAAAATTAAATTTCCACTTAACACCAATGTTACTCCCAAATTTCTTGACAATGTCGCTACCACCATTGAGGGCGTCTTTACTAATGCCGTCAATAGACGTGTTCCTTCAACCACAAAAATGCGACAACAGTTTATTCCATCTCTTGAAACTCGCACGCTACAATCTAGGTCTCTACGTCTTCAGAGTGCTCGTTTTAAATTGGGAACTGACGGACCCACTCATTTGCGATCTAAATTTTCCACTGAAATATCCGTTTACTTCGTTTACTTCCGTTTACTCCGTTTACTCCGTTTACTTCGAAATATGATCACCAATTCTATTTCACATGACAACAAACTCCAATTTTGGTAATCTTTATTACTCCGTTGATACAGTTCGCGATTCATACAAATTCATTCGGAAATTCACTGAAATTAGGTCAAAACCATATGAGACATCTGGACTTTTTTCTGATTCAAGCAAGACAACTTGTTCCACTGAACTTTCGGAAATCGCAAACAAACTGGGAGAGTTATTCGCGGCCAACCATTCTCTTACTATTCACAGTGTACCTTCCTCAGGCTACTATTGATAATCAATTTATTTCCTCGTTACCGTGTGTTAGTTTCGATGATCGCATTTTCCCCAATATCGAAACTAACGCCGAATTAGCTGCAATAAATGAGATTTTGCCTGCCACTTCCTCTGGTTTTTTCACTTCGGCCGAGGAAATGGTTGAAATTATTGAATCCAGGCCCAACAAGATATCTGCCGGTTGTGATGAAATGCCGTATCCTCTAATAAAGCGTTTCTCACCAGCGAACGTCTTATTTCTGACCACCTTCCTTAATCATTGCATTGCTTGTGCTCACTTCACTGATCTCTGGAAAAATGCCATCATCACTCCTATTCCCAAACCGGGCAAGGATGCTTCGATACTTTCAAATAGGCGACCTATTTCTCTCTTGACATGTTTGTCAAAAATTTATGAAAAGATTGTCATGAAAAGGCTGACCACAATCATTTCAACGATGCCAATATTACAGACTCAGTTTGGTTTTCTTGCTCATCATTCCACGGAACATACTTTAGCTCGCATTCAAAAGTTAAATTTTTGCAGTGTAAAAACTAAAAGTACAGAAAAATTATTTCGTCGTTAGACCGAGTATTTTATATATATATTAGAAATTTTTATATGGGCGACCTTGCAAAAATTAGTAACAAGCAGGACTCAACGTGGCTCGGTAGATCTAATGGAACTACACAACATCCCAAAAATCCCCAGCCCCAGACCCCCTGTGTTTAATACTTTTCAGGATAATAAATTTTCACGAAAAAGCGTTGGTGGCGCCACCATAGCTGACAGGGGGAGTTTTTGTGGTCATCCCGCCATCCATCAGACAACAACAAACAACTTTGCCTTTCGCACCGAACGGCTATATTGTACCATCTTAACGAAAATGAATTTTCTCGAAAAAGCGATGGTGGCGCCACCATAGCTCGCGACTGCCATTTTTTTGGTCACCCCTTTATCCACCAGACAATGAGAAACAGTTTCACTGGTCTAATAACTGATTTAAAACAAGTTTGTTGAAAAAAAAACACCGAATATTTTGCATATCAATTTCGGACTTGGAGACATTTTTCACCGTGTAATGAAATTTTCGATATGCGAGAAAATTTTTTGTTTGAGATGGAAAGTTATAACATGCTGCTTATGAAATGTTCAGGATAGCCTAAAAATGTTTTTAAGCCGCTAATATCAAAAATTTAGAGATACACACTTTGGGAATAACGGTATAAAGTCAAAAAAAGTTTTCGCGGAGGTGAATTTTTCGAGGAAATTTTGACTTTGAAAATTCATATCTTAGACGAAATTTTTCCGATTTTTGATTCAAAATGTGTTCTGGAAACTTTAGGATGTCTACAATTGGACAAAAATACTTGTTGATGAAAAATTTGGAAAACTCAGATTTTCGTTGAACAACAACAAAAAGCTTACACTTAACCTCAATTTTTTCGGTATTTGACAATTTTCTCAAAATGCTACAGGGTGATCGCTGGGGACTTTTGGGATGTTGTGTAGGTCCCTTAGGTCTACCGAATTGCGTTGACTCCCGCTTGTTACTAATTTTTGCAAGCTCAAAATCTAATATGACTATACTATTGGGTCTGGCATTTGTGACGCAATTTTTTGAACACAACGTGATTATCTTTTAGAAAAAAGTGCTGCAATTTTTTTCAAAAAAAAATTACGTTATTCTTTCGACGGTTTTTCCAAATTTGCTCGAAAGCATTTCTTCCTGGATCGTTTCGAGAGTGTCAAGAGTTTCCAAAAATCGCAAAAATTCCTCATGAGTGAAAAGCGAAGTAGCAACGGTTAGTCGATGGAAATTATGGAAGAAGTAAAATCAACCGACAAGGTTTCTTTCAATGGAACAATTATTATTGAAACGAAATTATACCGCTTTAAAAAACGAAATGACCGCTCTAACAAAAGAAACTACCGTGCTAAAAAAAGATAATGATCGCGGGAAAGATAAAATTTCGATCGCTTTTCGTTTTTCTCACAATCATTTTTTATTTTTTCCGCTGTCGTTTCTATTTTTCCTTTAATAAAATATTATTTTTCAACGATCATTTCTCTTTTCCCTGCGATCAGTTTAAATACATGCCTTTTTTCAATATACAGACTTCTGTCACATTGCGTAAGGTTGGTGTGAAAGCTCAACCTGAAAAAAAAAATAAATTTCGTCAAGTTGAGATTGAGAATGCCTGTGTGGCAACTGAAATTAATTAATGTTGATATTAAAAAGTACTTAAAAAATCTAACGGTTCCCGAAAGTAAAATAAATTCACTTTCCGAATTTAAATTAAAGATTTAAAGTTCAGACTCACACATAGGCGGTTTAAGTCTTTTTCGACAAAATAAGTTATGAGGAAAGAGTTAAGGGAGTTAACTAACTCGTCTTATAATTCTATTTAATTCTTTCATATTTTCCGAGTGGTTTCTCACTCCATATGCACTAACCTACTACACATGATGTAGTTATATTGAAAATTCATGCAGAACTTATGCTAACAATATAGTGATGTTTAGTGTAACATATGAAAAGTATATAACACTGTTATGGGTAATATTATTATATTCACACAGAATCTTCCATATACTAAACATATAAATTTGGCGAAACATTTCGTAGCACAATTTTCTTCCATCACTCGGGTATACAAATAAATTTTAATATAAGAATATAAATATTTTACGAAAAGTTAGTTTCTTTTTCGTCGTTATCTCACATTCGTCGTGGAAATAGACGCAAACACTTATGTATTCCATACTTGGATGCTAAAATGCATCTCCAGCATACGTGTAAATAGCATGTCGATATTTTTACGAAAAGGTATCACATAGTTTTTATTTTTAAAAAGCGATATGTTTCATATGCTAAAACCGCCCATCCTCTGCTTTTTTGTAATGCGTATATTCTCAATCACCAGGCCAGAAAGCAAACATTTCAACATTGAGTTAAGATTAAAGGAGATCGGGGAATTCGGTAGATTCACTTAAGGTGATATAATAAAATGTTGATTCCTTTTATAAGGAAAAATATTTCCCCACAGATAACATTTTATGGGAAAAATATATGTTTTGTAAAAGTAAGTAGAAAGAGAAAAAAATTATTCAAACTTTTTTTATGAAGACAAATGTGAATTCAATAAATGTAATTTTTACATATTTGTCATGTTTGATTTATGACTCAGAACAATGAATATCATTTATAGTTACGTTGAATTTCACTAGTATGGAATATTGTTGATGATTTCTGAATATGTTATGAGACGACGACACTGGGGAACTGAGTCGTCATGCCTCAAGTTGCTCTGATCCAAAATATTTTCCGTAAATTAGGTTTTCATTTCACCAGTTCATGTTGATTTTTAAACCCGTACACAATTTATACGGTTATACGGCACCGGTGCGGTGCTCATAAGATAAATCTAGTATGTCTGTAACCATCCGAATCGACTCCTTCTATCATTGAATAGAAATGGATAATTTTGATATGCGCGTAGCATCCATGGAAAGCGACATTTTTAATTTGCAGAGAAATCTGCCCTACAACGCATAAAAAACGTAGCGACGTTATCAGATGAGAGATTTTCATATATTTTCTCTCACAAATTCTCGTCACTAGGTTTTTTATGCGTTGTACGGCAGAAATGATATCTAGATGGCGTTGCGTGGCACCTGGCACGCCAGATAGAAGAAGCATATTACATCATATTACGTAGTGTTAAAGGAAAGCGAAAACCAGTTTAAGTATACTGGGTCAGCTGCCAAAAAATTATGATTGAGAAAGAGAATTAAGGGTAAGGTTCAGTTTCAACTTGTATGCAATTACTCGGATTTCTATCACCTACGAGTGTGACAGTTCTTTGTCAAAGCTGGCGTGCTATCAAGGGCATAACAGTCCTTTGTTTTGGTATTAATTTACAAGTAACATTCAACGTGAAGTTAGTTGCAGTTGCGACCGAATTTAACTTCATTGCAAACAAAATCAGCTGATTTTTGAACTTTTGAATGAAGTGAGCTAACTTTGGTACATAAGAACATTCCTTGGTCGGTTGTCCGGCCAAATTTCTTTTTATGTTTTCAATGGGTAGCCATGAAGGACTTTTTTTCAGTTTTGACTTGGAAATCCGTCACAAGCAAAACTTTACTTCATCTTAATTGGGGGAAAAGTCTATCATGGCATCACCCCTATTTAATACGAAAATTATGAACCTATTTTTTCACGAAAATGAACGAATCTGACATTTTCATACCACTCGCCATTAAAATTGAAAGTTCGGAAAGTTCTTTCTATTGTATTATGGTGTAAACTAGTGATGTCAACGGTGTGGTAATGCAGTTTATGGCACAATTGTTTAACAAACGTTGTACTCTTCAATTAAATCAGCTGATTTTCTTTGCAAAGATGTCAACCTTGGTCGCAACTGCAGCTAAATTCACGTTGAGCATTACTTGCAAAGATCAAAACAAAAGACTGCCACGCTCCTGCATGCTATTCAAATTTTGCTGTTAAACATGAAGTTGCTTGCAATTCTGACATTTCAGCGTCATGTTGAAAAGCAAAACTTGAATAGTACGCCAACTTTTGAAAAAGAACTGTCACCCCCGTGCTACACCCCGAGATAAGTTAGAATTAACTGATCAGAAAACCCTCTATCGGCATTTTTCATACAACACTTGACCAGACATTTCTTTAAAAATTGTTTCCTTCTAAAGCTAAGTACACACATCTGCCGTAACCGAAATTTTAACAGAAAATATATTGAACTTATGTCAAATTTCGGTCGTATGGGAATTTCGGTTACGGTGGAATGTGTGTGCTTAGCTTAATTTCTTAATTTGGTGGTTTTTCGTACTAAAATTTTTTCTACGCTACACAGTAATGCCACTACTTTCACTGAGGCTTTAACTTCAATTTAATGAAACTTTTACTAAACTAAAACCGTGCGAAGCTTTTACGGAGCTCTTTCGATTACGAAAATATTTTTCTCCCTAAAAGGTGAACGGAAAATTTCGAACAAAATCGATCGATAACTTCCAAAGGCACGTTCGAAGAAGTAGTCAAAAATATGATTTTTTAGGGTTGAATGCAGAGCCTATTATTTGGGAACAAATTCCCAAAATTCACTAAACTTTCCCAAAATTTCCCAAAAATTTCCCATAATTACCAAAAAAAATATAAAAAATTTCCAAATAATAATTTACAGTGAGGTACAATTCGACACAGTTTTAGGTTTGTTAGAGTTTTAAATGTCATTAACTTCAAATCACATTTCTTTAACATTGAGGTACTTGGTTTGTACGTGCACGTTGCGTCTCTTTCTTGTGCATACATCTTATGTAATATGTAATGTGACATTTAAAAGTCTGACACATCAAACATATCTAAAAAGTGTTCAAATCCAAATATACCGATATGTAATAGTTAACTTTACGATGAAGGGCATCTCTTTCCAGACAAGTAGAAAATTCGAAATTTTGGATTGTCTGCTCAGCAAAATTTTTATTTTTAAATTTCAATCTTCGTTAGGCTCCAATACCTTCATTTTGGCACTAATTTGTATTTTCTGCGAAGTGTGATGGCTGAGATATGCACTAGGACTACTCACGTAAAGGCCCTCCTAGCGCTCAACAAGAAAGGGGTAGAACAAATATTTCTCGTATCGGATAATGTAACACAATGGCATTGTTTTCAACCGGTTATGAGCGTTGTGAGTGACTGAAATCAAAATTTGGCCAAGAAAGTATAAAAAAATTCCCAAATAATAGGCTCTGGTTGGATGGTGTGTGGTTGTGAGAGTTTTTTAAAACCATAGATTCTGACTAGTCTGTCAACATTAACATTCATGCAAAAATGTGATTACATTCCACGATTGACAGTCCCTGTGAGGTTAGCGGTTAGGTCATTGCTTCACACGTTGATTCAAGTCTTATAGAAAGTCGTTATTTATGTTCAGTACGACTTTTCTAGAACTTACTCTAAGATGTTCATCATAAATAACATGTGCTAGGCCTTTTTTGGACACCCCCCAGTATCATCTCCAATATTTTCCCATATCTTTACGTGGATAACAAAATTTTCGCACATGTGACAGTGAATCCTCAAAACTGGCGATGTGGTTAGGGTTAGGTGGGGTTATGTGTTGTAAGGAGCTGTTGGCAAATGACGTCACGCTCTAGGCGGAGTTGGAGAGGGGTCAAGTAAACGTGACGAAAATATTTTCTGTATTGAGATTTGGACTAAATTTGACCCATTTTCAGTGACGGGGAGTCAAAAATTCCATACAATAGCGTGACGTCATTTATGAACAGCCCCTAAGAAAAATGAATTTTTTGAAAAAATTATTATTTTTGATGAATTTTTAAAATTGCGATTTTTCAAAGATTTTGATTTTTTTTTAGTTTATTTTTGTAGTGTCAAATTAATCACAACAAAACCCCTTTTTAAAAGGAAAACGTGACGCAAGTCCTCGTCCCTTCTCCCAAAACAACTGATATCAATTTGGGTGACGACGCTTACAGCTTCGGAACGAAAAAAATTCTTTTGAAATATTTAGACTTTTGATTAAAAAAATGCGTCACAAATGCCGAACCCTCCCAACGTAATAATTTTTCTGCGCTTTCTATGAAGTAGCATATTTAGTATGGAAAAAGACTATTTTCTAAAGGTCATATCTTCGGATCCACTGGACCGATTTTAATGAGTAAAATGTCGATTTCAATCAAAATTTTAAGTAGAATCCGAAAAACTAGGTCTCAGAGGCGAACGACACAAGGGAAAAAAGTCAAAACTTAGCTGTGGTTCCGCCGTCTACGAAAAAAAAAATTCTTAATTTTTTGTTCGTGTAGGGACTTGCGTCACTGGCGCATCGCTACTGCGCGCCAATGATTTGCAATTTATCTCACATTTCTGTTTCAGTTAGATCTAAAATTATTTTAAAAGGTTTTATTGACTATCCCATCCGAAAGTTGAGCACTACATGTATGTGTATGTTTATATTTACTCCCTATGAAAACCATGCATTACATGTAGGGTTTATTTTACCTCGCTAGTGAAAACAAAAAAATGACGAAGTATCTTTCAAGTATATTCTAGTCAACAATAATTTAAAGCAAAGGTGCGAAAACGCCTACAATTAGACCTCGAAAAATCGAGTATATTCTAGTCAACTTAAGAGCAGGCCTGATTAAAACGATGTTTTTCCAGCGAAGCTTTTGTTTAAAAAATTGTTAATTTCAAAAAAGTACCTTAATAGCTAAATAAAGTCATTGTTTTTTCATCTAGTAGTTGACCTACTTTTTTGGATTGCTTAGTTTTTTCAACAAACTCCTCGTTAGAAGATAGGTCTGCACTTTCAGCCAGGACACTTGGTGCCGAAAATTTGAAAATGCCAAAATTCATTCACATTGTATTAGTTTATAATTCGACACATGGCTGCGTACTTTGGTCCCTTACCTGAGAATGTAGAACACAGCCTGGTGCTAAGCATGCGTCTTCACCATTAGTGATATCTATACGTCATATAAGTTTCAACTCGGCACTAGGCTGCGTCATCGAGTTAAGACTTTCTAATGCAGAGGGCAGCAGCAGCCTGGTGCGAATTGAAACTTATGTGACGTATGCAGTTCACAATTGCCTCGTATTTGGCGAGAACAGATTTTCAGCACCAGGCTGCCATCTTTATTTCTTTAGGGTTCTAAGTACGCAGCCCTGGTGTCGACTTCGATCGTGTTAGTAACTAACAACCTCGCTCCTTTTCAAATATAGGCGTTGTCAGAATTTCAGCGCCAGACTGCCTTGGTCTGACAAGGTTTTACATTTCGTCGGTAAAACCTTGTCAAACCAAGACAGCCAGGTGCTGAAATTCTGACAACGCCTATCTTTAAGAAGGCAATACATACGTTCGAGTCTTTTCGTAACATCAACTCTGTTTGCCGCATCTATTCTGATACGTACGGGTGTTTTGATTTGTTTAATCGAATTTCATTTTCGGATTCATTAAATTTAAAAAAAAATGATTTTAATATAAAAGTTTAAGAGGTTGAAATATGCAAAATCGTACGAGTCCGCGTAGTCGTATCTCAATTTCTATTTTTTTCTATTTTACAATTCGACGAAAATTCGTATCTATAAATGAAGAAAATAATTAATCAAAATAATGATCCTCCAAAAATAAACTATCCATGAAAAACGACGTATTTTCTTATATTTCAGTTTCGTTGTTTCGTATTTTTTTTTTGTTCTTTTTCTATGGGAATAAATTATTTTAAGTATAATAATCTGTATGGGACTACAGACATTAAATAAATATTTACCGTTCTACATCAGTATCAACGGGGGTTGATTGTGTATACGAAAATGTTTCGCCAATAATACGCACGTAGATAACAAATAAATTTCTATCAAAAAATATCATAGACGTATTTCTACGTATAGTACTACTAACAACAAAAGGAAAAATAAATAAATAACGAAAAGAATACACAATATCATCAATAAACTGTAACATAAAAAATGAAAAATTGATTTCGATCCACCTCCACTCATGATTTTCTATTATTATTTTCCTTTTTTTTTTATTCATATAGAATGGTGGCGCCAAGGATGGACTTGATATGAATGTGGCCCCAGCTTGGCAGAAAGGATATACAGGAAAAGGTACCTCATCCAACAAAAATTCTCCAATACACTTAGTGTATGTATTTCGCTTTCTGTTACAGGAATTGTTGTGTCCATTCTTGATGATGGCATACAAACAAATCATCCGGATCTGGCCCAAAATTATGTGAGTATAAAAGAAATTTCTTGATCGCATCGCTACTCTAATTTGTTGTATAGTTCAAATGGATTGAAGAGCATAGAAAACTGAAAAATGTTCATCGCATCGATTTATCGGTTTTATTCGACTTAGATAGGATACAATAATGTCTGTTGTTTTCTGTTATCGCTTTTTATTATTGTTATTGACGAGGTCAATTTTTAAAGAATCGTTTTAGCGATGCTACAAAATTTATAAGTTTCGAGGCATCTTCATACGTCGGTGTAAACTCTATGCTGTAGACGTCCTTATCGAAGCAAAAATCTGCCGTACAACGGCATAAAAAACTTAGCGACGAATATTTGGGAGAGAAAATATATGAAAATCTCTCATCTGATAACGTCGCTAGGTTTTTTATGCGGTGTGGGGCACTGCGGTACAACGCATAAAAAACTTAGCGACGAGAATTTGGGAGAGAAAATATATGAAAATGTTTCATCTGATAACGTCGCTAGGTTTTTTATGCGGTGTAGGGCAGAAATGTCTTGTAAGATTTTTCGATCGGCGGGTGCAGGGATCTTTGAGAAAGTTAGCGAATAATTACAAGAAAAATTGAGTGAGCGACAAAATTAAATAAGTTAGAGGATTCAGCGTACTTAGCGCAAACAAATTTTTTTCGCACACATGCACTCCCATGATGTGAAATTTATTTCATTTTTCTTTCCATCTTTATCGATCTATTCTGTCGTCATAAGGAAAAAACAAAACTTAGAGGAAATCAGCAAAGATTTTCAACGAAATTCGCGCGAAAAAATTCAATTTAGCTACAAAATCGAACAAAAAATTCTCGGCGATTGTTTCGTTGAATTTTTTCGGCTAAATTCGTTGAAAATCTTTGCTGATTTTCTCTGAGTTTTTCTTATCTCATGACGGCAGTTAAGCTGCAAACAAACGAGACTTTTGAATTGTCGATCCCAGCCAATTTCTATACCGGTATTCGTATCGACGTTTATGAGTTACTTAGCAAAGCGAAATGTTAATTGCACTAAAGTCAGCTGTTTCGTATTGAAAACTTGTATTGAAATTCTTTCCTACAACGCATAAAAAACTTAGCGAAGGTATCAGATGAGAGATTTTCATATATTTCCTCTCACAAATTCACAAAGTTTTTTATGCGTTGTACGGCAGATTGCTGGGATCGACCGTTAAAAAGTCTTGCTTGTTAGTTTTTAGAGCTCCACCCTAAGCTCCCAGTGCTTAAAAATAACAAAATAAACTTGACAACTCGGCGACCTGCCAATTAGTGCGAAAAAATAGTGGAGAGGTCGTTTAATGCTTGTATCCGGTTTATTTACGGTATAGGTCGTTATGAGTCGGTGTCTGAACATGCTGATAAACTGCTCGGCGGCAATCTTTTACTTATTTCGATTACCTGAATAATGTCTTCCTTCACAAGGTCATCATCGAGAAGGAACCTCAGATTCGGTACGTCGAACAGAACTGGCAGCTTGGTGCTGCCATTGAACAATAATAATATCGTCAACGACTCGTTTTTCGTTCGGAGCGTCTCGAAGTATAATACTTTGCCCGGCGCTCTGAAGCGTTTAAACGTGTCTGCAAAGTTCACTTAGGGCTGCTAAGTCATTAGTGTCTTGAATCATTCATCTTCCTATCCACTCACTCGTGTATTTCATCACCCTTCCATGCACTCATTCATCTGTCCATTCACACATATCTCTCTAAATCATTTATTTCATTTTCTTTCTATTCATTCACTCATTCACTTAATCATTAAATTAGTCATTCATTAATTCACTCACTCACTCAGACATTCGCTCAATCAACCAACGACACTGCACATTAATTGGGACGGCCGATGGTGATACTGAAGCTCATGCTGCTCGGCCGGCAGCTATTGTAAAGTGTGATGTGGTCTAATTCTAGCTGTTCGTCGGATCGCTTTCTCTTAGTTTCTTTTTTCATTTGCTCCGTTTTGTTCATTTTTATGTCAATGCAACCAGATGAACCGTAATAATTTCAATGTTAACGCGTTTTATAGCTTACGAATAATATGTGAATCTTAAAAGGTCTATGACCTTACGCATCTTGTAGTCAATAAAGTACATCAATAAATCAAAATAATTAATTTTGAATTAGTCCCCCAAATCAAGTACTCTCTTGTAACGTCTTGTTCAAACGAATATTTTACACCGATTTTTCGTACAACGTGAAAGAGACAATCCGCGTTTTTAGTGCGGAGTCGGCTTACGTCAAGGTATACAAAATTTCATGTCAAAATTTATATGTGAAATGAAGAAAGATGATGCGCTTGTCATTTTGTGCACTTCGTTATGAAATTTGGTATATTTTGACATAAGTCGACGTCACGTTGCAGTAAATGCGTACGATACCTTAGTAGACAAATTTTGTACTATTACTTTCGCGTCGCTTCGTCTTCCAAAAAAACGTTTAGCGTCCGGCGTGACGTCAAACAAATTGGTTAAATCTAAGACAATTTCGCTGAGCAGTTGTATAGAATTTTAACATTCAGATACCCTAGTTACATCGTATATTCCCATTCACGATCTATCACTGTCTGAAGGACATATTACAGATTAATTTTCTTCCGACAAATATCTTCATCACCATTTTTCAACACATAAAAAGTCAATTTATTTTAAAAACATTTATTACACATCCCTTAGATGATTTTTCTCGTTCATCCAACCACAAAACAAACAAATTTCCAAATCAAGTACTATAGGAGGGTGACATATTTTTCTTCATTTTTATTTTATTGTATTTTTTCATCTTATGCTTTCGCTTCTCCTTAGTGGATAATAATTTTCACTCCTTATAAATGTGGCGAAAATTTCGTAAACAAACAGTTAAAGGGAAAAAAAAGTTTTAATGGCGTAAGGGGTGATAAATTATATAAAATCTTAAAAGGATGTTATATGTATGCTATAAAAAGCAAACACCGACAGATAAGCAAATTATTTCTTATAAATGAAAAACAAGATATTATTCAATTTCGTTGCTTAATTAGTTTAGCTGGGGCGTTGAGATGTAATGTTATAGACATTTTCTTGATTTTCTTGAGTTTATGCATCATCTTGAAATCATTGAATTTTTTTTTGTCTGAAGCGGATTTACGTTTTTTCTATAGACACGATTAACGGAAATTTCAATTAAAATATACATTTCGTGGAGAAATGTACGAAAGTTCTCTAAAATATTTCAAATTCACAATTATCCGGGGCTTACTATTGGTAATGGAAAAGTAGTATATAGTGCAGCAGGGTATGTGTACTTGGCGTGACTTGTGTGTGTATACGAGAAATTAAAAGACTGTAGAACATACTTTGTCGATCAGTTTCATAAGAGTTTATGTTTTAATGTAAAGTTGTAGCGTTTTATGTAAAATTATATATTCTAAAATGTAAAAGAAATAAAGAACTCGATATTTTGGGTCACGGCAACGAAATCTATGTCTTTAGCTGCACCTCTGACCTAGTTCACTTTACTTGATCCTAAATATGTCTTCATAGTTCTTCATTTTTCGTCACCCCCCTAAGGTGACCTCACTGCACTTTTTTTATAAGGGTGAGGTAGTGTTGCATTCCATTCTTCAATGACCTACCAATGAAAACGTCCTTCCTTACTTTCCATGCTTTCTTCTCCCCGGAACCGCCTCACAGCATTACTTCGGGGAGGAACTGTGCTTTCGAACCTACTCTCTCAGATCAACTGGCAGTCGTCTTTAATCGTCTCTCCATGCACTTTGCAGCATCCCCATTATTTTTGCAACTACATAATCCGCTACTTTCCACACCTCCTCATCGCAGCACACCTCCGATATCATGGGCGCGCGGTTGCGATGCGCCCGTGACGCATGGGGACGAACAAAAAATTCAGAAATTTTTTTTCGTCGACGGCGGAACCGTATATACAGCTAAGTTTTGACTTTTTTCCCTTGCGTCGAACCCCCTGAGACCTAGTTTTTCGGATTGTACGTAAAATTTTGATTGAAATCGACATTTTCCTCATTAAAATCGATCAAAGTAGTTTTTTTTTTTCGACGAAAATTTGTTTTGCCGGAAAACTTTTTTTGACGAAACATTTTTTCGGCGGAAACTTTTTTTCGCTGCAAATTTTTTTTCCCGAATTTTTTTTCGCTGAAATTTTTCGCCGAATTTTTTTGATTTTTTCGCAAAATTTTTTTTTTTTTTTCGCCGGAAATTTTTTATTAGCCAGAAATTTTTTTTCGACGGAAATTTTTTTCGCCGGAAATTTTTTTCGCCGGAAATTTATTCTTCAAAATTTGTTTTCTCTTTTCTTCCAAAACTACTGATATCACAACAAAACCCCTTTTTAAAAGGGAAACGTGACGCAAGTCCTCGTCCTTTCTTCCAAAACAACTGATATCAATTGGGGTGACGCTTACAGCTTTGAAACGCAAAAAAGTTTTTTGGAATGTTTTCATTTTTGATTAAAAAAATGCGTCACAAATGCCGAATCCACCAATGTAATAATTTTTTTACAAAAATACGACATACGTCCCATAAAATCTAATTTTTGTGTTGTGAAAGCTGAAAGAACAGAGAAACTATAACACTGGATTGTCCGGCATTTGTGACGCATTTTTTGAATCAAAAATGAAAACATTCCAAAATTTTTTTTTGCGCTTTAAAGCTGCAAGCGTCACCCCAATTGATTTCAGTTGTTTTGGAAAAGGAACGAGGACTCGCGTCACGTTTCCCTTGTAAAAAGAGTTTTTGTTGTGATTGTGTTTTCGGCCATTACCTCTGATCTACTCGCCGTCATCAGCTCACCTCGCTCTTGTGCGAAGCGGAGGCAGACAAATAGTACGTGCTCCGCAGTCTCTTCTTCTCCCTCGCATGTCGTGCAGAAAGGTGACTCCACGAATCCAAACCTGTGCAGGTATGGATCCCTGTGGTACTCCAGCTGTGATGTCTACTGTCTTTTTCCAATCTGTGATGTCTACTGTCTTTTTCCATTCAGTAGTATCGTACGTTAGCACTCGTCGTTTGAAATAGCTTTTCAGCAGAGGTAATCGGGAACTCTCATGGCATGCAACGCCCTTGCAATCTCCATCCAGCTTGCGCTATTAAACACTCAGAAACATGCATTTTGAAAGCCTCACCCGCCTCTTCAGGCGTTGTAAATCGCATTCCACGGAGTTTTTTCTTCACGTACGGGAGCGAAAATGAATCATTAGGTGCCAAATCGCGACTATACGGCGGATGACCCATCAATCGAACGTTTTTAGTGGCTAAAAATGCCGTTATTTGGGCCGACGTATGAGAGCTCGCATTGTCGTGGTGCAGGATAATCGACCGTTTTGAGTTCTTTTTCCTTATTTCGTCGAACACTTCAGGCAAACATATCGTAGTGTACCAATCAGAACTGACGGTCCTACGATCCTCAAGTGCCACAGTTGCCACATGGCCACGAATACTGAAGAAACAGGCGACCATTTTCTTCGAAGTGCTGCGAGAACGAATAACTTTCGTTGGATTCAACTCATCTTGGAACACCCAAACAGTAGATTGTTGTTTCGTTTCTGGTTCATATGCGTAGATCCACGATTCGTCAGCTGTATATATGTCGTACACCAAATTTGAAGCATCTCTGTTGTATTTTTTCAATGTTCCTTTGCACCAATCGAAACGGGTCTTCTTTTGAGCGATAGTCAAATTATGTGGCATCCAGCGAGAGCAAATTTTTTTACGGCGAAGTGTTAATGCAAGATTGCTTGTATACTTTTCATACCAATGCACAAGGTTGCCTGAATCTCACGGTAGGTTGTATGACGATGAACCAATATCATTTCACGCACAGCATCGATGGTTTCAGGTAGAACGACCGATTTTGGACGACCTTTACGAAATTCGTCAACCAGCGACTTACGGCCCCGATCGAATTCATTGTACCAGCGCTATATTGTTGCAAAGGATGGTGCTTCCTCGCCATATAGTGAGTTCAACTCATCTAAGCACTCCTGACGAGATAATCCTCGACGAAAATTATGAAAAATTATAGCACGCAAATTTTCACAAGTTAATTCCATTTCTTCACTGACAAGCAACTTTCTGATGACTGTAAACAATACAAGAAAGGGCGCGATGTCAAAACGTTCCACTGACACTTACCATCAGAAATGTCGAACTTTAAAGCGGATGTGCCATTTTTTCGAAATTCGAATTGGTATTGCCCGAGGCTCATTAATTAGAGGGCAACCCTCGTATCGTCGTGGTAAAAATTGAGAAGCGATTACCCCGTAATTTTCGCAGCTTCCAGCATTTTTCCCAATCCATCCAACAAGTACTTCTTTCACACAAAATATTGTATTGATACAAAAACATCAAAAACATTTTTCTGAGAAAAGTTTCTAGGGGAAAAATCGAGAAAGTCACTTTTCCGCCATTTTATGGGTTTTTTCTTCTTCTATAAGACACCCAAGGTCTCCGAAACTATTTTTTTATTTTAGGCCAATTCTTTATCTTTCAAATGATGCCAAACTCAATGTTTTACAACAAAAATATCTTTTTTGGCGACTTTTAGAGTGAGTATGTGTTGAGGCACAAAAGAAGTGAAAACTTTGTTAAAATTGAAAAACTAAATAGCCAAATGTAGCCAAATGTCACCTCAGTTCAAAATAGTAATTCTCATCGTGAAACGTTGAGTCTGGCATCACTTGAAAGATAATGATGATAATGTATCTTTCCTTTTCTGTTCATAGTTGAGTACTGATACTGATACAACCGGCCGAAGAACAGCTATAAGGAAGCTAGTTTATAATATAAACTGCAACCTTAATGCACAATTTTTGGACCTTAGTACACATCACTTCACCTTTGTGCACTTCTTCGCCCTTTAATTCATCTTTGCACCTTAATGTACTTCTTTGTTTAGTAAGGCACCTAAATGCACCTTAGTACACTTCCTTTCACCTTAACGCACGTCTTTGCACCTTAGTGTATTTATGTCCGCTTTAGTGCACATCACTGCAACTTCTACTATACTATACCGAACATTACCCTAAATATATAAAATAAATTCTGAGAATACCAAGAAAATCTTCGAAATTTAAAAACGATGGAAATGTTTGAAAATCCAGCAAAAAAAAAAAAACGGTGAAGAAATTCCTCATACATTGAAAATCCTCAGAGGATTTTGTTTTAGAAAATCATTTGTCAACGAAATTTGCAACTCGCATAAATAGGACGTTCACGTTATCTGTGAATACTCTAAGTTTATGCTCAGGATTCTAAGAGGTCATGAAACCAGACCATCCATGCGTTTAGTGCGACACATCGGCTTATGTGGACGTATACGAAATATGGTGAAGTGCACAAGCTGAGAATCACACCAATCGTATTATGTATACTTTGACATTAAGCCGACGACGCTGGACTTGTGCACAAATTGACATCAACTATTTTGGACAAGTTATTCGTTGTGACTGGGAGAAAGAAATAATCACCAGATCTGTGTTGCATGGTCTAAAAATAGAGCATCTGAACCTCATAAATCTCTAAGTATATTGAATTAACGAAAATCATCCCATCAACAAACAAACGTTGTTGGTTTTTTGACAATATTTTTCCGGATATAAATGTAAAAGCATTGATCCAATTTTTATGTCGGCATTGTGTATATCAAATTTACGCTTTTAACGATGTCAAGCTTAAAGTAGATATATAAATAAATTGGATGTACACTGAAGAATTTATTGCAGCTCTTCTATATGCTCTTCGTATATCTTATGTCGAAGCTTTATAAGCATAAACCATCGTTATGCTGTATGGATGTGTGCTTAATATATGTGCTCAAAGATATTGCATTACTCCACACTTTAGAGATCCATTATAATGACAGCAAACACAATCAATAAATAGAGAACTGTTATTTGTGTAATGAGACAGAAGCTTTTCTTGTCTATGGAAACGAATCATGTACTGTGTGTGAAAGTAAATTAAATATTTATTTTCATGACAAGTGTGAATTTTCCAGTCAGAGAAGAGAAATTTGCAATTCGCTCTGGTTCGAAGCTTTATCTTTTGGTTATGCTAAAAATTTTACTCGAAATCGAAGATTTGACTCGTTCTTCTGTTGTCTTCACGTTTCACAAGAGCCTAATGCTCTAATATACATACTTTGAATGAGATTTGCATTGTTTTTGTCGCTCTCATGCGCGTAATTGAGAGCAATAACTCAAAAACAACAAAGTATGCCGAACTTGTGGAACAAGCAAATAACACGAAACGAAAACATATGCAGGGGACCCGTACGCATCAGAATAGATGTTGCAAAAAGATTCGAACGTATCTAAGTAAATGTTGTCTTGTTGAAAGGGCAATATTGAAAAACCCGTCCAAAGAAACAGCACAAAAACATCTCCAATCCAAAAAATGGAGAAAATAAAAAAAAAATTGCATCAGGCCCGATTTTTGAACCGACCTAGACCACTTAGGAGAAGCCTCTGATCCATAATTTAATTTTCGTGGTTTTCTGTTGTCCATGTCTTTTGTTATATTATGGGGAGCGGTTAGGGGGGAGCATTTATGAATTAGTTTAGTGAAAATCGGTTCAGGGCCCAACGGTCCTCAGATCGGCCCTAGTACAAAAACATAACCAAAGACCCGTATGTATCAGAATAGATGTGACAAATAGAATTGATGTGGCAATTGTTCTATTGCAAAAAGACTCGAACGTATCTTAATATAGTAATAAGCAAACAATCCAACATTTTATGTTTTTTTATAACTATAAGAATTTCAAAGATCCATAGAAATTACCCAAGGTAATGTCAAAGGCCATACCGAAGTAAATCTCAGACCATTCAAATCTAGAGACGGTTTTATCCAAGGATTGGGCCATTCTCCCCTAAAACCCTGAAACACGTGTTCTCTAAAATTTTGTTCTATATAACTTTGCCTTTGGAAGCAACCTTCCACCTCTTACAGTTCTGGAGATATGGGTCATCCCTCCCAATTCTAGAAGTGGTCATATCCCCAGATTGTGCCATTTTTACCAAAAACCCTGAGACACGTGTTCGCTGAAATGTTACGCTCTACAGCTTTGCCTTTGGAAGCAATGTTGTACTTCTTATAGTTCTAGAGATGTGGATCATCCCTCCCAATTCTAGAAGTGGTCATATCCCAGGATTGTGGCATTTTTACCCAAAACTCTGAGAAATGTCTTCGCTAAAGTTGTATTCTCTACAACTTTGCCTTCGGAAGCAACTATCTACCTCTTATAGTTCTAGAGATATGGATCATCCCTCCCAATTCTAGAAGTGGTCATATCCCAAGATTGGGGCATTTTTACCCAAAAACCTGAGACACGCGTTCGCTAAAATTTTATTCTCCACAACTTTGCTTTTGGAAGCAACTTTCTACCTCTTATAGTTCTAGAGATATGGATCATCACTCCCAATTCTAGAAGTGGTCATTACCCAGGATTGTGGCATTTTTACCCAAAAACCTGAGACACGCGTTCGCTAAAATTGTATTCTCTACAACTTTGCCTTCGGAAGCAACTTTCTACCTCTTATAGTTCTAGAGATATGGATCATCCCTCCCAATTCTAGAAGTGGTCATATCCCAGGATTGGGGCATTGTTACCCAAAACCCTGAAACACGTGTAACTCAAAATTTCATTCTCTACAACTTTGCCTTTGACAGTAAATCTCCATATATTGCATAAGGAAATATAGACGAAAAACTGTTTTCGTATATGGCCAAGAAACTCAATTTCGTCGATTCCATTGATCCCGGTGCCCCGGTTTCCACAAAATTTTTTTCCAATTTTCTAACATCAAATCCTTTCATTTGACACCAATATGAGCAATTGCGATATGAAATATTTGCGAAAAAGCTTTTCTTATAACTTTGATAATTCCAAGAGGTCTGGAGGATTTTTTTGAAATTTTTTATAGGTTTGTTGCTCCAAAGATTTTCCCGAAAATATGTTCTAAGGATTTTGTCTGGAAGATTTTCCAGAGATACTACAGAGCTCCGTTCACTTCATCGTCAATCGGAAGAGTCTTACCTTTGAACAATTCCACTACAGTCCTCATCCCCATTCATCCTCATTCATCACTTGTATGGAAGAAAAACGCTTCATGAGTTTCATAAATATCTAAAATTTCTTAAAATTTCATTTAAGAAACAGTCTGTCACTCGCATTGTAACAATCAAAATGTTCGGCGACTAGGACGAAATGTTCCGTATGCAACATTTTGATATTTCGGCTGGCCTCCATGGCTTTCTTACTTGCGCAATTAACAGTTTTGGATTCTCCAGCATGCTTTTCTCCATCAGATTCTATTTGCAGCTAGCGTATCTCAGCTGGTTACTCCATCCAGTTTTCAATTTGGTAAAAACAGCATCACCCCACCACGATTTTTATCCATTCGTTATACACGGTTCAAAGAAAATGAGGCCAAGTGAACGAAATAGAAATGACATGACAGTTTGATCCTTGTTAACTTCAACACTGTAAAAAAAAAGTGTCTGGAGCATAAGACTGATTTGCTAAGTACACAATTTCGTTCAGTTTTTCAAGACCACAAGAATTTTTCATTTTCTTCAAATTTTATATTAATGTGTGTACTTGACATCATAATAAAAATTTGAATAACGTTCTCATCGTAAATGTCTCAATGATGGTTAAGATGATAAAAAACACACACTTTGATTTGCATTTTTATGTTTAAATTTGTTTGTTACATGTCGACATCACGATTTCATCATCATCATCATCATACATTATATTAATATGATTAACTTACAGCCTACCAACCCTCCTTTGCCGTAACATTTTTCAATGTTTGCATGAAAACACTGATTACAAAATATAAAATCTTTGCTTCCATCAAAAAAATATGGTTCCAACTTCGAGCACACCATAAAAAAGCAAATATTATAACGAAAAGTAGTGAGTACCTGTTGAAAATGCTCTCGTTACACCATTATAACATTTTTTCCCTCTTCATCTCATCTACTATTTGAACCAAAACACAGCCGACAACTAAATCACGACCTTTGTACACACGTACATATACACGAAAGTACCATCTCACTTCCCATAATTTATACGATGTATGTAGCAGAGCCTGACTATGTTTTTTTACAGGGGTGTAACTGAGCGTTTTTCAAGTACACCGCTTTCATAGCTTTTTGCATCTGTTTTAAATTCTATATGCTGCAGCAGCGAATGCTGCAATCGAGCATATTGCCATTCATCATTATCAACTTAAAAAAGCCTTGTGACTTGTAATATGATTCAATTTTATCTGTAAATCTCCTCATTCATTTTTTCATTCTAGCCTTAAGGTGGACCAAGACCTTAAGGCTAGAATGAGGCAGCCAGATTGTATTGATTGTTGATTCACGCGATAAAACTCTCACGGTCCCAGTGTCTCAACAGCGAACGCCACAAATAGTAATTTTGGTTTATCAGGGACTGGTATTTTCTCATTTTACTTTGTGCCTTGTCTTCTGCCGCTCCCCAGAACTCGGACTGTTCCAGATTTCCTTTCAAAAATCGTTTTCACCACACACCCAATTGTTGCTTTCGTTTCAAAATCGTTTTCACCACGTATACATATCTGTGGTGAAAGCGAGGTGAAAACGATTTTTGGAACGAAAGCAACAAGTGTGTGTGGTGAAAACGATTTTTGACACGAAATCTGGAACACTACGTATAGAGCGCCGACTGTTCCAGATTTCGTTTCAAAAATCATTTTCACCACACACACACTTGTTGCTTTCGTTTCAAAATCGTTTTCACCACGTATACATATCTGTGGTGAAAGCGAGGTGAAAACGATTTTTGGAACGAAAGCAACAAGTGTGTGTGGTGAAAACGATTTTTGACACGAAATCTGGAACACTACGTATAGAGCGCCGACTGTTCCAGATTTCGTTTCAAAAATCATTTTCATCACACACACACTTGTTGCTTTCGTTTCAAAAATCGTTTTCACCACGTATACATATCTGTGGTGAAAGCGAGGTGAAAACGATTTTTGGAACGAAAGCAACAAGTGTGTGTGTGGTGAAAACGATTTTTGACACGAAATCTGGAACAGTCCGAGCTCCCCAGCTGCTTGTCTGGTACTGAAACGGATATTGCTTGGTGCTAATGTGTTAGTGCATGCAGAGTCCCAAATTAGGGTGCTCACTTTGGACCATCCCATCGACTCGTTTGCCGTCTTCTCTCACTAGTCCTTTGAGGTTCTAATTTGGCCGGCAAAAAACAATTTTATTGAATTTGTACGGTAGATTTTCAAGCTACATCATTTCCAGTGACGACAGCCAAAGTGCTAACCACTGACAAAAAGTGGTGGCTGGAAGCCACGAACCTGGGAAAGCTTGCGAATGCGAAGAAATCTGAAACATTTCATTTAATACCCTCGATAGTATCCAAGCATTTTAAATTGGAATATTTTATCATCACTAGACTTCGGGTTAAAGAACCTCTCATTTTAAAAGTCCCACTCAAAAAAAGTGATAACTTTCGGCTGATGAATTTGTGTCGTTTTTTTAAACTGGTTCTTTGTTCGAAACTATGCGAAATGTAAAATATTTTATACATTGAGACGACATAACTGGACTTGTGATCGAACAAATATTTTTCTATGACAGAGCGATTCGTATCTGGGGTAACGAAGAATTAAGGACTAAAATCTTCATTCACCAAGCGTTTGCTTCTTCAACCATTTTTGCGTCGTTCACTTTATAATGGATAAATCCGATAGAACATTGTCTTCTCTAAAGCCATGTGTAGAGAACTCACATAAAAGTTTTAATATTCTTTTTGAGATTATTAAAATTGCTCAGAGAAGCACTCATGACTACAACCATGTTTACTTATGCGAAAAAAGAACTCTGCTGATATTACCGAAAAAATAATGATAAAGCATTTTTTTGAGGAGAAAAAGCTTTATAAGCTATTATTCACGTTAGATGCGAAAGATGGCTCAGTTGAAAAAAAAATCTTTCCCTTTTATCTACTATCCTTCCTTCAAGTGACAGAATAAGGGTGGAATGGAGAATAAATAATGAGAAATTACATTATACGTGTACAAATGTTTTGTTATATACTTTTACGTTTACGAGGGTCGTAATTCCGAATTCAATTCATTGTTCATTTGGCGACCAACGCGAATGAATTGACTCGAAAATTTGGGTTGGAAAAATTTAAAAATTATTTCCGAGAAGATGTTTAAAAAACGATTTCACAGAGGCACTTCGGTACAAAAAGTCTAAACACGTCATAACTGAGGTATTAGCGAGTACGTCTACAAACGCAACTTATAATTTTAGCACAAGTCTCAGTGAGTTCTAGAACTGAGAATTCTGGTGCTTAAAATCTGTTTGAACCAAAATCGAAGGGAAGATCAAAGAAATCTGATACTCGAAGATAAATGAAAGTCCAATAAAATATTTGGCAAATATTTTTCCTTTTGCCAATAATTATTAAAACAAAAATAATTACAACCGACATATGAAACGGTTTTGTAGGTTTCTATTCATGAAACGAATGGAAACCTGCAGAGGTACTTGGTGTCGATTGTATAAAAGTCAACACACTAACATGCTAAACTAAGTTGTAAAGCCGAACGTAGGCTAAACCCTTACGTAAAGATAAATCATGGGCGCGCGGTAGCAATGCGCCCGTGACGCAAGTCCCCACGAGCAAAAAATTCAGAAAATTTTTTTTCGTAGACTTCGGAACCATATATACAGCTAAGTTTTGACTTCCCCCCTTGCGACATACCCCCCGGAAAATATTTTTCCTGGATTCTACGGAAAATTCTAAGGCGAAATGTCTTTTCACTCATTAAAATCGGTCCAGTGGATCCGGAGATATGACCTTTAGAAAATCGTCATTTTCCATACAAAATGTGCACTTTCATAGAAACAAAAGTTAATGGAAATATCGTTAGTTAGTTAGTTACTTAGTTCCAGAGCCATTTGTATGAAAACCCACTTTTTAGGAGTTTTCTTGAAAACGGCTCGATATCCTTTCTTGAAATTTTGCAAGGACCTTCGGCTGGGCATTCTACGCCATATGAGATTTTAAAAAAGGGGGGGGTACCGGCCTCGTTTGGGCGCCAGGGCTCTTAGAAGGCGCCATATAAAGCCCATATGTATGTGTTTGTGTGTGTGTGTACGGAAGCATATTTTGTATAAGACATGGTTGGGTGTTCGAGATACAGGTTTGGTGTCAAAGGGAAAGATGTTGGGTTGGATGTGTAGTGTATAGGGGTGACCGCCAAAATGGCGGAAAATGGACCGGGGGCTCAAAAAAAAA
>CM055405.1:24594203-24657276 GCA_029228625.1 Pseudolycoriella hygida | reverse complement strand
GTGATCACGGTGCGGTTGAACAAAAGTTATATGAAATGGTCTGGCAAATTGGTTTTCTCTTCTGAATATTCATTTCGGGACCCTAAGGAGCTAAAATCACCAAAAAACAAAAAAATTGAATGGGCGCATTTCAAAAAAAGTCAAAAAAAACTAAAAAAAAACGATTTTTTGAGTGATTTTTCGTCGCCCGGTAACATTTTAACTACCTTATTTGGTTTTCTCTTCTGACAATTCATTAGGAGCTAAAATAACCAAAAAACCAAAAAAATTGAGTGAACGCGTTTCAAAATACGTCAAAAAAACTCAAAAAAATCGATTTTTCAGGGTAAGTCAAAATAAATCAATTTTTTATTGAACTCTCAGTCGTTTTTACAACAATTAAATTTTATTTTAGGAGGCACAATTCAAAATTTAAAGTCCATTAATATTTCTTAAATGTGAAGACCGTTGTAGTCACATATTGAGCGGAGGAGACGTTTCACCACGTCCATGACTTTTGTTCGATAAATCCAATCGGCTTGGGTAACTTTAGCGAACAAGCTATGGAATCAGTCCATTTTGATTTTGCAAAAATTTGGAGCAAATATGAAGTTTCGATGGACAATCCGATATATGGAGAACGTCTCCTCCGCTCAATATGTGACTACAACGGTCTTCACATTTAAGAAATATTAATGGACTTTAAATTTTGAATTGTTCCTCCTAAAATAAAATTTAATTGTTGTAAAAACGACTGAGAGTTCAATAAAAAATTGATTTATTTTGACTTACCCTGAAAAATCGAGTTTTTTGAGTTTTTTTGACGTTTTTTGAAACGCGTTCACTCAATTTTTTTGGTTTTTTGGTTATTTTAGCTCCTAATGAATTGTCAGAAGAGAAAACCAAATAAGGTAGTTAAAATGTTACCGGGCGACGAAAAATCACTCAAAAAATCGTTTTTTTTAGTTTTTTTTGACGTTTTTTGACTTTTTTTGAAATGCGCGCATTCAATTTTTTTGTTTTTTGGTGATTTTAGCTCCTTAGGGTCCCGAAATGAATATTCAGAAGAGAAAACCAATTTGCCAGACCATTTCATATAACTTTTGTTCAACCGCACCGTGGATTATTTTCGCCCATGGAAGTAGTAGCCGAAACTTCCAAAAGTACTGATATCACAACAAAAACCCTTTTAAAAGGGAAATGTGACGCAAGTCCTTCTTCCTCCTTCCAAAACAACTGATATCACAACAAAAACCCTTTTAAAAGGGGAAATGTGACGCAAGTCCTTCTTCCTCCTTCCAAAACAATGATATCAATTTGGGGGACGCTTAAAGCTTTGAAACGCAAAAATTCTTTGGATGTTTTCATTTTTGATTAAAAAAATGCGTCACAAATGCCGGACCCCCCAATGTTATAGTTTTTCTGTTCTTTCAGCTTTCACAACGCAAAAATTTGTCATTATGTATGGCGTATTTTTGAACAGGAAATCAAATTTTTGCATATGACAGCTGAAAGCGTAGAAAAATTATTACATTGGTGGGTCCGGCATTTGTGACGCATTTTTTCAATCAAAAATGAAAACATTCCAAAAGAATTTTTGCGTTTCAAAGCTTTAAGCGTCACCCCAAATTGATATCAGTTGTTTTGGAAGGAGGAAGAAGGACTTGCGTCACATTTCCCTTTTAAAAGGGTATTTGTTGTGATAATATTATTACAGCCTGAGTCGAAAACATTTAAAAAGTTAAAAAAAAATAAAAACATATGCAAAGACCCGTACGTAAGGCCCTCACGTGCGAAAAGCCTCGATGAACCAAATCTTACTATATAAATATAATGCGCATCAGAATGCATAGTCAAGTTCTTTTAGAACTATCAGAATTTAAACGACTTTCAGAAATTACCCAAAGTAATGTCGAAAGACCTCCAGAAGTACATTTTCTGAACTGTGACACCAATCACGCGTTGTCTTATGTTCTTACCTCTCTGAGTTTTAGAAGTGGCTGAATCTCAGGATTGGGACATTTTTCGGGAAAACCCTGAAACACGTGTTCGATAACATTTAATTATTTACAATTTCGCCTTTAGAAGCAACTTTCTATCTGTCATGTCATAGTTCTTGATATATGAATCATCCCTTCCAATTCTAGAAGTGGCCAAATCTCGGGATTTGGACGTTTCTGAGGCAAACCCTGAAACTCGTGTTCGCTAAAATTTAATTCTCTACAACTTTGCCATTGGAAGCAACTTTCCATCTGTCATAATTCTAGAGATATGACTCATCCCTACCAATTCTAGAAATGGCTAAATCTCGGGATTGGGAGGTTTCTGGGGAAAATCCTGAAACAAGTGTTCGCTAAAATTTATTTCTCTACAGCTTTGTCCTAGAAAGTAGCTTTCTAACTGCCTTAATTCTAGAGATATCTGAGAAAAAGTATCACCTGCCCCCAAAAAACCATGTTTTTCGACACCTTTTCGATCATATTTCCGAAACTACCCGATCGAGTTTGCTCATCTTTGAAGTTGAACCATGGGACATATGTACCTCTCAGCGAAAAAAAAGTTCAGGGTGATCGGTGCAGCCGTTTCGAAAAAAAGTGGAGACGGACCATTTTTTAAATATTGAATGTGGTGGAGCCCTGAATTTATAGTAAACGTATAGGACCTTCGTACTTCGTACGGGTCCAAAAACATGTTTTCCAAAATACACCCATGAAGGTGCAGGGAAGAACATTTCGGCCATCAAAATCAATGGTACCAGACGTACTTCGGTACCTTGGGTAATTTTTGTGGATCTTTGATATTCTTATAGTTATAAAAGAACGTAAAACATTGAATTGTTTGCTCATTTCTAAATTTAGATGCGTTCAAGTCTTGTTGCAACAGCTATTCTTTTACGTACAGGTCTTTGCTTATGCATTAAAATTAGTTCTTAATTTCCGAGCTTTCACCCACAGTCCCAATCCTACTATTGGTATCCTACAAAATGGCCAACGGTGGTATGGAACGTACTTTGGGGCAAAATTAAATTTTTTTGAGTTGGAGATACTTGTTTGGTGTCAAAGGAAAAGTTTTCGTAGTGGGTGTGTAGTGTGTCAGGGTGACCAACAAAATGGCCGACGGTGGTATGGGACGGATTTAGAGGGAAAATTGACTTTTTTTTGTTGAAGACATGTACCTAGATGTTTCATGTCAAAGGAAATTTTTTTTTCGACGAAAATTTTTTTTCACCGGAAATTTTTTTCATTGGAAATTTTTGCCGCAAAGTTTTTTTCGTCCGAAATTTTTTTCGCTGGAAAATTTTTTTCGCCGAAATTTTTTTTCTGTCGACATTTTTTTCGCTGAAAATTTTTTTCTCTGAAAATTTTTTTTCTCTGAAAAATTTTTTTCGCTGAAAAATTTTTTTCGCTGGAAATTTTTTTCAGATTTCGCACGCCAAAAATGTGGCTACCCGTACTCCACATCCCGAAAAACTTAATTTTTTTTCGTGTCAAATATGAAAGAACAGAAAAACTATAACGTTGTGAGGGTCCGGCATCTGTGACGCATTTCTTTAATCGAAAATAAAAATATTTTAAAAGAATTTGATATCAGTTGTTTTGGAAGAAGAGACGAGGACTTGCGTAACGTTTCCATTTTAAAAAGGGTTTTTGTTGTGATTCTCTCGAGATATTTTGATCGCGAGAATTATTTCTCGATCACTCGAGTTAAAATGTCGCAAAATATTGAAAATAGAGACAAATTTCTTCAGATAAAGTCTTTCGAATTTTGAAAATAGGACCAAATAGAAACTGATTCCTAAAATAGTATACCATACACGTAGCTTTGTTATCTGTAAAGAGTCGTTCATAAATTACGTCCTATGTTTCACGCCAATTTCTGATGCCCTCCTCCTAGACTCCTACATTTTCCTCTCACGCTTTGCATAGGACGATAAGTATCCCATATCAAAAAGAGGATCAACGTAGTTTCTCCAAGAAATCCTGGAATTATTTTCTCTAAAATGTAATTCTCTTCTCACCAAGTTTGCCTTAAGAAGCAAATTTCTAACTGTAGCAGTTTTATAGATATGTGTCATCCCTGCCAATTGCAGAAGTTGCTTTGTCCCGAAATTTGTTATTTTTACCTGAAACTCTTGAAATATCTTTCTCTAAAACTTTGCCTTTGGAAGCAATTTTTTAACTGACATAGTTTAGTTCTAGGTATATGTGTCATTCCTCCTAATTCGAGAAGTGGTTACATCCTAGGATTTGGCCAGTTTTTCCGAAAACCCTGAAAGGCGTGTTCTCTGGAATTTTATTCTCTATAACTTTGTCTTTGGAAGTAACTTTCTAACTGTTCTAGAGATATGAGTCATCCCTTCCAATTCTACAAGTCGCCATAGCTCAGGATTGGGGTATTTTCTCCCAAAACACTGATACACGTGTTCTCTAAAATTTTATTCTCTACAACTTTGCCTTTGACAGTAAATCTCCATATTGCATAGTTAAGCAAATATAGACGAAAAACACTGCTTTTAAGTAAGGCCAAGAAACTCAATTTCGTCCATTCCACTTTGACTTCAAAATGGACAATTTCCTTGCTGAAAATCCATGTTCGACCCCCACTTCTTTAACCCTATCTTCAGAACTACTTAAGGGATTTTGCTCATCTTGGAGTATGTCAGGGAAAAAAGTTTAGGATAATCGGTCGAGCCGTTTGGGAAAAAAAGTAGAGAGCGCCTGTAGCTTGTTCGCCCCCCCCCCCATTAGATTTCGAAGTAGGCAAAAGAATAACGCTAGGTGAAAAAGGAATTAGTGAAACCTTTAAACAAATTTTAATAAAAAATTTCTTTGCTCGCTTCGCTCGCTCATTTCATACTCTTATCATTTTTCTTTTAAGAGTATCAAATTAATGCAAAGGAAAGTTCTACTAAAAAATTAGTATTATCACTTTTTTATAACTTCTTTAGAGGAATAAACAGAAATACTCAGTTTCGATGATAATATGAAAAGTGTCATTTAACTGTGTAAAGTTTAGTAAACTGCTACACCGGAAATTTACAAAGAAAGCTTTTGTAAGTAATAGTATATTATTAACCAAGAGATATAATGGCGCAATTATAGTCGAGGTGAAGTGAATGTCCGAGGGGCTATAATTAGCCATTTATATACCTGAAATAGGGGTAGCTCAGATGGTAGAGCGTTGGACTCACTGCCTATGGGTCCCGGGTTCGATCCCCGGGGGGAACAAGCTCATATGGTTTTTCCTAATCATGGATGATTAGTCTCTGCTATTAGTAACATCTAATTAGCTCTATTGACTCTGTAACAGTTGCACAAACTAAATGAAGTTTGAATGCTCATTTTGACATAATCAAACAATTGCACTCACAAAGTGCGACATCTACATTCGAATAGTCTTACAACAACGAAAAGGAAATTCTCTCTACAACAGTGGGTATGCACAACAGGCCCATTGGAGGCTTAGGTGCTTAGGAAGGTTCGCTTTCCTTACCCACATTATCCTATCCTATCCTATCCTAGGGGTATATTGACCATATTATAGTCGAGCTTCATACAAACTGGGAGGTATATAATAGGCATACTATGGTCGACTCGACTATAATTTTCATTATAGTCCGATTATAATATCATGACGTCAAATCTCAAAGGAAATCTATAAAAAGCCACGAGTCAAATGGCGAATTATATGCCCAAATGATATAAACTATCGTATTAACCAAGGGATAAATAGCTTGATTATAGTCTCGGCGCGTGAATAATTCACACATTCACTTCACCTCGACTATAATCGCGCCATTATATCCCTCGGTTAATAATATACTATTGGGCATATGATTCGCCGGCATATGATGTGGCTTTTTTTTGATTTCTTTTGAGATTTGACGTTATGATATTATAATGAAAATTATAGTCGAGTCGACCATAATATGCCTATTATATACCTCCCAGTTTGTATGAAACTCGGCTATAATATGGTCATTATACCCCTACTTTATGGTATATAAATGGCTAATTATTTGCCCGAATGATATAAAAGAAATTGAAAGGCTTGACATCCAATGAAAATGATAAATATTAAAAAAATTTCGCTCGCTTTGCTCGCGATACAAAATTTCCTTTGCAATATAAATCATTTTCTTGCCATACGAGAAAACGTGCGTTTTAGATTTATCTTTGGATCGTTTATAAAATTCATATTTTCCAATGACACTTAAAGGGGGGCACCTTCTACCCCGTGAATTCTTCCTAGCTACGGGCCTAGGCGCGTCCAAATAGCGCGAGAGTACTAAGTATAAATTTAGTAAAAAATTGCGTGTTTTTCAGAGTTCAAACTGATTTGTTAGTGTTTGTTGAATAATATATGTTTTGTGAAGGAGCCCCGGAAGACTTAGTAACGGGGGTCAAACTTGGATCTCCTCGGTGAAGGTTCGGTGTGTCATGTAAAGACACGAAAACGAACATGTACGTACCGTTGAATAGTTTCAGATCCTCCTACGCTCGATTTTTTAATTCAATTTATATGTTTTCTTCTTCAATAAAAATTGTACATTTTTTTGAGTGTCCCGTAATGCTGAAATACATTATTTTACACACTGACTGGTCGTAGCAATTAACTAATAAATATTTTTTTAGGATCCTGGTGCATCATACGACATAAATGGCAATGACTCCGATCCAATGCCTCAGGATAATGGTGACAACAAACATGGTACCAGGTGTGCCGGTGAGGTGGCTGCTGTTGCATTTAACAACTACTGTGGTGTTGGAGTCGCTTACAATGCGTCTATTGGCGGTTAGTAATGGTCCCTTTAGATATAATACATTGAATGTATGGAGGATGAGTGAACTATAATATTGAGTAACGGATACGGTTGAGAGCTTTCGCAGCCACAAAATTCCATTATATAGTGAGATGAATAAAGCATGTGTGATGTGGTGGGTGGTGATAAGAGAAAAATCCATTTTAAAACTATAGACACAATAACTGGAATATAATGGACAATGAATTTATATGCCATTTATAATGGTCTATAGGGAATTTTAATTTAATCTGGTTTTCAGTTTTTTTTTCATTGTGATTGGCTATAGCAAACGGTTTCGTTTATGTTATTGTCCACTCGAAAAAAAAAAAAAAAATATAAAAAATATTTTAATGAAAACGAAATGGCTGTAACAGATTCTTCTTTATTCAATTTCGTAATAAAATTCTATGCTTTCATTTAAAATGAAAATGTCAGAGACTTCTGTTATCGTTTGTTGGGGCTAATACGAACATCGTACCTTATGTAGTAATATAACTTTGTGATGTGTTTGAAGCACAAAGGTATACACATCTACATAGCATACAAGCTAAATACAGCTAAATAGATGGTCGCATCAGAAAACTCCCGCTTTTCATGTGTTCAAAAACATTTGTCCTTTTGTTTGTACGATGCTATTGTTCCTCTAATGGCATTGTTTGCTTTTCAGTTTTCTCGTATATATTCCATGAATCTTTTTCCATTCTTTATTTTATTTAATCTTTACCTCAACATCTTTCTTATTCATTTTGTTGGTTAAGTTACATACGGATAAGGGTTTTGCATAGTTTTTCCTCCATATTTATTATGAATTTGTGTGTTCTTTTGTCGAGATTAGTGAAAATGATAAATGTTCGTAGAATGGGATTTTATTTTCGTAACATACTGCGCACCTATTTCTGAAGCGGACAAGATGTGTCGTTGCAGGTAGTTGGTTTAATGATTTACTCAATCAGACAATGCAGGATGTGCATTTCGTTGCGCTTTAGGCAAATCTTGACATAATTAAAGAAATATATGACACAGAAGAAGCATATTTAGCGAGGATTCGTAGATAACGATTTTTCATGAATGTTTAGTTAGAGATTCGCTTGAAGAAGTGTAGGGTCCTGGGAAGGATTACCAATTCAATTTTTATAATTTTTTTTACATTTTCGGAAATTTTTAGTTTTGAAGGAATTTTCTAAAATAGTTGACGTATTTGTGTGGGAGTTATTTTATGTTTCAGATTTAATAAAACTCCCGAATTTAGTGCGAAAATTAACAAATTTTAATTGATTTAAAGTAGAACTTTAGAAAATACAAAAGATGCTTATCGTGGTAAATCTTTGCAACAACTGACTCTACGTTACTCGAATGTTAATGAATAAAAAAGAGATCGACAAGTGTCGATATGTTTGATTTGCTCTCGCAAAAATGATAAGAAGCACTTTTGAACGTGCGTCATCCGAAACTAATTCTCATTACTCTTACCTAACCCACACGGCCGTCTTGATTATTCTTCCGTCTCGGATGAACTCGTGTCGTCCTCCAAGCTTGTCCACGGTTTCATTAAATCCGCAGATGATGACGTGATATTCGGCCCTTCATGCTCTCCTACTTTCGTAACACCGTATCGATCGTTTCTCTTAACTGCCGTAACTTGATAAGGGCCTAGGAATTTCGGGAATAATTTCTTTCCAACACCAAATTGCGTACGTTGAATTGCCACTAGATCACCAGACTTGTAGCTGAATGGCACTTTACGATTGCGATTGTAATTTTTCCTGTTCTCCTCCTGTATCTTGGCAATATTAACTTTGGCTATTTCACGTTGTTCTTGTCGTTTTTCACAAAAATTGTGTCGCAATGCATCATCCAGCTGCTTGGCTAATTCGACGTCTTCATTATTTCTCATCTTTACGCCAACTAGCAATTCGAACGGAGTTGTCCCAGTGCTTCGTGTTACGGTCGAATTAATCGTTGTTTGCAATTGCGTCACAAACTTAAACCATTGCTTCGGGTCATCAATTGACATCTTGGATTACTCCATTCACCCTTTCCACCCACCACCCCAGTGGTGATTAGATGTCGCACAATGTTATTGTTTTTGCAGTATTCTTCCAATGCCTTTGATTTAAACGCTCCCGCCTTATCCGCAATGACTCGATGCGGATTGCCAAAAATTTCTCGTTGCAGTTCTAATTTCTTAACAACCTCTGCCGCATCTGTTGATTTTACAGGGTAAATCCAAGTGAATTTGGAGAACGCATCAATAACCACTAATAGGTAATTGTAGTTCTTTGATGTCGATGGCATCGGACCCAAATGATCAATATGATACGTGTGAATCGGGACTTCTTCTTTATCGATAGGTTGAAGGAAACCTTCCTTCTTCCCTTCCTTCCTTCTAGCCAAAATACATGCGATGCAGTTAGAAATGACAACTGATACTTTATGTGCCAGATTCTCAATAAAATATTGTCTCTTAACCATGTGTTCTACCCTCTTTGCGCTCAAATGTCCTCTTTCATGCACCGACCGAATGGTCTCGCTTTGCAACTTCTTCAGAACGACCAACACTTCTGAACCATCGATCCATTTGTAAAGCACACCTCTTCGTAACGTAAAATTTTCGTAGCTTTTCGATTCTAAAATTTTTTGGACCAACTTGCACCTGTCGTCTTGCTTCTGTGCCCTTCTTATTGACTCCACCAAACCATCCTCGATCCACATAACTGCAGGTAAACGACTTAGAGCATCAACATGTTTCATTTGCTTACCTGGACGGTGCTTCATCGCTGCTTCAAACTGACTGATATAAACTGCCCACTTTGCGACGCGAGGAATAAGCTCCTTTTTTTCCATCGACTGTTTGAAAGCACTGCAGTCTGTAAAAATTTCAAACTTCAACCCTTCCAAATACACCCGAAGCTTCTTCAGCGTCTTATATATCGCCAGGGCCTCCAAGTCGTAGCTTTCATATTTCGCTTGGGCACGAGTAGTTTTCCAACTCAAATAATACACCGGATGTAATTGTTGATCCTCGCTGTCCTTTTGTAACATCATCGCGCCGAACCCAATCTTGCTTGCATCGGTGTGAATTTGGGTTATTTCCGCTTCAGAGTTAAACAACTTTAGCACTGGTTCTTGACAGAGTGCATTTTTTAACCTTTCGATCGCCGTAAGCTGGTCTTCACCAATCTCAAACTTTGCGTCCTTCCTCGTTAAATCGGTCAATGGTCTCGCAATGACAGCGTACATGTGAACAAATTTCCTGAAAAAACCAGTCAATCCAAGAAAACTTTGTACCTGCGTAACATTTTTCGGCATTGGAAATTTACGGACTGCCAAAACTTTCTCCTCAGATGGTCGGATTTCCCCATTCTTGACAATAAATCCGAGAAACTGCGCTTGATCCACCAGAATTCTGCTCTTCTTCCAATTCACACATAAGCCATTTTCTTGTGCCGTCTCTAAAACTCGCCCCAAATTTTCTACCCCATTTCTCATATTACGACCAGGGACGGGTAAATCATCCAAATAAGTTGCGACAATTTTTTCCAGCACCAATTGTCTAAATATTGTGTTGATTAGTCGTTGAAACATAGGTGGCGAATTCGTAAAACCAAAAGGAGCTTTGAGGAATTCATACTGACCATCTGGAACGATGAAAGACAAATACTTCACTGAGTCCTCATGCACGTCCACATGAAAAAATCCATCTTTTAAATCCAACGTTGAAAATGTCCTAGCAGCTTGTAAGATGTCTATCACATCTTCCATGAGTGGAAGCGGAAACCTGTCTCTGACCACTTTTCTGTTCAACCGTCGAAAATCCACACAGAGCCTCCAGCCTGCTTTTTTCGGTCTTAACAGAACTGGGCTGGCGTACGATGAGTTACTTGGGCGACAGACTCCTCTTTTCAACCAATCTTTAATGATATCGTTCACCACGTTCCGTTCTTTTGGTGAAAGTCGTCTTGCTTTCTCGTACACAGGAATTTCATCCGTTAGGCAAATTTTCATTTCAACTTTTGATTTTTCTGGAACTATCGGTTTGTAATTCGCAATCATCGTTTAACTTTAATGCTCTCATCCTTAATGTGACTTAATTCCACTTCAGGAACCTCTTCATCTTCCGCATAGTTGATTGCCCGTATTCTTCCAATGAATGCTTCATCATTGCAGTTGACCTCTGGGACTACTTTATTCATCGTGACTTTTCCACAGCGTATGTTAACATCTGCCTGATTCAGAATATCTTTACCAATCAGCATATCATCCGAAATATAGTCATCGTTCACCACATAGCAATTTGCATCATATTCGTCACCGTCAATGACAAATTCGGTTTCAAACACTCCTAAACATCCAGCGACAACGTTACCAAATCCACGAAAATTTCTGTTCGTTGATTTCAGAGGACATTTCTTCTTCAATCGGTCGTAAACATGTTTCCGCATAAGTGTAACCGGGCTACCAGAATCAACCGCTGCCTTTATCTCGTCCTTGTAATGGCGAACCAAAACTTGTGCGTCATCCGCTTCTTGAACAGCAATATTACGAACCGGCTTGGGACATTCTTGTAATTCGGCTGCAATAGCTGATTTCTCTTTACACTCTGACGACTTGTGTCCGAAATTGTTGCAACGAAAACATCGTGCGCCTTTAGCCTTGTCTGGGCATTCGTTTCGTTGGTGCGTCTTGGAGCCACAGTTGAAACACCGTTTTCCATTAAATGACACCGTCTCCCACGGACCTTGATTACTTTGCTTCTTGTCAACTGATCTGGTTTTTGTTATCGTTTCACGCTGTGCTTTCATAGTCTCGTACGTCTTTAACTTTTCCTTTAAAATCTTAAAAGACGTTGCATCATACAAAATAGCTTTTACCTGCGGGCTATCTGGAATCCCATTGACAATGTGCTGAATCATTGATTTCTCATCCATCTTCTTCTTACCAATCCGTTGCATTTCGTAAAAATATTCAAGGAATGTTTCAGAATTTTTCTTTTTCCTTTTCACCAGCTTTTCATGAATGTCGATGATTGTCAGCTCCTCTGGGAACTCCTCTCTTAGCAATTTGAGTAGAAGGTCGTAACTAATTGCAGTCTCATCAGCTTCCACTGCTCTTCTTGCTGCACCAATCAACAATTTCCGGGCAAATAAGTATTTCTGGATGCCATTCCACTTGCAAGTCTCCGCTACATCTTCGAAATGTTTAATCCAAGCTTCCACACCTTTTTCACCTTCGCCCGAAAATTTTTCTAAGGCATCTGCTACGTCTTTGAACAAGATACTGGTTGACATTGCTATATCTTCTTTGAATGACTCCTTAAACTCTTCGTCCTCGCTCGAATGATCACCTCTTTCCAGATTCAGTACTTCCAAAATTTCCTCTGCAGTCTCACTTTCTTTTATCGAAGTGATTAATCGAAGCACTAATTCTGATTTAACTTTATAATGTTCCGAGAGATTACGAGACTTCAATATCTTTCTCAACTCGACCACAGTCAACTTCGAAAATATTTCGTCCATTAAAATTTCTTTATAAACACTTTTCAAGTTCACACTGTTTGTGTCTACACTGTCAACTGACAGTTAATCACTATTACATGTCAATCTACTTTTTCAACTTATCGTTTCGTTCAACTTAACACACTGCCATGTCATGTCAAACCGACTTCAATTGTTTCGTTACGTTACACTTGATTCAACCGGAAACACGTTATGACAAGCATGTGCTTTTTTAAGTTCACTCTGCACGACTCTTAACAGATTTTCAGGACTTTTCCTGACAAATTGTCTTTTCCTTCTTATCAATTTAATTATTGTCTTCTTAGTTTACTTCTTTGCTTAACTTCAACAACGTATCTATGACCCGAAAAATACTTTCGTTCCGCGACTTTTCTTAACAACTTTGCCGATCCTTTGTATTTACTAAATTTCTCATTTACTCGGTCGATTCACGCAGGACGAGCCCCCATGTGGGAGTTATTTTATGTTTCAGATTTAATAAAACTCCCGAATTTAGTGCGAAAATTAACAAATTTTAATTGATTTAAAGTAGAACTTTAGAAAATACAAAAGATGCTTATCGTGGTAAATCTTTGCAACAACTCACTCTACGTTACTCGAATGTTAATGAATAAAAAAGAGATCGACAAGTGTCGATATGTTTGATTTGCTCTCGCAAAAATGATAAGAAGCACTTTTGAACGTGCGTCATCCGAAACTAATTCTCATTACTCTTACCTAACCCACATTTATTGCGAATGTTAGTTTTTGGAGTGGGTAATTTAAATGTTGGTAGTTTTCGTAAGTTATATGGATTGGCTGTGAATTCAATCTTTTCTAACAGGTCCGAATGCATATGTCTATTGATAATTTTGAATAGGTAGAGCTCATCTATGGCAACTCTTCTGACAGATAATGTTTGCATTTTGAGGACCGATAACCTAACCGCATATTCCGCTTTTTAGATTTTGTGTTTGTAAAAAAGTCGTTTTGTGAATTTTCTCTGAATTCGTTCAATCTTGTCAGAGTATATTTTATAAAACGGGTTCCAGACGGCCGCGGCATATTCACATATCGATGTGATGAGCGAGTTGTAAAGAAATATGAGGGATTTCTTGGATCTAAATCGATTGCATGCTCTGAAAATGAATCCAAGTAATTTGTTGCAACGACTGAAAATATAGTTTATGTGTTTGTCGAAGCATAGCTTAGAGTCAAACACGACACCAAGGTCTTTAATCTCATCAACTCTTTTCAATAATTGCCCATTAATGTAATAATCGAATTTTATTACATTTTTCTTTCTCGTAAAGGTGATAATTGAACATTTGTTGACGTTCAGCTCCATGTCATTCGAGTTACACCAATTACTCAGACTTTGGAGATCTGACTGAAGGGCTACACAATCGGCATTTGATAATATGCGTCTGAAGACCTTGAAATCATCTGCAAAACCTAGAGTGTTGCAACGCACGTGTTTTGGCAAGTCATTAATGAAGACCACAAATAGTAGTGGGCCGAGTGTCGAGCCCTGAGGGATACCGGAGCACGGAAAAATAGCCCTGGATGTACAACCTCCAAATTTGACATGCTGGATTCTGCCCAGAAGATATGATTCAAACCACCTAAGGGTAACTCCCGTTATTCCAAGCGACTTGAGCTTACTCAGAAGGATCTTAATATTTAGCTTGTCGAAGGCTTTAGCAAAGTCTGTATATATTGCATCGAGTTGGATATTGTCGTCTAGAGATTCTGCAATGCATTCGACAAAATTCATGAGATTACTGACCGTACTCCTCTTTCTTACAAATTCGTGTTGACTGTTAGAGATAGATGGCTCAATATGCGCATAAACAATTGAATGAATCAACTTCTCAAAGACTTTACTGAAGCTGTTCAATAAAGAGATCGGTCTGTAGTTCGATACATCCGTTCTATCACCCGATTTGAATATTGGAGTAATATTTGATCGTTTAAAAGTATCAGGAAAACAAACAGTATCTATTGAAAGGTTAAAGATAAGGGCCAATGGCTCGGCTAGGTTAACGGCACAGCTTTTTATAAAAATATTGGGGATGTCATCGGGACCGGCACCCTTATTGGTATTTAATTTGTTCAGCGCATCCAATACCTCATTTTTGGTGAATGCGAATTGGAGCAGTCTTGAATTATCGTTATCTGGAGGCAATATTGAGGAATGGTTGACTGTTGGCTTTTTATAAACGGATTCAAAATAGCTGGCAAAGAGGTTTGATATGTCCGAAGGTTCCGAGCTAGATTTATTTTGATTTATTCATTTTGGTGGAACGACGAAATTAGGCTCTTGCGCGCAGACTGCTTCAGGACAAGAAGGAGGATGCAGCGGGCCAAAAGTGAGAGTGCCAGAGCCGCGAGGCGAGACGAACATCGTACGGCAAAACTAACATTAAAGCGGGTAATCCGAGCTAGCAAGAGAAACTGCTTTAAGAAGCTGTGCCAGGAAGCTGACGCAAATCCATGGGGAAACGTGTACAGGATAGCGATGACAAAAATTAGAGGTTCATCAGTGCCAAAAGAAAGTTGTCCTGAGAAGCTAGGAGCCATAGTGAGAGGGCTATTCCCGCAACATGAACAGGTCGCATGGCCGCAAACTCCTTACGACGATGAAATTGAAGACAGACAGGACCGGGTGATCACTATAGAAGAGATTCAGACGGCTGTCAAAAAGCTGAAAAATAACAAGGCGCCAGGACCAGATGGGATCCCCAATGTAGCTTTGAAGACGGCGGCATGCACAAAGCCGGACATGCTCAGATTGACATTGCAGAAGTGCCTCGACGACGGAAATTTTCCTGATATATGGAAGAAACAGAAGCTGGTCCTACTACCAAAACCAAGGAAACCACAAGGTGAACCATCATATAGACCTATATGTTTGCTGGATGGTATGGGAAAACTGCTGGAGGCCATGATCCGGAACAGATTACACAAAAACACAGAGGGTGAGCACGGACTGTCAGACGACCAATTCGGATTTCGAAAAGGAAGATCGACGATCGAAGCAATAGAAAGAGTTATGGAGATTGCCGACAAGACGCGAAAGAAAAAAAGAACAGGGAACCGCTTCTGCGTTATAACGAAGATAGACGTTGAAAATGCCTTTAATAACGCAAGCTGGACGGAGATAGCTAAGGCAATGCATGCTATGAGAGTCCCCGATTTCCTCTGCAGGGTAATGAAAAGCTATTTCGAACGACGGGTGCTAATGTACGATACCAGGGAAGGGAAAAAGATGGTAGACATCACAGCTGGTGTTCCACAAGGATCCATATTAGGACCAACGCTGTGGAATACGATGTACGACGCAGCGCTGCGGCTGCAGCTGCCAAGATGGGTTACGACGATTGCTTTTGCCGACGACCTAATTTTCATAGTTATCGGAACGTCAAAGTTGGAGGTGGAAGTCGTCACGAAAGAGGCGTTGGAAACTGTAGAAAGTTGGATGACAATGGCTAAACTGAAGCTGGCCCATCAGAAAACCGAGATCATGCTCGTGAGCAATTGTCGGAAAACTGAGCGGATTGTAATGAACATCGAGGGGAACGAGATCACATCCACTCGCCAGCTAAAACACCTTGGAGTCATGTTAGACGATCGTGGAAACTTTAATGCCCACGTAGATTATACGTGCGAAAAGGCAATGAAAGCCAATGCAGCACTGGCCATGATAATGCCGAATGGGTTTGGACCGCGCAGCAGTAAAAGGAGGCTCCTAGCAAGTGTTACCCTATCGATACTGCGCTACGGGGCACCAGCGTGGATAAGGGCGTTAGACACAAAGAGGAACCGTAGGAGGTTGATAAAAACCCAGAGGTTGTCAAGCATAAGGGTAGCAAGCGCATACAGAACGATTTCCTCGGAAGCGGTATGTGTGATAGCCGGAACGATGCCTATATGCATAATGCTGATGGAAGACAGTGAATGCCACAGACTGAAGGAAAGGGGGGGCCAAAACACCAAAACAGTGAGGGCACAAGTAAGAGTCGAATCACTGAGTCAATGGCAGCGAGAGTGGGACTCCGCGGAAAATGGAAGATGGACTCATAGGCTTATCCCGGACGTAACCACATGGGTAAATAGGGAACACGGAGAGGTTAGCTTCCACCTGACGCAGTTCCTGTCGGGTCATGGGTGCTACAGGAAGTACCTGCATAGGTTTGGACACGCGGAATCACCTTTCTGCGTGACATGCGTTGAAGAGGAAGAAACTGCAGAGCACGTTGTGTTTGTCTGTCCCCGTTTTGAACAGGAGCGATGTGAGCTGATAGCCGCGAGCAGGCCAGACGTAAACGCCGACAACATAATATCGGAAATGTGTCGCGACGAAGAAGTGTGGAAAGTAGCGGACAACGCAATTGCGAAGATAATGGTGAAGCTACAAAGTGCATGGAGAGACGATCAACGAAGACTGGCAGTTGATCTGAGAAAGTAGGTGCGAAAGCACAGCCCCTCCCCGAAGTAATGCTGTGAGGCGGTTCCGGGGAGACGAGAGCGTGGCGATCAAGGAAGGAGGTTTTAGTTGGTAAAAATCCAACACTACCTGGGTCCAGGAGGACCAGGTGCCTTTTGAAGGTTTCCTCACCCTTGAGAGAAAAAAAAAAAAAAGCTAGATTTATTCTGGTATTTCATTGACGTTGGGTAGCAGTTAGTCATTCTGAGTTGTTTGGTATATTGCCAAAAATACTTGGGTGCTTTAGTTATATTCATTTCTACACTCGAAATATAGTCTGCCTCATCGCGGTCCATTAGTATTTTGCATTGTTTGCGTAAGTCAGAGAATATGACATAGTCGGGTTGTTGCCTATACTGTTTCCATCGTTTGTGAAAATGAGCTTTTTTTTCTAATAACTTAATAAGTTCGAGTGTGAAGAAAATCGGATGCTCGTCTTTTTTAGTTTTTTTTATAGGAATGAGTTCATCGATTGTCGCGTGTAGAACGTTGTAAAATTTCTTCGTAACTTCATTTATGTTTCCAGAGAGAAGTGAGTTCCAATTGACATGTGATAATCGGTCGTTAATTATTTCATAATTTGCTTTATAATAATTAAATTTCTCAATCGGAACTTCCTTAAAATAGATTAACGAGTCGACTTTAATGGATATTTCAAGTGGTGGGTGATAATTATCAACTGGCAGCGCGATTGGATTAGTATCAACACAAACGGATACTGAGTTATCATTTGAATTGGCGAAGACTAGATCGAGGAGTTTTCCTTGGTGATTTCTTACGTTATTAAATTGGTATAGGTCAAAGAAATACATATTCTGGATTAATGTTTCCTGAATCTCCCCTTGAAACTTAGTCGGTTTCAGAAATTGCTGATTTGGTTTTGTTGACCATTCGATACTACCATTATTGAAATCACCAATAAAGAAATGCTTATCTGTAGAGTAAGTATCGTTTACTATTTTACTCTGTCTATCTTCAAAGTTATTTATTTTTGCTTCCCTATGAAAGTAAATTACTGTCAGACAGAAGAACACATTTTTTGCTACGTTAACCCTGATAGTGAGATCATCCGCTAAAGTATCGGAGACGCTAAGCATAATTGAGCGCAGTTCAGTTTTTATCGCGATTAGAACTCCACCTCCATCATCTTTATCATAGTGTGCCTGGTCTCTATCTTTACGATAAATGAAATATTTAAATCCAGTGCCGAACAATTCAGCATTTGTTATAGAGTCGTTCAGCCAGGTTTCAGTCAAACATATAATATCATAGTCGCTGGTCAATATCCTGGATCGAGTGTCTGCCAGCCTTGACTTCAAACCCCTAACATTCTGATAATAGATGGATAGAGCCATTTGCAGATTTATTGAAACAAAACGCTATAATATAATCGGTCAATTAGTTTAATTCTGAAAAGTCTGTACTCACATTGATGTTGATGGCTGCAGCGTCCTTATTTTCTTGAGATAAATTTTTCCATTTTTTACCCATAAAAATTTAAAGTTATTCTCTTTCTGGAACTGTTTTGCTTTATACAATAGTTGTTTGCGTGCAATGGTGAGGTGCTCATTTATAAATATTTCAGTTTTTTTACCACCAATACCGGCTGAGGTTGTGTTAGGTTTTAAATTACGTGACGATTTGATGAGATTCGCCATAAGGTTGGATCTGCTGACACAGCATATGATCGGTTTTATTTTATTCGTGTTCGTAGATTGCACTCTGGTAATCCGTATTACGTCTTCCATTGCCAGGGGTACTTTTAATGATGTAGCTAGTTTGACCATTATTTCCTTGAGATTTTCAGATTTTACTTGTGGTATCCCGTCAATTTGTAAGTTGTGGCCACGGCTTTTCTGATCGAAGTCATCCAATTTTCGATCAAGTTCGGTGACTTGGGATCGGAGCGTACAAGTCTGTTTCTGTAGGGCTGCAATCTTTATGTCATGTTCATCAATGAACTGATACATTTTCGCAAGATTTGTCAACTGATTGCCAAAAGAAGACACTGTGTCAACGAAGATTTGTTGTGACGCTTTTAGTTTGTCCAAGTCACTACTCATGTTACGGATCACTTCGCTAATATCCTTAGTTTGAGAGACATTCAATATGTCGTTTGCCTGGCTAATGTTAATTGACTGATTCAAAGTTTGAGTGTCATGAGTGGCATGACTTTTGCGGTATCATTGATTTGTTCCGAAGGTGTTTTACATGCGTTGCAGATGTAGTTACTTCTTAGCCCTTTGGTTTTCGATATATTACTACAGTGGTAGTGAACTTGTGATTTGCACCTCCTGCATGTTATATTTACATGTCCCTGATTAGTTTTCAAGCATATTGAACATAAGCCATTGTAGTTGTTGTTGGCAGCATTTGTATTCGGCATTCTTTTAATCTATGTGTAATTATGATGAATCACCGAAAATGAGGTTATGACGAACCATGCAAGTTTAGCCATAAAAATGGATGAAAATAACAATTCAACACGACTTCTTCGATGATGCTATATTCACTTTTTACTTAGCGACGTTTTGGACAAAAGTTTTCGATTTAATTAACTAAATATACTTGAATTTCGCATATTGTAGTTGGAGCAAAAAAAAACGTGTGCGTGTAACTCTAATGTCATTATGAGAAGAACCTGAAAGAATTATCACTGATCGCGACGACCACGGGGAAAAAAATATAAAAATAGCTGTGTACGTTGTGACTGGTTCTAAAAAATATTTGTTTTTGGATTTTTTTTGCCGAAATACGAAATCGTGCTGCCAATTGCACACCGTTAAGAATAACATAAATAAAAGTTAGAAAAAGAATATGCCGTGTTTACACTCACAATAAAAATTTGTGGAAAAATCGGTCGAAGTTACCCCATTCTTCCGGTCAAAGTTACACTACTCTGCGGTACACTATAAAGTCCAACACGGTGTGTTTGAAGGAAGTCTAATTAAAAATGAGATGTACCTCAAATTTTTTTCCTGATCTATGTTTCTAGCCCCAATAAGATTGTTTTTAGCCAATAAAACATTTGGGTAACTCGGTGACTTTTTTTAGATAGATCGCTTTGAGTGTAATGACGAACACTATGGCCAGATTTTCATACATTTCACACATTGGAATCGCTTTTTCGTAATTTTTTTTATTTAATAACAAGCTATACATCACTAGCTCTTCAACGATACCAAATAAGCCATACTGGAGTCGATACGAAAGCAGTGCCTAAGTTGAAGTTGAATTGGTTCTACTCAAATTTTCATTTTTTCAAATTTTATTCAAAAAAATAACAAAAATCACAAAGAAAAATAACAAAAATCACAAAATAACAAAATAAACTAAATTTCGCAAATAATTTCAGAGGTGTAGACCATTATACTCTCGAACCGCTCGTAGCAATTGAAGATCGTAATCGGAATGGTCAGAGTTTCGTTGATACTTGGTCAAAGAACTTTTGAAATCGAAGTGTACAGATTCCATTGCCAGTTCACTGAAACGTCCCAGCGATTTCTCTTTTTCACTGCAAAAGTCTTTTACATGGTAAAAGATAGCGTGAATTTTGGGTGTTACAGAAATCCCAAGGTCGATGTAACTCTGTTGAAAGTTTTCTATGTGTTCGACAAAGTTTGGATCTAAATCCCCACCGAAACAAGATTTGACTACTTAATGTAAATCGTCAAGAGCTCTCACGTATGGTAGGCACCCTATCGGACATATGCCTCGTAGCTTATCGACTTTCTGTAACAGCATTTTGCATGAATTTCCATTAAATCCAGATCCTCCTCTAGTAACATCAGGAGTAACGTTGCACTGTTTCGTCCAGAATAAGATTTCTTTCTCAAATAACTTGAGCATATGGTTGTATATGGTTTTTACTGCTCCCAACATGAGATGTAATTCAGGTGGTGTAACGATATCAATTCCCCGTTCTTCATATTGCTACCCGCTTTACACCAATTCTCATAATTCGCTGATATGTTTCCGATGGTTCTCAATTCTGCAGTTTCGTGAAGCATGTCTTTCCGAGCGTAACACCATGTACATGGAAACATGGAACTGTGTGCCATAATACCGCTCAATATGTTGGCCAGCTTCAGATCAACAGCGATGGTTCCGACAAATTTCTGGATTCCAAGTGAGGCCCAAAGTTGTATAACGTTTTTGTAGTTCTCTTGAATGCCTTCCACCAGAGCGATAACAAATAGTTTTTTGACACCCCCTTCGTGAAATTCATTTGAAGGAGTGTAGTCTGTGTATTTTCGACGCTTCGACTTTGGTTCCGTGGTTTCTTCAGTTGATCGAACAGTCAAACATATTTTCAAAAAATTACCCCCCGAGTCGATTCCGAATTTGAGATGAGTTTCAGTGACTGCTCGCTTTTCCTTCACATATTGCAAAAAACCAGCCAAGTCTCTGCACACAATTGCTTTTGCATTAATAGTTGATGGTACACCTGATTTCACATTGACAAAGTCGAAGGTCTTGATTTCGAAGAAATCGTCAACGGAATGGATGGCCTCAGATAGATGATTTTTCAAATACGGTTCAACGATTTTTCGTTTACGACACATCATTCGTAACATTGATGCAATACCTACGGTTTCGTTTTGTGTCCAATTGAATTTAGTCATCATTGTCTTCATGTCTTCAACTGATATCATTGAATCATCGAAATGTTTTTTTGTACCAACTGCAATTCGTATCGGTCTGCCAGCACGTTGAGACAATGTCGTAGTGAATCCATTTTTGCTTTTCAAAACGTCTCCCATCTTGTCTTTCAATAAGCACGAGATTATTTGTTCCTTTTCTCTCGTAGTCAATTGCTTAAGAGTGAATTTGCCAGAACTTCGCACGGCCATGATCCAACATGTCGTGGAATTTTGATCTCTTTGGCTTATTCGATTCTTCATTCCAATGGAAGACTTTCGTAGAAAAACAGTTTTTTTTTTTTCAAAAAATTATTTTGTAGTTTTGAACTCTCCGAAAAATGGTCTGCACAGAGATCAAAAAAATAGTTTTTGATGAATATCTTGGACAAGACCAAATCGATTCTAGGCAAGTTATGTACGATTAAGTAGTCCAATGATACAAAGCTTTTGGCTGTGGCAACACTCCTGACAAGTGCAAGTAGCTGGCTACAGAAGTCAAAAACGTCGAAAAAATGGTCATTTTTAAAGAGTCGTGGAAGGGACGGTATAAAATTTTTTCCCAAACCCAAAGCGGGAGGCTGTAGTCATTGACCTTAGCTTTCAAATGAATGTCTAATTAGAACTTTGTGACGCGTAGAAAAAAAATGGAGTTGATTTAAGTAAAAATTTTGAAAAAATTGAAAATCCGTAACTTTTTGTATCTTTAACTTTACGTACCTCCACAAATGGAATAAAAAACTTAACCCAAATTAGAAGGGAGTTCCTCTATTGTGTGAAATACAAAAATTATAAAAAAGGAAAAATATTTGGAAGAGGAAATTCCAAATTGTTCACGAGAAAACTCACATTCGAGGTACCTTTTGTGGTTCTAAGTGTAACAAACTCGTCCAGAATTTTCACTAATTATGCTAGTTTCACTTCTAGACGCAGAATCTTTCAGGTAAAGACCTTATTTGTTGCAATTCATTTGGAAGCCACACATTTAACGTCATATAATTATAAGGCCTCCAGTTCTTTCCGTGTTCACGTTTATTGTCTACATGCAACGAGACGAAAGAAGAAGTATAAGAGAAAAAGTCAAAGGTTCGAAATCTCAACTATTGCTTTTATTGAGTATTATCGAAACCGAAAAAGTCTTCTTCATCAGAATCATCCGATAAATCTGCAATATTATCGTCTTGGGACTCGAATATTTTTTCAAGATTTTGCTCTTGTCCATCACATTCTGATATGTCAATGTGTTCTACTTCTTTGACTAATTGTTTTGATTTATTGAACCTAGTTATAAGGCCTCGTATTTGGCTGGGCTGCAAATATTCTTCCGTACGGAAATAGTTTACACCATCAATCAAATATTCTTGCATTCTCTCAGCCATCTGCTCCGCAGATAGCTTCACCTTAGTCTCTGCACCAGGCCGAAACAACATTTCGATAAATGATTTTTGTTTTTCTGTAAACTTTACAACTTTACGAACTTTCTTAGCCCATCCTTGGAAATAGATGTTCTTGAAGTTGTACTTTCGATCATCTTCAATGTAATCGATAGACATGAGCTCGTCTGAGTTAGTAGTGTTGTGCGCATTATCAGAAGAATGACGTAAGTCTTTCTGTTGAGCATAATAAAGCAGAGCTTTTGAAATTAACCGTTAGCATCATACCAGGACGTAAGCTGGTAATAATAAAGGCTAACAGGCTAAACACAAAATTCGAACGATATTTACGGAAAGAACTGGAGGCCTTATAATTATATGACGTTCAATGTGTGGTTTCCAAATGAATTGCAACAAATAAGGTCTTTACCTGAAAGACTACGCGTCTAGAAGTGAAACACTAGCATAATTAGTGAAAATTCTAGACGAGTTTGTTACACTTAGAACCAAAAAACGTACCTCGAATGTGAGTTTTTCGTGAACAATTTGGAATTTCCACTTCCAAACATTTAACTCCCTTCTCATTCGGGTTAAGTTCTTTATTCCATTTGTGGAGGTACGTAAAGTTAAAGATACAAAAACTTACGGATTTTGAATTTTTTCAAAATGTTTTACTTAAATCAACTCCATTTTTTTTCTACGCGTCACAAAGTTCTACTCAGACATTCAATTGAAAGCTTAGGGCAATTGCTACAGCCTCCCGCTTTGGGTTTGGGAAAAATTTTATACCGTCCCTTCCACGACTCTTTAAAAATGACCATTTTTTCGACGTTTTTGACTTCTGTAGCCAGGTACTTGCAGTTATCAGGAGTGTTGCCACAGCCAAAAGCTTTGTATCATTGGACTACTTAATCGTACATAATTTGCCTGGAATCGATGTGGTCTTGTCCAAGATATTCATCAAAAACTATTTTTTTGACCTCTGTGCAGACCATTTTTCCGAGAGTTCAAAACTACAAAATAATTTTTTTAAAGAAAAATTGTTCTTCTACGAAAGTCTTCTATTGGAATGAAGAATCGAATAAGCTATAGAGATCGAAATTCCACGACACGTTGGATTCGTGTTTCATACAAGCCGTGCGAAGTTTTGGCAAATTCACTCTTAATTCTCTTTAGATTTTCAAGGAATACGGAACCACTCACTACTTTATATTTACTTTTTCGTTGATTTTTCGGTTGAAATTTCGGGTTGACAATGATCCGTCCATTAACGTTTTGAAACAATGGCTCTCTAACGAGCTGACACATTTTACACTGGCATGGTTTGCTGCTTGTCTGGAGTGATCTAGTAACAATACTCCGAGGAAACTGATTGTGGTTGGCAGGTTCTGCAGCTTCTTTTCTGTACAGTTTCAGCTTATATCCACTGCAAACAGCATTCGGCAAATGTACGTCCTCAGACGCCTTGTATGCAAAGAGTTTGCTGATTTTTTGTTCTAGCACTCCATCCGGACGAATATTTATAAAGTTGCTTTTATTATTTCGACTGTCGATTTTAAAACACAGTAGACATATTTTTCCGCGATTCTCAAGATGAGTAGCGACTTTTTTCCGATTTTCAGACATTTTTAGACATCCCTTTCTTGTAGCGTTTTGTGTTTCTTGAGTAACGGTATTATCTGTTCAAAAGCCATGTTTGTGATTGTGTGAATGTGCATGCCTGTGTGTTTTGATATCAATACTTAACCCACACGTTCATACATAAACCATAATTTTTTTTTTTAAACTAAATTTGAAAAAATGAAGATTTGAGTAGAACCAATTCAACTTCAACTTAGGCACTGCTTTCGTATCGACTCCAGTATGGCTTATTAAATAAAAAAAATTACGAAAAAGCGATTCCAATGTGTGAAATGTATGAAAATCTGGCCATAGTGTTCGTCATTACACTCAAAGCGATCTATCTAAAAAAAGTCACCGAGTTACCCAAATGTTTTATTGGCTAAAAACAATCTAATTGGGGCTAGAAACATAGATCAGGAAAAAAATTTGAGGTACATCTCATTTTTAATTAGACTTCCTTCAAACACACCGTGCCAATAATGATGACGATTCTTAAGCTTAAGCATCTTCAGCAAGTAAAGATAAAGAAATTTTGAGAATACACGGATTTACCTTTAGCAGATCGGAATCTGAAATGCTGATTTATGTAATTCAGAAGCTCAATGTGTCGTTTACTTCTAATGCGACAATAATAGTGCATAAAACTTGCGAATCCATAAATGTTAATTTGTGAAATAGAGTCCGTTATTTCATTGAAAGTAGTTTCATTGTATCCGAGTTTTGTTTTTAGCGTAAGAATATACAATAACAAAATATGTGATAACAAAACCAATACGAAGATGTCGTATATCCAGTTAAGAATTCTGATTGTCCTCGCCGAAATGTTAAAAATTTTCTCAGCATTAAACCAAATGCCAACGACAAAAAAATTGAGAGTTTGAACTCCGAAATAATTTTCTATTTTGTTCCGCCTTTTTACAGCCATTCCTTCAACTCTTTTGAATAAATAATATTGTAACTTTTTATTCTCTGCACAATAGGAGAACACAATTCGTAGATATACGATGTTTCTATGTCCAGCTCTCACAAATTGTTAATGTGTACTAATCAGCCAATCAATGAGGATTTTTAATTTATATGAAAAGTGTGTGCCGAAGATGATGATTATAGAATTTATTTGTTGTGTAAATTTAACAATATGGTAACGATAGTAATTATACAAATAAGGTGAACTTTTCATTGTCGGTTTTCATAAATTGGTAACAATTATGAAGCAATTATGGTAATTTAATGTTTTAATTAGTTTTCTATCTCAAGAAATGTAATGATTTTTTGTTAAATTTCTTGTTGAAGAATTTTAAATTAGTTGAAAAACATACGCAAGGGCACAGAATTAAACTCAAAAGTTCTGTCTTGTTACTTTGAGGGGACAATATTCACAACCGTTTTCTGGGATTTTTTTTTTAGATTTAAGATTGAGCGATATCCGTTAGAATCATTTATCATCTAGATAACTCACTTTAAGAGGGAAGCGAGTGAGTTAGTAACATAAACACAACGATTTTCAGATTCTAACATTTATTAAACGAAGACAAAATTTTTTCTGATCCGTAAAAAATTATTGAAAAATATACAGAAAACAAACAAAAAAAAAACAAAAACCATCATGGGTGACATGTCCGGAGGTACACCGGGATGTTCGAATGCAAACAATTTGATGTTTCTTTTGGAGGAGACAAAGAATAAATTTGGTGCAATGAATTCACAATGTTGGCCCTGTCCATTTTGTTTTGACAAAGAAAAACTATGCTCCGTTGCATTATGCACGTGAAAAAGGAACATCCAAACCTTGCGAACTTAGACAGTAAATGTATGCCGACTACCCATATTTCAAATCCGGATCGAATTGAGAATGAAAACGAAAAGACAGACGAGTTATCCAAATTCCTGCATTTGATAAAAAATAATAACAAAAACATTCATTCAAGTCAGGAAACACAAAATGAATCAAAAGAAATTTTCTTTGAGCATATGACCAACGAAATTAATGACGACTATTTCTATTGTCCACACTGTGATGGAACAAAAGGTTTCATATCACTGAGAGGAGTAAATATTCATATAGGAAAAAAACATCCTGAAAAAAAGAAACTCAAAATTGAAGACTTTGAGTGCAATGATTACATATTTGACTCAATAGATTCAACAGATTTCGGTCACCGTTTATCATTCCTCAGAAGATCGACTCCAACCTTACGCAGATGTCCAAAGGGTGCCCGACAAGACGTCGCGTCGTCTCTCACAAATGTTATTAATCAATGTGTGCGAACAAACGACGTAGATTCATGGAACCGATTGTTACTTTTCCCATATGCAACACTCAAGATTCCGAATGAAACCGAGAATGTCACCAATCTGACTTCTTATGTTCGACAAAATGTGAGTTTGTGGCACGAAAATGGTCCACGCTTCATTCCAACTTTACCAACGTCACAATCGAATCTTAACAAAACCGAGCCGAAATCAAATAATGTTTACAAAAAGTGGAAGCAAAAATTTCGGATGGTGATTTGAGTGGTGCATTAAGATTGATTTCTTCTGATGACACTATTGCTCCGAATAACGCAGAAACTCTGAAGGCACTTAAAGAGAAACATCCACAACATCCTGAACCGTCAAATTTTCCGGATTCTCTGATTGAGACTGAACAAATCACGCCTACGGAGGAAGAAGTGAACATATCGATTATTTCATTTAGAAAAGGTACAGCAGGTGGTCTCGATAGCTTACGTCCCCAAATATTGAAGGATCTTTTGTACATTCAAAACGGCGACACTGCTGCAAAACTTCTGCAGGCAATAACATCATTAACCACAATAATCCTGCAGGGAGAAGTACCAGAGCCTGTATGTCCATACGTCTACGGAGCATCATTAACAGCTTTACTGAAAAAACAAGGTGGTATACGTCCAATCGCAGTGGGGAATACATGGAGACGTATTTCAGCGAAAATTGCATGTCGTAGAGTGGCATCCGTATTATCAAATCTGTTCCTACCGAATCAATTGGGAGTTGGAATAAAAAACGGTGCAGAAGCTGGCGCCCATGCGGGACGAATATATTACACATACAAACATGCTTCTGTTCGAGTTTTAGTTAAAATCGATATCAAAAATGCTTTTAATGAACTACGACGAGATGCTTTATTACAAGAAGTTAAGTCGAAGATCCCAGAAATTTATAAGTTCGTTGAACAGTGTTATCGAGTTCCTACCAACGTTTATTATCGACAACATGCCATTCTATCCCAAAGAGGAGTACAACAAGGCGATCCCCTTGGACCAGCATTGTTTTGTCTCGTTCTTCAAAGAATAATCTCATCATTAAAAGATCTAGATTTGAACGTGTGGTATCTTGACGATGGAACGATTGGGGGAACACCAGAAAATGTATTGAAAGCACTTCAAGAAATCATCTGTCAAGCAAACGAAATCGGTTTACAATTGAACCATGCAAAATGTGAAATGTCGGTTTTGGGCACATTATCAACAGAAGTTAAAAACAATTGGCATGAACGTTTCGATTCAATAGCAACTGGTATTCAAGTGATGAAGAGCAAACACGAATTTCTGTTGGGAAGTCCACTGACGGATGCAGCATCAGAATTGTGCCTTAATAAGAAAATAAAAGATTTGCGCAATCTAACGGACAAATTGAAAAACATCGGAATGCACAGCGCATACGCCCTTCTTCGTATGTCTGTGACAACACCACGTTTGATTTTCTTCTTGCGCGGAGCACCAATGTAACGTAACCAATGAGGCCTATTACATTATGATGAAACCATGAAATATTCAATCGAATCGTTGCTTAACATAAAATTCACGGAACAGGCTTGGATTGAATCTTCGTTACCAATGAAGAAAGGAGGAATCGGAATAAGACACGCATCAGATATAGCTCTTTCGTGCTTTCTGTCTTCGATATATAATGTTTCTACTTTGCTGAATCGACTGTTAACTCAATCTTACCGACAAGAAGATTTAGCAAAATCGGAAGCTGAAATATACTGGAATCAGAAATTCGGAGAATTACCTGAAGAGTCGCTCCGTCCTTTCCAGTGCAAATGGGAAGACATCGAAATTGGAAAAAAATTAACATCATTGCAGTCATCTGGAACAGATAATGCTAGACTGCTGGCAAACTCTTCCGAAGAAACAGGTGCATGGCTACAAGCGCTACCCTCCCCACAAATTGGTACATACATGAGCAATGACGAATTTAGAGTGTCAATCGCATTACGTCTTGGTTTGCCAATACTGCAACCACACAAATGTGTGTGCGGAACAAAAGTCGATCAATTTGCACGACATGGTTTGTCCTGCAGTAAAGCATCTGGCACTCGATCAAGACACGAAGCTGTAAACAATTTAATCCAAAGGGCGTTGAAGTCTGCTGATATTCCCAGCACCAGAGAACCACCTGGCTGTTCTGGTCCCGATGGCAAAAAACCAGATGGCCTAAGTCTTGTTCCTTGGGCCAGAGGCAGATCTTTGCTGTGGGATTATACATGCTCCGACACATATGCACAATCATACATAAACAGATCGTCTCGTGAATTGGGTTGGGCAGCAAAGCAAGCAGAAAATCTTAAATTGAAAAAATACAATCATTTGAGAGACCAATTTTTCTTTGTGCCAGTGGCATCAGAAACGTCGGGAGTTTTTGGAAAAATCGGATACAAATTATTGAAGGAAATAGGCAGTAGAATAACAGAAGTAACAAAAGAGAAACGAGCGACATGCTACCTTTTCCAACGATTATCAATCGCAATTCAACGTGGAAATGTTGCATCCATTCTGGGCACAATTCCACAATCTAAAAATCTTAACGAATTATATTATTTGTAAACGATCAGTGAATAACAGAATTTTCTTTTAATATATTTCGTCTGCTACGTGTAGTATCGTAGTACTCTGAATATTATGTGTCAAATAAATATAATCAGTTTACTGATACACCGCTACCATAATGTACGTGTTTCATTAATATTGATATTACGATATTACATTGGCGAATTTAATTCTAGCTTCCTCGCTTCCGAAATTTAATTCTAGGCTTCTGGCTTCCGAAATTTAATCCTAGCCTTAGTCAATTCTGTCACATGGCTTTCGAAATTGAATTCTAGCCTCTGGAAAATTCGATTCAGAGTTCAATCCAACTCAATAACTCGTCGTACAGACCATTTCATCCCACATCTTTGTATGAACACAAAATGCATTCAAAACCAATTTTCGCTCCTGAAACTCTCAATATTTAAATTAAATCTACCAAGTCAATTCTTTCTTCTTCTTAAAGAAAATCTCAACCACATTCCAAATCATTCACTCTGAATTCAGACTAATAGCTACAACAATTAACGTCACAACAAAATATTCCTCCTCTTTCTTTCTGAAGCCGCAACTCAAATCTCTATCTTCACTAGACCCTCTCGCAAATTGAAGGGATCCACTTCCAGGCTTGACACCCTTCCAAAGCACAATAAAAATTTTGACTATCAAAGTTACTTCTAGGCCAATCCAACGAAAGAAAGCTCATTAACCCTCATTAAATTATCCACATAAACTATCTCCATGTCAAACAGTCGATGAAAACAATAGAGGCTCACTTACGAAATCGAATCCCGAAATTTCACTTTCCGGCACTCACTATACTGAATTCTAAAGCCTTTTTTTTCAGGCCTTTTTGAAGTTCAATTTTAAGGCTTTTCCTAGCACTTTCACTACCAGTCTCCCTCACGAAACTATCGCTATCCAGGCGTTTCTTCCCACAAAACTTCTAAAAACGTCCAAGGTCACTCAGGCCTATTCTATTCATGTGGAATTGAAGCAGATCACCATCTCGATTCAATATATTATTTTTTTTCCCTCCTTTCTCATATCTTTTGCAAAACTTCCATGAACGTTAATCGTCAAAAAAACCACGCCTATTACTACAGAAAAGTTCAAATGTTGCAATGCACATCGTTCCGAAATTTAATTCTACGCTTGTAGTGTTTCGAGATTTAACTCTACACTCTACCCTTACTTTTCTATATAAGCCTATTGTCTACTTTGAGGACTAGAGTATATTCAGACATTATTCTTTAATTTATTGAAAATAAATTCACGCCCCACAATTAGATTGGAGCCAAAAGTTTTAACTCGTACATACACGCCGTAATATTATTCCGCGGACCGTGTTAGGGTCATCCGCTTATAGCAATATTGTTCCGTAAAGGACTCACTTCTGATAATAGCATCCTCGAACAAAAACATCGTTTCTTGGACGATACTATCGTTCCGCGGATTATATCATGGTTCCGCGGACCAGTGCTATTATGCTAAGGCGAAGGTTCAAGCATCACATTATGGTCCGCGGACCGATACTTTAGTACGCGGACCGACACTTTAGTCCGCGGACCGATACTTTAGTCCGCGGACCGATACTTTAGTCCGCGGACCGATACTTTAGTCCGCGGACCGATATTTTAGTCCGCGGACCGATATTTTAGTCCGCGGACCGATACTTTAGTCCGCGGACCGATACTTTTGTCCGCGGAACGATACTTAATTCCGCAGAACGATATCATGAACAGCGGAACGATATTTTACTCCGCGTTTAGTCACCGAAACGAAATTTCATTCCGCTTAACAATACTATGGTTAGCGGAAAGGTATTATGGCCAGATGAATAATGTTATGACCCATAACACTATATTATTATATTATTCAGACAAAACTCGGACTATTTGCACACAGTAATTTTGTTCCGCGGACCGTAGTACTGTCATATTGTTCCGTAAAGGACACGTTTCTGATAATAACGTCCGCAAACCAAAACACCGTTTCTCGGACTGTACTATCGTTTCGCGCATTATGTCATGGTTCCGTGGACCAACGACATTATGCTGAGGCGGTTCGAGCCCTACATTATGGTCCGCGGACCGATACTTTAGTCCGCGGAACGATATCATTAACAGAGGAACGATATTTTAGTCCGCGTTTAGTCAACGAAACAAAGTTTCTTTCCGCGTAACAATATTATTGTTAGCGGAAAGGTATTATGGCCAGATGAAAAATGTTATGACCCATACCACTATATTATTATATTATTCAGACAAAACTCGGACTATTTGCACACAGTAATTTTGTTCCGCGGACCGTAGTACTGTCATATTGTTCCGTAATGAACACATTTCTGATAATAACGTCCGCAAACCAAAACACCGTTTCTCGGACTGTACTATCGTTCCGCGCATTATGTCATGGTTGCGTGGACCAACGACATTATGCTGAGGCGGTTCGAGCACTACATTATGGTCCGCGGACCGATACTTTAGTCCGCGGAAGGATATCATTAACAGAGGAACGATATTTTAGTCCGCGTTTAGTCAACGAAACAAAATTTCATTCCGCGTAACAATATTATTGTTAGCGGAAAGGTATTATGGCCAGATGAATAATGTTATGACCCATACCACTATATTATTATATTATTCAGACAAAACTCGAACTATTTGCACACATTAATTTTGTTCCGCGGACCGTAGTACTGTCATATTGTGCCGTAAAGGACACGTTTCTTATAATAACGTCCGCAAACCAAAACACCGTTTCTCGGACTGTACTATCGTTCGGCGGATTATGTCATGGTTCCGTGAACCAACGATATTATGCTAAGGCGATTCAAGCACTACATTATGGTCCGCGGACCGATACTTTAGCCCGCGGAACGATATCAGTAACAGCGGAACGATTATATCTCGGATTATATGATGGTTCCGCGGACCGGTGGTATTATGATAAGGCGAAGGTTCAAGCACTACATTATGGTCTGCGGACCGATACTTTAGTCCGCGGAACGATATCATTAACAGAGGAACGATATTTTAGTCCGCGTTTAGTCAACGAAACAAAATTTCATTCCGCGTAACAATATTATTGTTAGCGGAAAGGTATTATGGCCAGATGAATAATGTTATGACCCATAACACTATATTATTATATTATTCAGACAAAACTCGGACTATTTGCACACAGTAATTTTGTTCCGCGGACCGTAGTACTGTCATATTGTTCCGTAAAGGACACGTTTCTGATAATAACGTCCGCAAACCAAAACACCGTTTCTCGGACTGTACTATCGTTCCGCGCATTATGTCATGGTTGCGTGGACCAACGACATTATGCTGAGGCGGTTCGAGCACTACATTATGGTCCGCGGACCGATACTTTAGTACGCGGAACGATATCATTAACAGAGGAACGATATTTTAGTCCGCGTTTAGTCAACGAAACAAAATTTCATTCCGCGTAACAATATTATGGTTAGCGGAAAGGTATTATGGCCAGATGAATAATGTTATGACCCATAACACTATATTGTTATATTATTCAGACAAAACTCGGACTATTTGCACACAGTAATTTTGTTCCGCGGACCGTAGTACTGTCATCCGCAGACAGTAATATTGTTCCGTAAAGGACACATTTCTGATAATAGCGTCCGCAAACCAAAACATCGTTTCTCGGACTATACTATCGTTCCGCCGATTATATCATGGTTCCGCGGACCAATGGTATTGTGCTAAGGCGGAGGTTCAAGTTCAAGCGCAACATTATGGTCCGCGGACCGAAACTTTAGTCCGCGGAACGATACTTTATTGGTAATATGGTCAGATGAAGAATGTTATGACCCGCGGAACTATGTGAATGTGTCACAAAACTCTATTATTTCCATATAATTCAAACAAAACGACATTTTGTGTTTGACAGTGCGATTTTGTGGTCATCAGAACGATAAAGATATTCCTTACTGATAGTAAATATTGTCTAGCGGACTCTTTTATAGTTTCGCGAACAATTGTGTATCCATAATTTTGTGCTACGCACTATAATCTTGCAGTTATCATATTAATTTTATAATGTGCGCAAAGATTTCATAGTCATACTTAATAAGTACAATAGCAGAGACAAGAATGTCGTTCCGCGAACCATGTTTTCGTCGTTGAAAAACAATCGCGGGCCGTGTTGTCGTTTTACTGACTATGTATTATCCAACCGCGGACCATAATATCACAAAACGAAACTACGATAATTTTGTGCTCTCCTTCATAATTTTCCAGTATTCGGAATGTGTGCAACAACTCTACGGTCATAAAACAGTCGCACAAAATGGAATATTGGATGACCCCAATGACCAAACCATTTTCACCGATGAGTACTTTGACGGAGCGGGAGCACTCATAGTCCGCGAGTATATAGACTGTTTGCGGTTGCGTATACGCATCGCAATTGCAAGAAATGTCGAGTTCACAATAGTGTTAAGCTTTTTTGCACAGCTCCGACCTCTCCTCGGCGTTAAAGATACTATTTCTATTACGTTGAATGCTTCATGAATTTTTTAGGATACATTTTCTGGTGTGAGCTCTGGAAAAGTTTCAATGAGTATCTGTAGTAGGAAACGGAGGTATTCAATCTTTGACGTAGAAAAATGAAGACATAAAATTAACCAAACCAATATTTTTTCAGATATAATATACAAGATGCATTACTTTAAAGAAAATCCAAATTTTTTGTTCAGTAGCTTGAGTTTTTGAATTTGTGAAGGAGCCTTTTTTTTATCTGGAATATTTTGTTCATACTTCTTAAAAGTCAACTTCTTATCGGAAATGTATCCATCGGATGTCACTTCTTGTGCCCTCTCTTTGCCATCTGGATCGGGCGGGTGTACAAATCCCGGACGATAGCGATCTTGTTGTGTGAATTTGATCCATCCGAACTGTAAACCAAGCAGTATTTCTCGACACGATTGAATGACTTCGTCATCTGTCTCCCAGAGCTAAACAAAGATTTAACTGTATCGGTTTCTTATCGTCAGCAAATTTCAATCTTGTATACCCCGTAATAAAAGAACGCTGAGCGAAATTTTCTACAACTACTTTCCTTTGAAGAGGTTTTGATTCAATTTGGATTTACAAACGTCATGGAAGCATTGAATTTTCATTGTTTTAAACATTTGGTTTTTTCGTTTGAGGACGAGGGTTAACAACTACCAAAAATTCGAGCGGTAAACATCGCGAAGAAATACTTGTACAGGCTGTAATTGGTATCACAACAAAAACCCTTTTAAAAGGGAAAGGTGACGCAAGTCCTTCTTCCTCCTTCCAAAACAACTGATATCAATTTGGGGTGACGCAATAAGCTTCGATAGGCAACCAAATTTTTTAAAACAAAATTACGTTGAGTTCAGAAAGTTACATCACAAATGCCAGACCCAATGACGAAATAATTTTTCTATTCTTTCAGTTTTTACACTCCAAAAATTTCACTTTTAACTGCTTCTTTTCGCGAAGATTGTACTGTGTAAATTTGAATTTTTGTGTGTGAAAAATGAAAGTGTTGAAAAATTATTACGCTGGTAGGTCTGGCATTTGTGACGCAATTTTCTGAACTCAACGTAATTTTGTTTTAAAAAATTTGGTTGCCTATCGAAGCTTATTGCGTCACCCCAAATTGATATCAGTTGTTTTGGAAGGAGGAACAAGGACTTGCGTCACCTTTCCCTTTTAAAAGGGCTTTTGTTGTGATATCAGCAGTTTTGGAAGCAAAAACATTTTTTTAGGAATTATGTCATTTTTTTGAGCCTGTGATGTGCAACTACACTTTCTATTCATTAAAATGATTTCTAAAAAAAAAAATTCGCAAAAAAAAATTTTTCCAAAAAAACCTCGCGCGGCTGTCATATCTGGCGGTGGCGGCCACCACTTACATCTACGAAAATGATCACAGTCACTTCCTCTACAACCCTCATTCATAAAATTTTTTTGGCGCCACGGCACATCGCGCGGCTGCCATAGCTGGCGGTGGCGGCCACCACTTACATCTACGAAAATGATCACAGTCACTTCCTCTACAACCCTCATTCATAAAATTTTTTTGGCGCCACGGCACCTCGCGCGGCTGCCATAGCTGGCGGTGGCGGCCACCACTTACATCTACGAAAATGATCACAGTCACTTCCTCTACAACCCTCATTCATAAAATGTTTTGGCGCCACGGCACCTCGCGCGGCTGCCATAGCTGGCGGTGGCGGCCACCACTTACATCTACGAAAATGATCACAGTCACTTCCTCTACAACCCTCATTCATAAAATGTTTTGGCGCCACGGCACCTCGCGCGGCTGCCATAGCTGGCGGTGGCGGCCACCACTTACATCTACGAAAATGATCACAGTCACTTCCTCTACAACCCTCATTCATAAAATGTTTTGGCGCCACGGCACCTCGCGCGGCTGCCATAGCTGGCGGTGGCGGCCACCACTTACATCTACGAAAATGATCACAGTCACTTCCTCTACAACCCTCATTCATAAAATGTTTTGGCGCCACGGCACCTCGCGCGGCTGCCATAGCTGGCGGTGGCGGCCACCACTGACCGCCACCACGATTTCACCTTCACCTCCGCCTCAAGTCACATTCTAAAAATTTTGCTCATATTTGACCCATACCTTGAATACACAGACAAACACATACAAAATATGCTTTTATATGGGATTTGTATGGGAGCTTCTAGGAGCCCTGGCGCCCAAACGAGGCCGGTACCCCCCCCCCTTTTTTTAAAATCTCATATGACGTAGAATGCCCAGCCGAAGGTCCCTGCAAAATTTCAAGAAAAGATATCGGGCCGTTTTCGAGAAAGAGCCAAAAAGGTGGGTTTTCATACAAATGGCTCTGGAACTAACTAACTAACGTAGGGTGTTTTCATTTACTTTGGCTTCTATGGGAAGGAATATTTTGTATGGAAAATTGCCATTTTCAAAAGGCCATATCTCCGGAACCACTTTTCGGACTTTCATGATCCAAAGGTCGATTTCAATCAAAATTTTACGAGGAATCCAATGAACTAGGTCTCAGGGCGGTACGACGCAAGGGTAAAAAGTCAAAACTTAGCTGTATATATAGTTCCGAAGTCTACGAAAAAAATTTTTGTTAATTTTTTGATCGTGTGGGGACTTGCGTCACGGGCGCATTGCTACCGCGCGCCCATGATTGATGGAAATAGAAGGAAATAGTAGGGAAATAGACGATTAGGAAGAAATAGGTGGAAAATGGAAGGAAATAGGTGGAAAATAGACGGAAATGGGAGAAAAATAGAAAGGAAATAGTAAAATACTTCAGAGGTCCTGAAACATTTAGAACAATTTAGCATCATAGTTCATCATGTTTTAAATTAACAGCGTCGATTATCGTCGGTATATAGATAGATAGATGCTATTTGCACATTTTCCGAATATTCACATGTTGTACGAATAGCCACTTTAATAGAGTGACTATTCGCACAATGTCCGGTTAGCCTCTGTATAATAGTGTTAGCCTATTACTACTAGTGGCTAAAGTCCTTCCCCTGACAATTTGTATAAGGAAAGTACAAGTCCTTTCTGTGCTTAAGTCCTATTCGAGGCCAAGGTCCTTCCTCGACGATTTGTATAAAGAAAGTACAAATTCTGTCCGGGCTCAAGTCTTATTCGTGGCCAAAGTCCTTCCCTAACAATTTGTATAAGGAAAATACAAGTTCTTTCATGGATCAAATTCTAATAGTGGTGATGCGATGTGAAAATATTAAGAAATTGAAATGAGAGGAGAAATTTCTTCTTTCCACGTGACATTTGTAAGTGGGAAAATTACTTTACCAGCGGATGTAAGTCATTACCTGTTGACACTAGCGTTGATTTTCATTTCCGCAGGGCCTAGCAATGTGCGAAAAGTCACTGTTTTATGTAGAGGTGTGCATGCCGCCCGAAACCTAAAGAAAAACCCGAACTAGTTTGTCGACAATAGCAAGAGTTTGCAACTGTTGTTCTGATACGCACAGGTCTTCTTGCTTGCGGGCCGATTTAGCTATGTTTTTTGTTGTTGCAAGGTTTCAAGCTTGAATTTTAGATCGGGCTCTGGTCATGTTTAAAATTGTATTTTTTTCTGGTTCCGTTCAGGTCAGATTTAGAAAATGAGGTCGGCTCGCACGCCTCTAGTATAATAGAGTGACTGACTAAAATCAAGTTATACATACTAAAATAGAATAGAGGAAATATTGCCGACAGGGATGGAAATAAACAAGGAAATGGAAGAAATGGACAGGGAAATAGAGGAAATAGACAGGAAAATAGAGGAAATTGAAAGCAAATACCAAGGAATTGGCAAATACTAAACGCTTGCGGGCAAATAGAAGGAAATGGAAATACTTGGTACACAATTTTCTCGCGTTGTTTACCCTTCGCAAAAATCTTTTGAAAAAAAATAGTTGTTCACCTCTCGGTACGCAGTATGTTTACGCTCTGTTCCGGGAAGTCCTGAAAGATTGGGATTCCGAAGTCCCTAATTTCGTAGTTTCGAAATAATTGAAAAATGGGTTCGGAAAGTTAGGAAATTAATTTCAGTTGGGAGGTGTCTGAAAAATAGGAAATTACTTTTAGCTGAAAAATCTTGATTTGTAGCAGGAAGTTTTGTCTATGTTAGACGGATACCGGGCAAAATGGTATATCGGATTTCGATACCGAGAAACCAACATATTTTCCACTCGCGACAAATTGATCGACATTGATTGAAACTTGAAAAAGTGCAGAAGGTAAAAGAGGATAATTGGAGACGTACGTGTCTTTCATCATTCACACCTACAATTTTTCATTTTGTTACGGGTCGTTACGATCAAATTTATTAGAAAAATTATGCTTACTTTTTCTTGCTGCAATATTGGCTCATTATTTCCCTCCGATACTTTCAAGGCTACTTCCTGAGATCTTGTCAGGCCAGTTCCAGATGATTCGAAATGGTTTTTTGGCAGATGTGGCACCCGTGAGCCTACAATCGATTTTATAAATTCGGCTCGCGATCCATCCTCTTCGTTTAATTCGAGGTGCAAGTCAACAGAAGATTTATCATTTTCTGTCAACGATTCACTTTTCTCATTGAATTGTTGAGATTGAATGGCTTTTTCACGTTCAGTTGATGGCTCGTTTCTTTGAAATTCTTTTAATTGTATCCGTAAATCATTGTTGATCATTGTAAATTCGGCCAATGATACATTTTTGTTTTTCAATTCGGAAGTTAACGCATTCACCGACTCATTTTTCACATCTGATTCAATTCGAAGATCACTGTTGATCTTTTCAAGTTCGGCCAACGATGAATTTTTTCCGTCAATTTCGGACTCCAAAGCTACGATCGATTTCTGTATTTCGATTCCCAATTTTTCCATTACGGCCAATGATACATTTTTGTTGTTTAATTCGGAAGTCAACGCATTCACCGACTCATTTTTCACATCCAATTCCATCCGAAGATCACTGTTGATCGTTTCAAGTTTGGCCAACGATGAATTTTTTTCCACAATTTCAGTCTCCAAAGCTACGACTAATTTCTGTATTTGGATTTTAAATTTTTCCATTCCGGCCAATGATAAGGTTTTGTTGTTTAATTCGGAAGTCAACGTATTCACCGACTCATTTTTCGCATCCAATTCCATCCGAAGATCAATGTTGATCGCTTCAAGTTCGGCCAACGATGAATTTTTTTCCACAATTTCAGTCTCCAAAGCTACGACTGATTTCTGTATTTGGATTTTAAATTTTTCCATTCCAGCCAATGATAAGGTTTTGTTGTTCAATTCGGAAGTCAACGTATTCACCAATTCACTTTTCGCATACAATTGCAACTTCAGTGTTTGATTAACTTTTTCCAGATCGGTAATCTATTCAGTTTTTTGACTAATTTGCAGTTGTAGGTGTGAATTCGTTTCACCCATATCGACCAACGACCCATGTTTTTCTCTCAGTTGCGTCTCTAAGTCATCGACAGATTTTTGCATTTCACGCTGCAGGGCTTCAATTTCGACAATTGAAACGTTTTTCAGATCTTTCAAAGCTGCATTTCTTTCATTTAGTTGTAGCTGTAGAGCTTCCAAAGTTTCATTTCTTTTACTCAGCTTCAAACTTAACGCCACGTTCGATCTTTGAAGTTCAGCCAGTAGTTGGCTTTCAAGCGTATGTATACGATCTTGTAAATCTTTCGTAGTCGGTCCCATCGAATTCTCTGGAGCACGCTTTTGTAAGTCTGGGGTAAGTAGATCAGCTCTGACACTCAGGTCCATTGGAGCATCACTACATGACGTCTCATCTATAAAACCAGTAAAAAAAACTGATTGAAGTAACAATAAACTAAGGAATTACGAAAATGCAATTTGTGAAACCAAGTGTAAGCGAAAAAACTTAGCACGGCGTGAATGACGCGCAATCCACTTAGTTGTCATTGATTTCTCAAACAACACAAATAACAATTTTTCGGTTTAAATTCTTCGCTACCACAATTTTCTTACAATTTCCGTTTGATGATGTCGTTACCAAATTTAACGGAGTATCAGTGCTGTTAGAAAAGTTGATATAATCTGAATCCATGCGTGGTCGCTTCGATACGGTCCGATCCACCTGACGAATATCGATCTGAAATCAGCGAGTTCCTTGAGAATATTGATATTGACCTTAACCAAGGAACAAAAAACTAAATGTTGGCCAAGAAAAAATAATGCCGACGCAGACACGGCACACATATTTTACTTATGAGGAAAAACAGAGGTCGTACTGAAAAAATCGTATTCATAAGTTGCAGCCTTTTTGTGGATATGCACAATTTGGGTTGGTAAGCACAGACTCCATACTTTAATAGGAAAACTCAAGTGTCATCACGGATAAAAACTATTAATTATATCCAGCAAAAAAACCAAGATTTTTGTATTTTTGATGACTTAATCTAAATTTTCTTTCGAATTCTACTCAGGACAATAGGATAAATGTATAACCAGTCGGCTACGCAGTAGGATTGGACACCTATATTGAAAATTTCTAAATAGTGGTACTTAACTTTATATCGCAACGTTCAACGAAAATGCGGAATTGTTGTGAAAAGATAAATCTGCTACCGTATACAAAAAGTGTGCGATCATTGGTGTCGAGGAAACCGGGCAATATGAGCGCCGAAAAACCGCATCTTCGACCAAAGCTCGAGCGGTCAGCTCGGGAAATTCTCGCCAAACATAGAGTAGTTGTGTAATAATTTAAAATTGGGAAATGACTTCAAGTTGGGTAATGACTGAAAAACTGGAAATGACTTCAAGTTGGGAAATAACTTGGAAAATGGGAAATGACTAAAAGTTCAGAAATGATCGCAAAATTGGAAATAAAAGTTACGAAATGACTTCAAGTTTCAAATGGTTGAAAAGTGAGAAATGACTTCAAGCTCAAAAATGGGAAATAACATCTATATACTCTACGGGTCTAAGGGTGAACCTCTAGAGAACAAAAACTCAATTTAAAAAAAGATCTTACCGCTGTATTTGATTTCAATATACATTTCCCACATCTTAAAGCTTTCCAGCACTTTTCCACGTATTCTTGTTCTATGTCGAAAGACTTCATTCTCGGCGTAATTTGAAAAGCATTATTAACACGAATTTCATTGATCGGTACTACTACGAAATTTTTCAAATTTGCCAATGTACTTTCGCAAACATGTAACTCGATTAAGTGCAACTTCATTTCAGGCAATATAATTGAGTCGATTTCGGCAGCTTGCATTTTCTTCGTTCCATTTTTCGACTCTACCATCACAACATTTACTTTAGGAGCCTGCCAGTCTTGAAAAAATATTTTTCCAATATTTGGGCAATTAGTCGTTGTCCAGTAACCAAGTAATTTTGATAGTCGAATCGCTTCTTGCTTCGAATCACACTTTTTCCAAGTCAATGCTATATTTTCCGCTTCAACTCGAACTTCTTCATCTTTCATTCCTGACTTGAAGGCTTTGTCCAGATAATGTTCGCCCAATTTGGCGCGACCAACTCGGCCCACCACATTCTTTAACAGATTAAAAAAAACATCGTGACTCGCGTGGACACAAAGAGGTAATAAAACGTACACTCCGCGGGTGTTTTTTCCAGGTAGGAATTCGTTTTCCATTTTACTCAGTAATCGATCTGAACAGATTACATAATTTTATGAAGTGACGCTTTGTTCGATAGCGTCGACTAAGCTGATGCGATGTTGCAAAAATGCGGTACCCAGCCGAAACGCACAGAGTACCTCGCAGCTGTATAAGTATAACTATTAATTTGTTCTTAAGAAACATAAAAGCTTTTTTCGTAAGAATATTTTCATTCTGAGCAAATGACACAATTCAATAATTTTTTTAATGCCTGGCAAAACATATTTTTTTTAGAAACATTTCGTTGAAATTTGAATTTGTTCGCGCGTGTTTGTGTGACCAAGAAGTGAAAACGGGCTGGGTATTTTCATGCATCGACGGGACAGAACAGTTGAAAATATCTTAGTAGACGTAGTAGACTCATGTCTTTTGTAAAACATGGAGGCAAATGAATTGAAGTTCGATCATTTAGAAAATTTAAAAAAACTGTTCTCGCAGTTTGTGTCTGCTGCAAATAACATAAATAACGTAAGTATTTCTCTTGCAATATTGTATCTTTATATTTTGCATTTCTTCACGATTTTATGTTTTTAAAGTTGCACCACGATTCAACATTAGCCTCAGGACAGGATGGCGTAATGGATAAAAATGATGTAAGTAAATGATTTGTCTTTGACGTGATTGGGATTAACAAAGCTTGAGTTGCATAATGAATTCTGTCCAAAGTTTCCTTTTAGATCTTCAACAAAATTTATTATCAAAACTTGAAGACAAATTTTAATACACAGGTCAGAATCATAATCTATTCCAAAATTCTCTCCGAAGATGATTTCATTTCCAGTGAAATTGGAAATTGTTTTTAATATTCAAATTTGTTCTTCTGAGGAGGGAAACCGCTTCAAAAAATTCCACAAAAACTCAGAAAATTTCAATTCATTTACAAAAGTTTTCCTTAACTATTTCCACTTTTTACCCTTCTACCAGACCTGTTTACCTTTCACATTTAAGACTCGATTTCTAAAATTTGAGCTTGTTTCCTTCTATTTTCTTCCAATTTTCCTAACTTTGATATTTGCCTAGTATTTTCTTCTATTTCCACTTTATCTTAAAATACCCTGTCCCTCCATTTCCTCGCGTTGTTTTCCCCTCGGGTTTAACTCTCCCAAAACTTTATAATAGTTGGAAAACCTCTGGATTTGTACTCTTGCAGTCCGATTTAGTTTGCGTCACACCGACTCGCCTAATGATTTCTTTTTGTTTTAGGTGATGACATCACTGACATCGTCTTTAAATTCAAATAAGCAAACAGATTCTTCTGTAAGCTCGCATACTCCGTCGGCCGGCTTGGAGGATGTCCAAGTCGTAGATGTTACGGATTTTTATTTCTCCAGCAAAAACGATAAAATTGACGTAAGTTCGAAATTGATCATATTCACAACGCTATCCCATCAAATTAAAGCATTTCCAATTGAAACATCTTTCCAAATGTCGTCCTTATATCCTCCTGCAGTCCGATTTAGTGGATTTAGTTCACGTCACACACTTTTTTTTAGATTATGACATCAGTGAATTTAAATCAAGAAACAGTTGAGACACCTTTCCCATCCTATGATTTGGAGGATTTCCAAATCGTCAATGTTATGGACTGTAATGTAATGCCGACTTTGCCGTCATATTTGTTTCATACAACACCAACTGTGATATCTTTGGCAAACGCTGCGGACTTGCCAGTAGGATCAATTATATGCTTGCAGCCAGAAATAAATGAAATTGGTGGCGAAAAGCTTCCCACGCAATTCAATCTGCAACAAAATTCAATTGTAAATACCAATTTTCGATTGACCAATTTGACGGACTCAGAAATCGGAAAAAATGTAGACTGTATTTTGATGAAGGGCAGCAAGAATAACACCCAAGTAAGTTCAAAATTTATTCAAGTTTGCAATTTACGAAGAACAGCTATGAAAACATTAGCTTTCACAAAAGATCTAATTTTGACATTTAACCGAAAAAACGACTTTAAATTGAGGACCTTACCCATGACATTATGCAAATCTTAAGTCAGAAACTTCTAACAAACTTCCTAAGCTTTAAACTTGTTTCCTAAACTCCTAGTTGGCTAAAAAACTGAGGAATTCGCGCTCTGATGAAACACCACATAAAACTAGGTGGATAAAACTAGGGAATTTTTCGTTCAGAGAAATGTCACATGAGCTACGTGGCTAACAAAACTAGATAGTCGCTTTCATAGGCGAGAAGGTAGTAAGACCACAATTTTTTCTACATAAATGTTTGTGGACTCGTACGACGTTAGAGGCCGAATCCACAAAAAAACTTTGTCCGTCCGTCCGTCAGTCTGTAAACATGATAACTCGAGTAAATCTTGACTGATTTTCAATTTTTTTCCCCTGGACTACCTAAAAGTGGGTTTCGTTTTGAAAATAGGAAATTTTGGTAGAAGGGCTGCTGAGCTAGGACACTTAGGCGGTCCTAGCTTTTGGGTTTTTTGTACATGAATCGAGTAAACCTCAACAGATTTTTAGTTGAAAAGGTTTATGAGTGGTCAACATTTCGTACAAGGAAATTTTTCTAGTTTGAATCACTGGACCTAGCTAGAGCCCAAAAAAGATGAGCCTAAATTTTTTTTTTTGCTATGTTGTATGTATAGAACATAAGCTTCGCGGATCCGTACGAAACCCGTTCAATTATATTATATATTAAATTACCGATTACATATTAAACTGTATAGTTGTAAAACTGTATATTATGGAAATGGCAATAATGAAAAACCAGTCTGAAGTAGCGTGTTAAGGTACAGACTTAGACCTTAAGAAAAAAAACACACCCAACCCAAAACATTTTTCCTCAACAGCAAAAACTCATCTCCAACCTAATCAATTTTCAAAAAAAAAGGTTACAAAAAAGCCCAAGTACTGCCCTGGGCAAAACACCAGTATGTGTACTGGGCCATTTTGGCTATTCCCATTAGACTCCCACAATCTTAGGATCGACATAGGACATTAAGTAGAGGCGTCGGACCCATATTTCCATGGACAAAAATGTTAGTCTCAACTTTCTCTACAACATAGCAAAAAAAATTTTTTTTTGGCCAGGGCCGACTTAAAGACCGACCTTTGGCCCTAGGAGAGGCCTAAGACCCAAATTTTTTCTTGAGTACTATTAGCCATTCGCTTACTCTTCACATAGAAACAAAAATCATGAAAATATGATGTATACCCGATTTATTTAAAAAAAAACACGAAGGGCCTAGTCGGTCCGCTTTTTTAGGACTTCATCTAGGTACAGTGACCCAAAGTTAAAAAATTTTGGGCACTCATTAACCTTTCCAACAAAGAAAATGTATAGATTTACTTGAGTTATGTAACCAAAGACCTAAAACCACTCAGACTACCCTAGCTCGGCGGCCCTTGGCCCAAAAATGCCCAAGTTCAAACTTGACCTCAATTTTTGGTTATCTTTCAGGGTGATCGGAAATGAACTTGAAGTGACCGGAAATAAACCTGAAGTGACAGGAAATGACCCAAAAATGACAGGAAATGAGCTTGAAGTCGAACATTTTTTTTCAAGTTTTCATCAAAGAAAGATGCAAATATTCTTTTGTTTTTTGCTGAAGCTAGTTAAATATGAGGGAGCGCACCGACTTTTGAAATTAAAACTCGTTAAATATACTTTAGGTTAAGTAACACTGATATTCTTGTATCATGTTGCATTTTTTTGACAGCATTTTGGTTCAGATGGTCGAATACAGAGCGCTGAGTATGGGATTCTTGGAACTCAAATTGACATTAAATTGAGATCGTCTAACAAAGCCAATATGTTCGTTCAGACATCCGATCAAGGCAAAAAGCTGCTTCCCTGCATCTATTGCAAAAAACTACAAACGAAATTTATTTATTTATTTATTTATTCTTCCTTCTCAAAGAGACAAATTAACAGGGTTTCACCCCCAATAACAAATTCGTCTTAAATCTAATTAGTACAAAAATTTTAATTTTAATTTGAATTTATTTTTAGTTTAATTTTTTCTAATTTTTATTTATTTATTTATTTTTTATTGTCATTATTATTATTATTTTTTTTTTTTTTAATTATGATTTTAAATTTCAATTTTATAAATTTATAATAGATGTAGTTGTATTAAAAAGAAAAGTGGTTTTTAATTTTGGATTTAAACACCTTACTTGGCAAATTGAGAATATCATAACTTGCAAAATATATGTCGTGATGCCGTTGTAACCTTATCAATGGCGAATTCATTTCTACATTCGTTTTCCAACTCGGGACATAGAAGGTGTTAACGTTTCTAGTATGTCTATTCGGACGTCGATAATAAATGTTCCCACTAAGCCGCACATTCATTTCACCATGAATGATTTTGTACAAGACAGTCTCATCCCTTTGCAACCTACGTGATTCCAATGATTGTAATTTTAGATACTTGAGACGTTCGTAATATTTCATCTTTCCTAGCCTGAATTTGTAGAAAACCATCTTGGTAAAACGTTTCTGGATCTTTTCAATCTTATCGGAATAAGTGGCGTACATCGGATTCCACACCGCACTACAATATTCAAGGTTGCTACGTACGTAGGTTTTGTACTAAGTCAGCAAGCTCTCAATCCTTTGAAAGTGTTTGGACGAACGCATAATGAATCCCAACATCCTCAAGGCTTTTTTGCAGATCATTTTGATATGATCCTCGAACGACAGTTTCGCATCGAACATAACTCCTAAGTCTTTTACACATCCTACTCTTTCCACCAATGTTCCACATATATAATAGTTGAAATTAGTAATATGCGGGCTGCGAGTAAACGATATCACCGAACACTTCTTGATGTTCAAAGCCAATCGATTATCTTCACACCACTTTGATAACTTGTTAAGGTCAGCTTGAAGAGACTGGCAGTCCATTGGTGTGCAGATTTTTTTGTACATTTTGTTGTCGTCCGCGAAAAGCGATGATTTAGCATTACATAATTCTGGCAAATCATTTATAAACAACGTGAATAATAATGGTCCCAATACGGATCCCTGAGGGACTCCAGAGCCAGGTAGAATCTTTCTTGACCTATGACTTCCAACGGCAACATAGAGAGATCGTCCTGTGAGATAGGATTGAAGCCATGTCAACAAGCATTGTCCGATGTTAAAATTTTCCAATTTTGTGATGAGTGTACTGTGGCAAACCAGGTCGAATGCTTTGGAAAAATCAGTATAAATGGCATCGACCTGACCTCCATCAATTGAAGCCTCGTTCAAATGCGTCATGTACTCAATTAAATTTGACTCCGTTGAGCGTTTCGGGAAAAATCCGTGTTGTGATGATGAGATTTTCTCTTTGATAGGTTCGAAGATTACTTTGGCCATTAATTTTTCAAAAATTTTAGAGGCTGCGCACAATATCGCGATGGGTCGATAATTAGAAACTTCGTTCTTATTCAAAGACTTGAAAATTGGAGTGATGTACGCAGTTTTCCAAACATCAGGAAATTTGCTCTCTGCCACAGATTTATTGAAGATTATGCATAATGGGTTTGCTATGGTCGATGCGAGTTTTTGGTAAAAAATCATTGGGATACCGTCCGGACTTGATGCCTTGAATGGATCGAATCCTTTAAGTAGTTGTTGGATCTGCTCAATGGTAAATGTAATGTCCAGGGTCCGCAAAACACGTCTCCGAGAAAGCCTTTTGAGACGCGATGATCGTATACTTCTTAATTCTAAATTAGGACGACATCTATCGACGATACATAAAAATGAGGCAGAAGTACAAGAACTGAATCTTTTGCCAACAGGTATGTAATCAGTATTTTTTTCGTCGTCCTTTTCTTGATTTACGTTGAAATAACTAAATCAAAGTTGAAAATAAAAAATCAGCAATTAGAACACTGCGCCGGCCGGCTGGCGATTCGCAGCCGAGAGGTATCGGTGGCTGGTCGCTTGTGGCTAGCCGGCTCAGCCGATGGAATAATGAAGACCTATAGCTATAATTAAGAGTTATAATTTCGTTGCCTTTGTTGAGGAACACTTTGTTTGCATAAAGTAACACTCGAGAGATGGCATGGCGGCGCTGTCATTATTCAAACGTGTGTGGTTTTTTCATGCATTTTTATGGTTTCCTTTGAACAGCGCCACCTTGTCACCTGTCGAATTACTCTCCTTGAAAATTTAGAATTTTTGGCTGTATAATCTTAAAAACGATATCATTCCGGCCGGCCGGCGCAGTGCTTTATCAGCAATTGGTTTAGTTAATAAAACAAAATAAAAAACAGTTAAAACTAAACAGATTTATTGGTTACGGTTGTTATCATTGATCACCTTGATCACTGATACTGGTCAACTTACTTTGACTAATAGTGGCTGGCTTGTACCTCAACATCATAAGATATTCTATGGAGTAATTCCAACGATCTTATACACGCAAGAAACCTTTATTGTAAAGTCATTATTTTCTGAATTTCAGGTTCGGTGGAAAGAAAGGCCGCACTTGATATTTTAAAAAAGAAAGGAGTATTCGAATGGAACACAAATCCAGAAGTCAATAAAACCGGTCAGTTGATAACAAGCAGACGGCCTAACCCGAAACGACCAAAGACTGTAGAAGATTTCGGGCCTTGTTCGAAATGTACTGGTTTTTTAGCTAATTCAAGCATACGCCATCATGTTTGTAAATACAAACACCAACCCATGAACAATGCAATCACACGCCAATCAACAAACAATGAAATTGCCCAAATAGGAAGTCGGTCAGTGTTGGTGCTTTCACGTGCGACCGAAGGTCGTATCCATTCAATTGCAAATGACAAACTGAGAACGTTTATATTTCCCGTTTTGAGACAAGACGACATCACTCTTTCTATACGAAATGATTGGCTAGTAATGGTATATGGTAACAAACTATCCTTAAAGTATCCCGCAGTATTCCATGAGGCTATGATTCGAAGCAAGTTGAGACTGACCGGTCGCCTTCTCCTGGAACTGAAAGAATGTGACCCGAATATCACTGACTACTCTTCAATTTTTAAACCGAAAGCGTACGACACTGTGATCCAAGCTATTCGAAACATTGCAATGTTTGATGGACAAACAAATCGATTCAAGAAACCTTCAACCGCTGGCAGAATACCTCGACCGTGAAAGAAAAATCTGTTTTGCTCGTTTAGAAGAAAAGTATACTTATCGCGACTTCCTAAGACTCAGTGAACTTACAATGGCCACAATAATAGTCTTCAATCGCCGAAGAACTGGTGAAACCCAGAATATTCAACTCTCAGATTTCGAATTGAGAGAAGCACCCGACAAACAAATGTTGTCAACACTTTCCGATGAGGACAAAAAAATCGCTTTGATGTATTTGAAGATGAAGATCAGAGGAAAGAAGGGACGAACCGTGCCAGTTTTACTAGATCCTCACGTCAATATGTGCCTCGAATTGATTGTTAAGTATCGAGACAAGGCTGGCATTACCGACGAAAACTGCGTCCTCTTTGCGTTGCCAACAAACTCTTTGAGAAGAGTCAGAGTGATCAATGCGTGCAATATAATTAGAAAGTTTGCGGCTGCTTGCGGTGCGAAAGATCCTCAAAGTCTTAGAGCAACTTTGTTAAGAAAGCATATGGCTTCAATCGCTATTAGTATGGAGTTGAACGATAACTCTGTTGCCGAGTTGGCAGACCACATGGGCCACGCTGAGAAAGTACATAGAGAGTACTATAGAAAAAATCCATTAGTTCGCGAAGTCGTCCAAATTTCAAAGCTTCTGAAAGCAGCCAAGGGAGACAATGACGACTGCGATGACGACGACGATGATGATTTCGACGATGAAGGCATGGAGAGTATGAATGGCAACGAAGACGACTGGGAAAAGTTTAATTTCAATAAAATGGATAAAATGGAAAGTGAATTTCATTAATGAAAGTCCAGGAAGCAGAAGTTCATCGTCTAAAGGAAGTGTTCGTGCTAACCATAAACAAGGTCGAAAGCGGCAAAGCGATGTGTCTAATACGGAAGAAGATGGCAGTCAAAATAATAGAAAAAGTAAGTGTCCGACTTTTTATTGATTGATCATAAAATAGAGTGTTCTATCAGACTACTTTCTCTCTTGCGGTAGGGCCTGCATTTTTTAATGTGTTATGCAATGTCAACGTATCGAATTTTTTCTATCCGTCCACACTGTCAGTCCTCAGTACACTGTGTATCGATGTTGTTAGGTCCACATGCTATAAGTAAAAGTGCTTTAATCGAAGACTTTATAGAACCAGATTCTTAACTTTTTATATGTGATTTCTATACAAAATTTAGACTCGAACGATTATCTACTTTCACTAAAAAACATAGAGCTTACGCCGTTCGCGTACGAACTCTTATAAAGCCTTGTACTCAAAAACATATATTTCACCGACTTTCGATTGCTATTTTTCATTCTGAGAGTTCGGAAAATAAATTTTCATGCTTGCGGATGGAAAATGAGTCATTACCGTCTTGTTCAAAACCGTTTTTTTGGAATTTCCGGGCGCAAGCATGAAAATTTTTGTACTGTCTTCCTGGGAAATTTGTTGTTGAGACGTGTGGGAAGTTTGTATTTCGAGCCGAAGGCGAGGAATGCATCCCACACGCAGACAGTAAATAACTATTTTTCGTTTTTTCATAGGACGGAAAACAGCGGTTTCTCGTCCTAGGAATGAAAACGTTATTATAGCTCTCAGCTCACAAAATAACTTTCTAGTAACAATCGTAGTACTACTTTAAAGAATGTTTAACATTCGCCATTGAAGTTACTATTTCTATAATGTTGGAATTTATTTAGGATACATTTTTCTGGTGTGAGCTCTCGGAGCTTCTGATTTTTTTTAAATCTATAAATTAATTTTTTTCGTTGAGGAAACCTTTTCTTATTCAGATAACACATACTTATAACATATAACAGACTTATGAAGTTATATCTAGGGGAGCTGCCTTAAAAACCTGAAGTGTACAATTCAAAAATATTCAAATTTAGGCGCTCATCTGCGATCTACCACCAGAACATGAACTGATAACTTTCAGCTCAACTAAACCGGACTCAAACCTCTTAAAAAAATCGATTCGAACAAATAATCGTTTTATTATACAGTTTAAAAATTAAAATTGTTGGCCAGAAAAAAAGTTAAAATGTTTGGCCATGAAAACAAAATTAAAGGAAAACGAAATTAAAATTCTTGGCCACGAAGACAAAATTAAAAATTTGTGTCACAAAAAGAAAATTAAATTAATTAAAAATTAAAATTAAGTAACGAAATGTTGATGAATGATTATTTCATTGTTTTAATTTTATTTTGAATCCAAGCCTTAATTTGCTTAGGTGTTCGATTTTTCAAGCTTTTGTAACGTATACTTATACTAACGTATACGTATAAGTATACTTTTCTTCTAAACGAGCAAAACAGATTTTTCTTTCACGGTCGAGGTATTCTGCCAGCGGTTGAAGGTTTCTTGAATCGATTTGTTTGTCCATCAAACATTGCAATGTTTCGAATAGCTTGGATCACAGTGTCGTACGCTTTCGGTTTAAAAATTGAAGAGTAGTCAGTGATATTCGGGTCACATTCTTTCAGTTCCAGGAGAAGGCGACCGGTCAGTCTCAACTTGCTTCGAATCATAGCCTCATGGAATACTGCGGGATACTTTAAGGATAGTTTGTTACCATATACCATTACTAGCCAATCATTTCGTATAGAAAGAGTGATGTCGTCTTGTCTCAAAACGGGAAATATAAACGTTCTCAGTTTGTCATTTGCAATTGAATGGATACGACCTTCGGTCGCACGTGAAAGCACCAACACTGACCGACTTCCTATTTGGGCAATTTCATTGTTTGTTGATTGGCGTGTGATTGCATTGTTCATGGGTTGGTGTTTGTATTTACAAACATGATGGCGTATGCTTGAATTAGCTAAAAAACCAGTACATTTCGAACAAGGCCCGAAATCTTCTACAGTCTTTGGTCGTTTCGGGTTAGGCCGTCTGCTTGTTATCAACTGACCGGTTTTATTGACTTCTGGATTTGTGTTCCATTCGAATACTCCTTTCTTTTTTAAAATATCAAGTGCGGCCTTTCTTTCCACCGAACCTGAAATTCAGAAAATAATGACTTTACAATAAAGGTTTCTTGCGTGTATAAGATCGTTGGAATTACTCCATAGAATATCTTATGATGTTGAGGTACAAGCCAGCCACTATTAGTCAAAGTAAGTTGACCAGTATCAGTGATCAAGGTGATCAATGATAACAACCGTAACCAATAAATCTGTTTAGTTTTAACTGTTTTTTATTTTGTTTTATTAACTAAACCAATTGCTGATAAAGCACTGCGCCGGCCGGCCGGAATGATATCGTTTTTAAGATTATACAGCCAAAAATTCTAAATTTTCAAGGAGAGTAATTCGACAGGTGACAAGGTGGCGCTGTTCAAAGGAAACCATAAAAATGCATGAAAAAACCACACACGTTTGAATAATGACAGCGCCGCCATGCCATCTCTCGAGTGTTACTTTATGCAAACAAAGTGTTCCTCAACAAAGGCAACGAAATTATAACTCTTAATTATAGCTATAGGTCTTCATTATTCCATCGGCTGAGCCGGCTAGCCACAAGCGATCAGCCACCGATACCTCTCGGCTGCGAATCGCCAGCCGGCCGGCGCAGTGTTCTAATTGCTGATTTTTTATTTTCAACTTTGATTTAGTTATTTCAATGTAAATCAAGAAAAGGACGACGAAAAAAATACTGATTACATACCTGTTGGCAAAAGATTCAGTTCTTGTACTTCTGCCTCATTTTTATGTATCGTCGATAGATGTCGTCCTAATTTCGTTTGTAGGTTTTTGCAATAGATGCAGGGAAGCAGCTTTTTGCCTTGATCGGATGTCTGAACGAACATATTGGCTTTGTTAGACGATCTCAATTTGAGTTCCAAGAATCCCATACTCAGCGCTCTGTATTCGACCATCTGAACCAAAATGCTGTCAAAAAAATGCAACATGATACAAGAATATCAGTGTTACTTAACCTAAAGTATATTTAACGAGTTTTAATTTCAAAAGTCGGTGCGCTCCCTCATATTTAACTAGCTTCAGCAAAAAACAAAAGAATATTTGCATCTTTCTTTGATGAAAACTTGAAAAAAAATGTTCGACAAAATGTTTGTGTGCACAAAGTTTAACTCGCAAAGCGAGCGAAACATTGCAAATATTGAGTTAGTTCCCAATCTATAGAGTCACATGGTAATAGAAATTTGCTTCAAGACACTATAAAAATTGAAATTTTGTAAAAAGGGCGTGACGCAAGGAGGGAGAGAGGAGAGTAACACTTAAAATTCAGCGTTATACGTTCAGCGTTGTAAATAGCGCCAAAGACCCGTAAGATCACCCCGACAAATTCTTAGAAAGGACAGTAAAAAATAATATTTTCGAGGTTTTTGTTTTGATATGAAAGTTTGAATCCAAAATGGCTCATTTTCTCAACGGCAACAGAATTCAATGTTTTAGTTTCGAAACATTGAATTCCGTTGCCGTTGAGAAAATGTGTCATTTTGGCGTTACCACTCATTAACAACGAAAAAACGTCGTCTAGCCAGAACTTTTAAAATGTCTTGTACTGCCCTGACTGGTAACGATTGGAATTTCTAGCATCAATATTACTTTATGGCTCAAACTGTTTACGTAGTATAAAATTGGCAATTTTTGAACAGCCCTCTTACCTATGTTTCAGCATCGTTATTATTCTATATACAAATTGAATGTGTTTCGAGGAAAGATGCAGTTCACAATTCACACACAATTTGAACTTTTTTTAGTATTCTGAATTTGTTTCTTCAGGTGACTGGAACTATATGTCATCAGTCAAGTGAATAGCCTCGTAAAATTTGTCGGGCGAAAAGTCAGTTAAATTTGCAGAGTGATTGGGTATGTAAGACGGGTCTCTTAACTTGTCGAGTAAATCATTTGAAAATTTTTCTGAAAGTAAACCCATTTGTGAACGTTTTAAATTCGCACGGGGACAACTAAATCAAAAAGAATGAATTAAATGTTACCTGAAAAAAATACAATTCATCATTTCATTTCATTTTCGGATCTTGAAATGATCTCTAATTTCTGGCGAAATCTTGATGTGTCATTTGAAAGATGAAGTAATTCCGGGCAATGGGATCGGTTACTGATTCACGAAAGGCGTAAATTTTTACTTTTCCTCACGATAAAGGGTTTAAATCTATATATTCATGAAAACATTCTGTGTAGGGTTGTACGAAATAAAAAAGACATTTACAAAAAACACCCACAGCTTTGTTAAATCATCTATGATGTAAATTCTATATGACTAACGTCAGTTATTCAAAAGCCAATGCCAATGCCATAAAAATGTATGAAAATGTGAAACGTAAACTTCAAATTCATAATCTTGGAACGGAAAACTAATGATTTTTTTTGGTAAAACTCAGAACCTTCATGACAGTTAGGAACTGAAATCAAGTTAGCAAACATGAAATGATCCTCCTCCCCACGATGCACACATAATTTTTATGTATGTGTTGAAGCAATTTACACATAAAGGAATTGTATACCAATACGAAAACCCGTCAATATTAATGACTTTTGAATGTATGTTTGTCGAAATGTGACGTTATCAACGTATTGTAAAAAAAATGAACACGATCAATGTCAAAAGTATTTTTTTAATTGAAAGAGCTATTATTTGATAGATTTTGTTACTTGTCGCACGTAATAAGATTACGTTTTAGTGAATTTATTAAAAAGAAATCAGTGCCCGGGCATTTTTATGAAAAATCAAGTTGAAGATTTGTTCCGTACGGTCGAAGTTTTTAGGATTGAGTTCCTTTAATAAACTAGAATAAATAAAATAACACGTTCTGAAAGTAATTATATGCGGTGCTTTCTAAATGAGAATAAGTTGTGTTGTGTTCCAGAATACAAAACATTTTTGTAAGGGACGAACGAAAATATGTTGGTCGATATTTTGTGTGATAAGAGGTAGGATTATCACATTTTGTATGAGTTGATACCTAACATTTAGAGCTACATTGTCTACAAATTTCATAATTTATTCACGTTGCAGTTTTGTTGGACACCAACTAGATTGGGTCGATAGGTTTTAGAAGTATTTGTGTATTGGAACGCATAACGGAATTAAAAAAAAATGGCGTGGCGCTATTGTTAGATGATTTTATAGGCACTGTCGATTAGAGTGCCTAGAGATCTGAGTTTCACAAAAGTTTAGGAAATGTTACAACTGTTACCAATTTTGTAAAGGAATTTGAGAGGATGTCTCTTCATAGGGTTCAGGGTCCGTCTAACCAAAAACATAGGGCTGACGTTGGACCCGTGCGATCCCGTATAAAGCTTCAACGTGTTAGAATCTTATTCATGCATATTAAGCTAAATTTCAGAATAAAGCGTAATTACCTAATTATTGATTGGAAATAGCCTTTAAGGCAATACTGTAAAATCCATACGAAGTGACAAAAGACAAAAAGTAGGACAGACCTGTGACCCTAAGAGGTAAACATTTTCGGTCACTTCTGGTTCATTTCCTATTATTTCAGGTGACTTCAAGCTCATTTCCTGTCATTTTTGGGTCATTTCCTGTCACTTCAGGTTTATTTCCGGTCACTTCAAGTTCATTTCCGATCACCCTGAAAGATAACCAAAAATTGAGGTCAAGTTTGAACTTGGGCATTTTTGGGCCAAGGGCCGCCGAGCTAGGGTAGTCTGAGTGGTTTTAGGTCTTTGGTTACATAACTCAAGTAAATCTATACATTTTCTTTGTTGGAAAGGTTAATGAGTGCCCAAAATTTTTTAACTTTGGGTCACTGTACCTAGATGAAGTCCTAAAAAAGCGGACCGACTAGGCCCTTCGTGTTTTTTTTTAAATAAATCGGGTATACATCATATTTTCATGATTTTTGTTTCTATGTGAAGAGTAAGCGAATGGCTAATAGTACTCAAGAAAAAATTTGGGTCTTAGGCCTCTCCTAGGGCCAAAGGTCGGTCTTTAAGTCGGCCCTGGCCAAAAAAAAATTTTTTTTGCTATGTTGTAGAGAAAGTTGAGACTAACATTTTTGTCCATGGAAATATGGGTCCGACGCCTCTACTTAATGTCCTATGTCGATCCTAAGATTGTGGGAGTCTAATGGGAATAGCCAAAATGGCCCAGTACACATACTGGTGTTTTGCCCAGGGCAGTACTTGGGCTTTTTTGTAACCTTTTTTTTTGAAAATTGATTAGGTTGGAGATGAGTTTTTGCTGTTGAGGAAAAATGTTTTGGGTTGGGTGTGTTTTTTTTCTTAAGGTCTAAGTCTGTACCTTAACACGCTACTTCAGACTGGTTTTTCATTATTGCCATTTCCATAATATACAGTTTTACAACTATACAGTTTAATATGTAATCGGTAATTTAATATATAATATAATTGAACGGGTTTCGTACGGATCCGCGAAGCTTATGTTCTATACATACAACATAGCAAAAAAAAAAATTTAGGCTCATCTTTTTTGGGCTCTAGCTAGGTCCAGTGATTCAAACTAGAAAAATTTCCTTGTACGAAATGTTGACCACTCATAAACCTTTTCAACTAAAAATCTGTTGAGGTTTACTCGATTCATGTACAAAAAACCCAAAAGCTAGGACCGCCTAAGTGTCCTAGCTCAGCAGCCCTTCTACCAAAATTTCCTATTTTCAAAACGAAACCCACTTTTAGGTAGTCCAGGGGAAAAAAATTGAAAATCAGTCAAGATTTACTCGAGTTATCATGTTTACAGACTGACGGACGGACGGACAAAGTTTTTTTGTGGATTCGGCCTCTAACGTCGTACGAGTCCACAAACATTTATGTAGAAAAAATTGTGGTCTTACTACCTTCTCGCCTATGAAAGCGACTATCTAGTTTTGTTAGCCACGTAGCTCATGTGACATTTCTCTGAACGAAAAATTCCCTAGTTTTATCCACCTAGTTTTATGTGGTGTTTCATCAGAGCGCGAATTCCTCAGTTTTTTAGCCAACTAGGAGTTTAGGAAACAAGTTTAAAGCTTAGGAAGTTTGTTAGAAGTTTCTGACTTAAGATTTGCATAATGTCATGGGTAAGGTCCTCAATTTAAAGTCGTTTTTTCGGTTAAATGTCAAAATTAGATCTTTTGTGAAAGCTAATGTTTTCATAGCTGTTCTTCGTAAATTGCAAACTTGAATAAATTTTGAACTTACTTGGGTGTTATTCTTGCTGCCCTTCATCAAAATACAGTCTACATTTTTTCCGATTTCTGAGTCCGTCAAATTGGTCAATCGAAAATTGGTATTTACAATTGAATTTTGTTGCAGATTGAATTGCGTGGGAAGCTTTTCGCCACCAATTTCATTTATTTCTGGCTGCAAGCATATAATTGATCCTACTGGCAAGTCCGCAGCGTTTGCCAAAGATATCACAGTTGGTGTTGTATGAAACAAATATGACGGCAAAGTCGGCATTACATTACAGTCCATAACATTGACGATTTGGAAATCCTCCAAATCATAGGATGGGAAAGGTGTCTCAACTGTTTCTTGGTTTAAATTCACTGATGTCATAATCTAAAAAAAAGTGTGTGACGTGAACTAAATCCACTAAATCGGACTGCAGGAGGATATAAGGACGACATTTGGAAAGATGTTTCAATTGGAAATGCTTTAATTTGATGGGATAGCGTTGTGAATATGATCAATTTCGAACTTACGTCAATTTTATCGTTTTTGCTGGAGAAATAAAAATCCGTAACATCTACGACTTGGACATCCTCCAAGCCGGCCGACGGAGTATGCGAGCTTACAGAAGAATCTGTTTGCTTATTTGAATTTAAAGACGATGTCAGTGATGTCATCACCTAAAACAAAAAGAAATCATTAGGCGAGTCGGTGTGACGCAAACTAAATCGGACTGCAAGAGTACAAATCCAGAGGTTTTCCAACTATTATAAAGTTTTGGGAGAGTTAAACCCGAGGGGAAAACAACGCGAGGAAATGGAGGGACAGGGTATTTTAAGATAAAGTGGAAATAGAAGAAAATACTAGGCAAATATCAAAGTTAGGAAAATTGGAAGAAAATAGAAGGAAACAAGCTCAAATTTTAGAAATCGAGTCTTAAATGTGAAAGGTAAACAGGTCTGGTAGAAGGGTAAAAAGTGGAAATAGTTAAGGAAAACTTTTGTAAATGAATTGAAATTTTCTGAGTTTTTGTGGAATTTTTTGAAGCGGTTTCCCTCCTCAGAAGAACAAATTTGAATATTAAAAACAATTTCCAATTTCACTGGAAATGAAATCATCTTCGGAGAGAATTTTGGAATAGATTATGATTCTGACCTGTGTATTAAAATTTGTCTTCAAGTTTTGATAATAAATTTTGTTGAAGATCTAAAAGGAAACTTTGGACAGAATTCATTATGCAACTCAAGCTTTGTTAATCCCAATCACGTCAAAGACAAATCATTTACTTACATCATTTTTATCCATTACGCCATCCTGTCCTGAGGCTAATGTTGAATCGTGGTGCAACTTTAAAAACATAAAATCGTGAAGAAATGCAAAATATAAAGATACAATATTGCAAGAGAAATACTTACGTTATTTATGTTATTTGCAGCAGACACAAACTGCGAGAACAGTTTTTTTAAATTTTCTAAATGATCGAACTTCAATTCATTTGCCTCCATGTTTTACAAAAGACATGAGTCTACTACGTCTACTAAGATATTTTCAACTGTTCTGTCCCGTCGATGCATGAAAATACCCAGCCCGTTTTCACTTCTTGGTCACACAAACACGCGCGAACAAATTCAAATTTCAACGAAATGTTTCTAAAAAAAATATGTTTTGCCAGGCATTAAAAAAATTATTGAATTGTGTCATTTGCTCAGAATGAAAATATTCTTACGAAAAAAGCTTTTATGTTTCTTAAGAACAAATTAATAGTTATACTTATACAGCTGCGAGGTACTCTGTGCGTTTCGGCTGGGTACCGCATTTTTGCAACATCGCATCAGCTTAGTCGACGCTATCGAACAAAGCGTCACTTCATAAAATTATGTAATCTGTTCAGATCGATTACTGAGTAAAATGGAAAACGAATTCCTACCTGGAAAAAACACCCGCGGAGTGTACGTTTTATTACCTCTTTGTGTCCACGCGAGTCACGATGTTTTTTTTAATCTGTTAAAGAATGTGGTGGGCCGAGTTGGTCGCGCCAAATTGGGCGAACATTATCTGGACAAAGCCTTCAAGTCAGGAATGAAAGATGAAGAAGTTCGAGTTGAAGCGGAAAATATAGCATTGACTTGGAAAAAGTGTGATTCGAAGCAAGAAGCGATTCGACTATCAAAATTACTTGGTTACTGGACAACGACTAATTGCCCAAATATTGGAAAAATATTTTTTCAAGACTGGCAGGCTCCTAAAGTAAATGTTGTGATGGTAGAGTCGAAAAATGGAACGAAGAAAATGCAAGCTGCCGAAATCGACTCAATTATATTGCCTGAAATGAAGTTGCACTTAATCGAGTTACATGTTTGCGAAAGTACATTGGCAAATTTGAAAAATTTCGTAGTAGTACCGATCAATGAAATTCGTGTTAATAATGCTTTTCAAATTACGCCGAGAATGAAGTCTTTCGACATAGAACAAGAATACGTGGAAAAGTGCTGGAAAGCTTTAAGATGTGGGAAATGTATATTGAAATCAAATACAGCGGTAAGATCTTTTTTTAAATTGAGTTTTTGTTCTCTAGAGGTTCACCCTTAGACCCGTAGAGTATATAGATGTTATTTCCCATTTTTGAGCTTGAAGTCATTTCTCACTTTTCAACCATTTGAAACTTGAAGTCATTTCGTAACTTTTATTTCCAATTTTGCGATCATTTCTGAACTTTTAGTCATTTCCCATTTTCCAAGTTATTTCCCAACTTGAAGTCATTTCCAGTTTTTCAGTCATTACCCAACTTGAAGTCATTTCCCAATTTTAAATTATTACACAACTACTCTATGTTTGGCGAGAATTTCCCGAGCTGACCGCTCGAGCTTTGGTCGAAGATGCGGTTTTTCGGCGCTCATATTGCCCGGTTTCCTCGACACCAATGATCGCACACTTTTTGTATACGGTAGCAGATTTATCTTTTCACAACAATTCCGCATTTTCGTTGAACGTTGCGATATAAAGTTAAGTACCACTATTTAGAAATTTTCAATATAGGTGTCCAATCCTACTGCGTAGCCGACTGGTTATACATTTATCCTATTGTCCTGAGTAGAATTCGAAAGAAAATTTAGATTAAGTCATCAAAAATACAAAAATCTTGGTTTTTTTGCTGGATATAATTAATAGTTTTTATCCGTGATGACACTTGAGTTTTCCTATTAAAGTATGGAGTCTGTGCTTACCAACCCAAATTGTGCATATCCACAAAAAGGCTGCAACTTATGAATACGATTTTTTCAGTACGACCTCTGTTTTTCCTCATAAGTAAAATATGTGTGCCGTGTCTGCGTCGGCATTATTTTTTCTTGGCCAACATTTAGTTTTTTGTTCCTTGGTTAAGGTCAATATCAATATTCTCAAGGAACTCGCTGATTTCAGATCGATATTCGTCAGGTGGATCGGACCGTATCGAAGCGACCACGCATGGATTCAGATTATATCAACTTTTCTAACAGCACTGATACTCCGTTAAATTTGGTAACGACATCATCAAACGGAAATTGTAAGAAAATTGTGGTAGCGAAGAATTTAAACCGAAAAATTGTTATTTGTGTTGTTTGAGAAATCAATGACAACTAAGTGGATTGCGCGTCATTCACGCCGTGCTAAGTTTTTTCGCTTACACTTGGTTTCACAAATTGCATTTTCGTAATTCCTTAGTTTATTGTTACTTCAATCAGTTTTTTTTACTGGTTTTATAGATGAGACGTCATGTAGTGATGCTCCAATGGACCTGAGTGTCAGAGCTGATCTACTTACCCCAGACTTACAAAAGCGTGCTCCAGAGAATTCGATGGGACCGACTACGAAAGATTTACAAGATCGTATACATACGCTTGAAAGCCAACTACTGGCTGAACTTCAAAGATCGAACGTGGCGTTAAGTTTGAAGCTGAGTAAAAGAAATGAAACTTTGGAAGCTCTACAGCTACAACTAAATGAAAGAAATGCAGCTTTGAAAGATCTGAAAAACGTTTCAATTGTCGAAATTGAAGCCCTGCAGCGTGAAATGCAAAAATCTGTCGATGACTTAGAGACGCAACTGAGAGAAAAACATGGGTCGTTGGTCGATATGGGTGAAACGAATTCACACCTACAACTGCAAATTAGTCAAAAAACTGAATAGATTACCGATCTGGAAAAAGTTAATCAAACACTGAAGTTGCAATTGTATGCGAAAAGTGAATTGGTGAATACGTTGACTTCCGAATTGAACAACAAAACCTTATCATTGGCTGGAATGGAAAAATTTAAAATCCAAATACAGAAATCAGTCGTAGCTTTGGAGACTGAAATTGTGGAAAAAAATTCATCGTTGGCCGAACTTGAAGCGATCAACATTGATCTTCGGATGGAATTGGATGCGAAAAATGAGTCGGTGAATACGTTGACTTCCGAATTAAACAACAAAACCTTATCATTGGCCGGAATGGAAAAATTTAAAATCCAAATACAGAAATTAGTCGTAGCTTTGGAGACTGAAATTGTGGAAAAAAATTCATCGTTGGCCAAACTTGAAACGATCAACAGTGATCTTCGGATGGAATTGGATGTGAAAAATGAGTCGGTGAATGCGTTGACTTCCGAATTAAACAACAAAAATGTATCATTGGCCGTAATGGAAAAATTGGGAATCGAAATACAGAAATCGATCGTAGCTTTGGAGTCCGAAATTGACGGAAAAAATTCATCGTTGGCCGAACTTGAAAAGATCAACAGTGATCTTCGAATTGAATCAGATGTGAAAAATGAGTCGGTGAATGCGTTAACTTCCGAATTGAAAAACAAAAATGTATCATTGGCCGAATTTACAATGATCAACAATGATTTACGGATACAATTAAAAGAATTTCAAAGAAACGAGCCATCAACTGAACGTGAAAAAGCCATTCAATCTCAACAATTCAATGAGAAAAGTGAATCGTTGACAGAAAATGATAAATCTTCTGTTGACTTGCACCTCGAATTAAACGAAGAGGATGGATCGCGAGCCGAATTTATAAAATCGATTGTAGGCTCACGGGTGCCACATCTGCCAAAAAACCATTTCGAATCATCTGGAACTGGCCTGACAAGATCTCAGGAAGTAGCCTTGAAAGTATCGGAGGGAAATAATGAGCCAATATTGCAGCAAGAAAAAGTAAGCATAATTTTTCTAATAAATTTGATCGTAACGACCCGTAACAAAATGAAAAATTGTAGGTGTGAATGATGAAAGACACGTACGTCTCCAATTATCCTCTTTTACCTTCTGCACTTTTTCAAGTTTCAATCAATGTCGATCAATTTGTCGCGAGTGGAAAATATGTTGGTTTCTCGGTATCGAAATCCGATATACCATTTTGCCCGGTATCCGTCTAACATAGACAAAACTTCCTGCTACAAATCAAGATTTTTCAGCTAAAAGTAATTTCCTATTTTTCAGACACCTCCCAACTGAAATTAATTTCCTAACTTTCCGAACCCATTTTTCAATTATTTCGAAACTACGAAATTAGGGACTTCGGAATCCCAATCTTTCAGGACTTCCCGGAACAGAGCGTAAACATACTGCGTACCGAGAGGTGAACAACTATTTTTTTTCAAAAGATTTTTGCGAAGGGTAAACAACGCGAGAAAATTGTGTACCAAGTATTTCCATTTCCTTCTATTTGCCCGCAAGCGTTTAGTATTTGCCAATTCCTTGGTATTTGCTTTCAATTTCCTCTATTTTCCTGTCTATTTCCTCTATTTCCCTGTCCATTTCTTCCATTTCCTTGTTTATTTCCATCCCTGTCGGCAATATTTCCTCTATTCTATTTTAGTATGTATAACTTGATTTTAGTCAGTCACTCTATTATACTAGAGGCGTGCGAGCCGACCTCATTTTCTAAATCTGACCTGAACGGAACCAGAAAAAAATACAATTTTAAACATGACCAGAGCCCGATCTAAAATTCAAGCTTGAAACCTTGCAACAACAAAAAACATAGCTAAATCGGCCCGCAAGCAAGAAGACCTGTGCGTATCAGAACAACAGTTGCAAACTCTTGCTATTGTCGACAAACTAGTTCGGGTTTTTCTTTAGGTTTCGGGCGGCATGCACACCTCTACATAAAACAGTGACTTTTCGCACATTGCTAGGCCCTGCGGAAATGAAAATCAACGCTAGTGTCAACAGGTAATGACTTACATCCGCTGGTAAAGTAATTTTCCCACTTACAAATGTCACGTGGAAAGAAGAAATTTCTCCTCTCATTTCAATTTCTTAATATTTTCACATCGCATCACCACTATTAGAATTTGATCCATGAAAGAACTTGTATTTTCCTTATACAAATTGTTAGGGAAGGACTTTGGCCACGAATAAGACTTGAGCCCGGACAGAATTTGTACTTTCTTTATACAAATCGTCGAGGAAGGACCTTGGCCTCGAATAGGACT
>CM055405.1:24550745-24593703 GCA_029228625.1 Pseudolycoriella hygida | reverse complement strand
TTTTCTGTTCAACCGTCGAAAATCCACACAGAGCCTCCAGCCTGCTTTTTTCGGTCTTAACAGAACTGGGCTGGCGTACGATGAGTTACTTGGGCGACAGACTCCTCTTTTCAACCAATCTTTAATGATATCGTTCACCACGTTCCGTTCTTTTGGTGAAAGTCGTCTTGCTTTCTCGTACACAGGAATTTCATCCGTTAGGCAAATTTTCATTTCAACTTTTGATTTTTCTGGAACTATCGGTTTGTAATTCGCAATCATCGTTTAACTTAATGCTCTCATCCTTAATGTGACTTAATTCCACTTCAGGAACCTCTTCATCTTCCGCATAGTTGATTGCCCGTATTCTTCCAATGAATGCTTCATCATTGCAGTTGACCTCTGGGACTACTTTATTCATCGTGACTTTTCCACAGCGTATGTTAACATCTGCCTGATTCAGAATATCTTTACCAATCAGCATATCATCCGAAATATAGTCATCGTTCACCACATAGCAATTTGCATCATATTCGTCACCGTCAATGACAAATTCGGTTTCAAACACTCCTAAACATCCAGCGACAACGTTACCAAATCCACGAAAATTTCTGTTCGTTGATTTCAGAGGACATTTCTTCTTCAATCGGTCGTAAACATGTTTCCGCATAAGTGTAACCGGGCTACCAGAATCAACCGCTGCCTTTATCTCGTCCTTGTAATGGCGAACCAAAACTTGTGCGTCATCCGCTTCTTGAACAGCAATATTACGAACCGGCTTGGGACATTCTTGTAATTCGGCTGCAATAGCTGATTTCTCTTTACACTCTGACGACTTGTGTCCGAAATTGTTGCAACGAAAACATCGTGCGCCTTTAGCCTTGTCTGGGCATTCGTTTCGTTGGTGCGTCTTGGAGCCACAGTTGAAACACCGTTTTCCATTAAATGACACCGTCTCCCACGGACCTTGATTACTTTGCTTCTTGTCAACTGATCTGGTTTTTGTTATCGTTTCACGCTGTGCTTTCATAGTCTCGTACGTCTTTAACTTTTCCTTTAAAATCTTAAAAGACGTTGCATCATACAAAATAGCTTTTACCTGCGGGCTATCTGGAATCCCATTGACAATGTGCTGAATCATTGATTTCTCATCCATTTTCTTCTTACCAATCCGTTGCATTTCGTAAAAATATTCAAGGAATGTTTCAGAATTTTTCTTTTTCCTTTTCACCAGCTTTTCATGAATGTCGATGATTGTCAGCTCCTCTGGGAACTCCTCTCTTAGCAATTTGAGTAGAAGGTCGTAACTAATTGCAGTCTCATCAGCTTCCACTGCTCTTCTTGCTGCACCAATCAACAATTTCCGGGCAAATAAGTATTTCTGGATGCCATTCCACTTGCAAGTCTCCGCTACATCTTCGAAATGTTTAATCCAAGCTTCCACACCTTTTTCACCTTCGCCCGAAAATTTTTCTAAGGCATCTTCTACGTCTTTGAACAAGATATTGGTTGACATTGCTATATCTTCTGTGAATGACTCCTTAAACTCTTCGTCCTCGCTCGAATGATCACCTCTTTCCAGATTCAGTACTTCCAAAATTTCCTCTGCAGTCTCACTTTCTTTTATCGAAGTGATTAATCGAAGCACTAATTCTGATTTAACTTTATAATGTTCCGAGAGATTACGAGACTTCAATATCTTTCTCAACTCGACCACAGTCAACTTCGAAAATATTTCGTCCATTAAAATTTCTTTATAAACACTTTTCAAGTTCACACTGTTTGTGTCTACACTGTCAACTGACAGTTAATCACTATTACGTGTCAATCTACTTTTTCAACTTATCGTTTCGTTCAACTTAACACACTGCCATGTCATATCAAACCGACTTCAATTGTTTCGTTACGTTACACTTGATTCAACCGGAAACACGTTATGACAAGCATGTGCTTTTTTAAGTTCACTCTGCACCACTCTTAACAGATTTTCAGGACTTTTCCTGACAAATTGTCTTTTCCTTCTTATCAATTTAATTATTGTCTTCTTAGTTTACTTCTTTGCTTAACTTCAACAACGTATCTATGACCCGAAAAATACTTTCGTTCCGCGACTTTTCTTAACATGCCGATCCTTTGTATTTACTAAATTTCTCATTTACTCGGTCGATTCACGCAGGACGAGCCCCCATGTGGGAGTTATTTTATGTTTCAGATTTAATAAAACTCCCGAATTTAGTGCGAAAATTAACAAATTTTAATTGATTTAAAGTAGAACTTTAGAAAATACAAAAGATGCTTATCGTGGTAAATCTTTGCAACAACTGACTCTACGTTACTCGAATGTTAATGAATAAAAAAGAGATCGACAAGTGTCGATATGTTTGATTTGCTCTCGCAAAAATGGTAAGAAGCACTTTTGAACGTGCGTCATCCGAAAATAATTCTCATTACTCTTACCTAACCCACATTTGTTCAATTTTTGTTCGAACGGAATTTACCAGCTTGTTTAGAAACATACACGTGTAGTGTCTCTGCTACGTTGACATCACCTCAGTGCATACTGAAGAGGTTGAGGAGGAGAAGGAAGAGTTAGAACCTTAAAGTAAGTTGTTATCGCAAATGACAATATTTTTCCTAAAGTTCTTCAAAATGTACTCGAAGTTGGTATTGGTATAGGAGCAAATGATGTAAAATGATGGGTAAAGTTATATTGATTTTGTTTACTATAAGCGAGTCATGTGCTTGCAGACCAGCTAGTAAATTCAACTTGAACAAAAATCGAAGAAATCGGCAAATCTCCTTCATTGCATGGATTTTCGAAATAAAATTTTGTCATGAATTCTCATAGCAAATGTCGGTATAGGCAGTTTTTTCGCTATTATTTTTTTTACTTCGGAACATTATTGAAATTTACGTATTTTGTGCGTCAATGACTTATGTCAACGTAAAGCAGATTTTACGATAAGATGCTAAATCAATGTAGTGGTGAGGCTGGTGAAAACTTTGACACTTCTGGCCATATAATTTATATTGGGCCGATTCCATTGGTATCGTCACCTGGGTAACGAATTTCATCTCTTTCACTCTTTCAATATGATTTGTATTAACATGAAACAAAACATATTCGTTCCCCAGGTGACATGCTAGCGACAACGTATGGGTTACCGATGGAATCAGCCATTGGTAGACTTGACAAAGCTTTGGTGGTGTTTCAAAAATTGATACACACGCACGATTTGAACTTTGGATGTTTCTTTTGTTTTGAACAAAAGAAATATGCAAAGTTCAAATCGTGCGGGTGTTACAGTTTTTCTAAAAATCTCAGAAACATCCAGTGCTAGAAAACTACTGGATCTTGAATCCAAAGTACGCAGCCGTCAGAAAGTTGCAACAAATAGAAGAGCGAGGGGTTATCCATTTCATTTTTTCGGTACAGGCTGATGGAATTTTTGGAATGAAAACGAAATTATTGGAATTTTTGGAATTTTTGGAGTTTTTGGAATTTCCGAAATTTCTGAACTCCGGAATTTCGATGAAATTATTGGAATTTTGATGGAATTTTTGGAATTTCTGTGGAATTTTTTGAACTTCTGTGGAATTTTTGGAATTTCTGGAATTTTCGGAACTTCTGAATTGTGGAAATTTTGTGGAATTTTTGGAATTTCGATGAAATTTTTGGAATTTTTTTATGGAATTTGAATTTTTGGTAAAAGTTTTTTACCAGTGGATTACTCCGAGGAGATGCAATTTTTGGAGTTTTTGGAATTTCCGGAATTCCTGAACTCCGGAATTTCGATAAAATTTTTCGAATTTCTGTGGAATTTTTGGAATTTCTATAGAATTTTTGGAATTTCTGGAATTTTCGGAACTTCTGGAATTTTCGGAACTTCTGAATTTTGGAAATTTTGTGGAATTTCGATGGAATTTCTTGGAATTTTTATATGGAATTGGAATTTTTAGTACAAACTTTTTACCAGTGGATAACCCCGAAGGGAATTTCGATAGAAATTCTGTGAAATTTTTGGAAGTTCTGTGGAATTTTTGGAATTTCTGGAATTATGGAATTTCTGCAACTTCTGAATTTCGGAAATGTTGTGGAATTTTTGGAATTTCGATGAAATTTCTTGGAATTTTCGTGGAATTGTTGGAATTTTTTTGTGGAATTGGAATTTTGGTACAGATTTTTGACCAGTGGATAATCCCTCGAAGAAGAGTGTTATTTCGGCTGGATAGCCGGGTGTCAAAAAATGATGTTGGGAAATGTTAGAGTCAATAGCTAGTACTTTATGGTAAAAAAATAATTGTCAATTTGACACCAGGCTGCGCACTTTGTCATGGATCGACGGGACAAAAGAAATTGAAACATATCACTGCAACGACATTGACGAATGCTTTCCAACACAATAATTTGAGCTTTATCTGTTTAAATGTAGATGGCAGTGGCAGCCTGATGTCAAGTTTGGTGATATACACCAATTTTTGACACGAGGCTGCCTTCTTTTTCCTAGTTCAAGGACACATAGAGTGCAGCCTGGTTTCAAATTAAAAATTATCGCGCCGTAAAGTACTGGTCACTAGATGCAAATTTACCAAATGTTGTGCCTGAAATAAATAAGGAATTGCCGCGGCTAATTTGTCGCATAGATGGCGTTACTATCATGCTAGACATTGAAGAAAACTCCTATACAGAATTTGTCCCCACCAGGATTGAATGCGGATATTCTCGGTGGAAAGCCAGTATGTTAGGTATGTTACCACTGAGCTAACCCGTTCCTTTTTTGGACAAAAAAGGGGGCCTAGAGTCGCAAAGTCCACATATTTCAATCAACTTGGTAGTGCAAATGATTTAGTCTAATGTGGCCTAAAAGTGGCCAAAACTTGACTTGAAGCACTCATTTTCGACGATATTTTTGCAAGGTCATTTTTGTAAACCAGCCAAGTCCAAAACACTTTTCAAAAAAAAAAAAATTTTTTTCTCCTACAATTTTCTCCGAAAGAAATGGAATCAAATTTCAAATTGGTCGAAGTTTTCGCGAATTCACTCTTAAAGGCAATCAAAAAGTCATCATCGACGAGATCAATTGTACATTACAATACTATGACGTGTATTACTCTATGTATACTAAGCTCTCGTGAACGTACACATCTCGTTATATTCTTCATAGTTTGTAATCTACTATTGATCTCATCGGTGAAAAAATGTTTATTTTTTTCATAGTTCACGCATAAAATTGAATAAACATTTTTGTTGTGGCTTCCTCATTCGCAAAATCTGGCCACAAAACTCCGCCCATGTCTGAATTTTCTATTAAATTAAGTAATTATCTCGTCACTACGGAAAAAAAGTTCCTAATGGAGCAAATTTCGTAATAATTCTCAGGGTAAACATAGCGATTTTCTGTCTTTGATCAAGGTGAGAAAATATTAATTTTCGCAGATTAATTGTTGAAAAGTTTAACATTTTTGAGGTTGATAATGGAAAACAAATTTCTTTTTCTTCGAAACAAAATGTGTGTTGTTTAAAAGTAGGCAGAAAGGTTTGTTGCTCCATTAGAATTTGTTATTTTTCCGACATTCCTACGTATAGATACAATTTTAATTCTTGATGAATTCAATTTTTAAATGAATATTTTCAGGTGTTCGAATGTTGGACGGAAGCGTTAATGATGCCGTTGAAGCGAAAGCGTTAGGTTTGAATCCAAATCACATTGACATATACAGTGCATCTTGGGGACCCGAGGATGACGGATCTACGGTTGATGGACCCGGTCCATTGGCACGACGTGCATTTATTTATGGTGTAACTAGTGGTAGACAGGGAAAAGGATCGATATTCGTATGGGCATCTGGAAATGGTGGCCGTTATACGGATTCATGTAATTGTGATGGATATACCAACTCCATTTTCACCCTTTCTATATCCAGTGCTTCACAAGGAGGGTGAGTGCAATTTGTCATGTTAAGATTTTGTGTGTTGATTACGAAATTGTGTTTTGAGGCTGACTAATAGGTTGACTGTTTGAAGTGCGATTATGAATCGAAATAGGCTTTACATAATAATGACTTGATTCATTTTGATGCGTCTGGGATACGCTGAGATGAATATCAGGTCAATTTGTTTTTTCTCTCATTTCTGTTAAGATACAAACCATGGTATCTGGAGGAATGTTCATCCACATTGGCGACAACGTATAGTTCTGGCACACCCGGTCATGATAAAAGTGTTGCAACGGTTGACATGGATGGTCGATTAAGACCGGACAGAATATGCACTGTGGAACACACAGGCACATCTGCATCGGCTCCTCTTGCTGCTGGAATATGTGCTTTGGCCTTAGAAGCCAGTCCGAACTTAACATGGAGAGACATGCAATATTTGGTTATTCTAACATCCAGACCAGAACCATTGGATAAGGAAACTGGATGGATATTGAACGGAGTTAAGCGAAAGGTAAGCCATAAATTTGGTTACGGACTTATGGATGCTGGTGGCATGGTGAGTCTTGCCGAGCAATGGACTGTCGTACCGCCTCAACATATATGCAAATCACGTGAAATAAATGAAGACCGTCCTATTGACGGTTCGGTGGGATACACACTTCAAACACACATGGATGTTAACGGCTGTGCGGGAACAATTAATGAAGTTAGATTCTTGGAGCACGTCCAGTGTAAAATCACATTACGATTTTTCCCGAGAGGAAACTTACGAATCTTATTAACATCGCCAATGGGAACGACCAGCACGTTGTTATTTGAACGACCGAGAGATGTTAACAAGAGGTAAAACTTGATTCTGAATGTATAGATGATGATTGCAACGTCTTCTTACAGTAACTTCGATGATTGGCCATTTTTGAGTGTACACTTCTGGGGAGAAAAGGCCGAAGGTAGATGGACATTGCAAATAATTAATGGCGGACGGAGGCGAGTAAATCAACCAGGAATTCTGTCAAAATGGCAGTTAATTTTTTACGGAACTCAGTCAAATCCAATAAGATTGAAAAATGATCCAAGCCTACGCGATTCCACACAACGCGTTCCATTCGTATTTCCGACTGACTCCGATCTTAGCCAACCACTTGGATACAACTACAACGCAGATTTGTATTCCGGTTATGTTAATTATCAAAACTTATTCAGTGGCGCAGCTAGCAACAACGAACAATCGATTTCAACGTTAGACGGACACAACATACCAACACCGCAAAGAGAAATCGTAATGGCCGATTCGAATAATAAAATTGTTTTACACGATTGCGATCCAGAATGCGATCAGCAGGGATGTTATGGACGTGGTCCTACACAATGTGTCGCATGTAAACATTACCGACTTGACAAGTTAGTATTTCTATTTTTATCTATAACTAGCACTGTGTCCCGGGCTCCGCTTTTGTGTTACCCGCGCTATCCGGACATTGACACGAAATAATTTAGTTTGACAAAAGCCTTAGGTTTTCATACAATTTTATGTTGTCCAAAACGCTCAAAGTTTCATAAATCATACCCAATCTTTCGTCTCTCCATGCGCTTTGCAGCTACATTTTTCGCTACTTTCCACACCTCCTCATCGTAGCACATCTCCGATATTATGTTTTCGGCATTTACCTCTGACCTGCTCACCGTCATCAGCTCATCTCGCTCTTGTTCGAAGCGGGGGCAGACAAATAACACGTGCTCCGCAGTCTCTTGCTCTCTCTCGCATGTCGTGCAGAAAGGTGATTCTGTGAATCCAAACCTGAGCGGGTATTTCCTGAAGCATCCGTGGTCCGACATGTGTCAGTTGGAAGTTAACCTCTCCGTACCCATGTCGTTATGTTTGGTATGAGTCTATGGGTCCACCTTACCTTGTCCGTGGAGTCCCACTCTTGTTGTCACTGCCTCTGTGATTCGTCTCTTAATTGCGTCCTAACTGTCTTCGGTCAGCGTTATGTTATGACACATACCGCTTTCGGAGATATCGTTCGGTATGCACTTGCTACTCTTATACTTGCCAGCCTTTGGGCTCTATTAAGTCTCCTCCGATTCCTCTTCGTACCTAGCGCCTGTATCCACGCTGGTGTCCCGTAGTGGAATATGGATAGGGTGACGCTTGCTGCTGCGCGGTCCAAGGCCTTATTCTGACCAGTGCTGCTGTGGCTTTCTCACGTGTAGTCCACATGACTATTAAAAGTTCTGCTGTCTTTCAGCATTACTCCGAGCTATTTTATTTGGCGAGTGGATGTGATTTCTTCCCCGTCAATGTTCATCACGATCCGCTCAGTTTTTTTGCAGTTACTCACTAGCATAATCTCTTTTTTCCGGTCGATGGTCGATCAGCTTCAGTTTTGCCGTTTTCATCCAGTTTTCGACAGTTACTAGCGTCTCAATCGTAACTACCTCCACCTCCACCTTCCAGACACCGGAAGTCGAAGGCCAAAGCAATCGTCTTAAGAGCACGTCGCAAAAATCTGAACTGTCAAATTGCGATGTTTTTTCAGAAGAGAATCTTACGTAAATAAAAAACTATTCAAAATTATAGCTCATGTACTGAGAGTGGATGACACTTACCGAAAAAATAGCTAAATCAGAATTCAAAAAATTTCAGTATGAAGATACAAATTTGCTCTGGACTAACATCGCATTCGAACTTGGAATGCGATGATTTTTTAGAGCAACTTTCGACCATCATTCTTTAACTTTTTGAATTCTGATTCATCTATTATTCGTGGAAGAGTCATCCTCTCACAGTACGTGAGCTATAATTTTTTATTTACGCAGGATTTTGTTTTGAAAAAACATCGCACATTTGACAGTTCATATTTGGGCCATTCCACGAAAACTCCGTTCCTACGCTCGAAATGCTCAGTAGTTACGTAAAGATATTTATAGAAGATGGTGCATCAGAAGGATTGATCCCTCAACTAGAGGTTAGTTATTTTTCTATGACTATCATTTTGTAACTACTGAGAATTTCATGCGTAGGAACGAAATGGTCCGTGGAATTGCCCATTTTTTCAATGTGATCTTAACGCATCTTGGTGGTTGAGTCAGGGATCCACGTGCTTAGTGCGACGTCGGCTTATGTCATGGACCCCATGCTTTTAATGCGGCGTCGGCTTATTTTAAAGCATACAGGAACGGAAAAGTGAAAACCGACAAGTACAGCTGAGAGAATATAAACCACTACACTCTCCTGTATTTTGTGGGTTTCGTGTGGAGTATTTTTTTGTATGATTTTTTACATTGAAAATATGGGTTCCACACGAAACGAACGAAAACGTCAAAGTGTAGTTTTACATTTTCTCTTAGCTGTAAATCAGAAACTTCTCGGTTTTCACTTTTCCATTCCTGCACATCATTGTATGAGGAAGTTTGCAATAAGTCAAGCGACGAAAAATTTAGTGCTTGGGAGTCTACATATTTCATCATGAAATTTCGTATATTTTGACATAAGAAGACATACGGCGACGGCTTATGTCAAAGTATACGAAATTTCATGACGAAACACTTATGTCAACGCGACAAAAAATAGTCTACCCTCCAGTTTCTGCATTTTTTGGCGTGGGCCTATTGCTTTAACGTCAGTCCTTCAATCTCATAATTAACGAAAACTGTACTAAACCAGCACGCCAAACTAATCGACCGGATGTTGGGCAACACGCGGAATAGCACTCCACGACAACAATAATGAAGAACCGCCCGAGTGCACACACGTCCAAACTACTTAACGCCAGAAACAAAACTGCTTCTTGAATTTATCATGGTACTCTTACATAAGCCATGGTGGCACTGAATGCGTAGATCATGAATTCTGGCATTAAATCTTTTATGCTTTGACATAAGCCGACGCCGCAATAAAAGCGAGGATTACGACATCAAGTACTAAAACCGAAACCTTGGTAAGGATCTTCATGATGACGACTAACCCCTTCTCTCACATGTTCCGTTCTCCTTCAAGTGTTAGATGCTCGTAGTAGCAGTTGTAGTCCACTAGAATTACTGGTGGACAAGTGAACACTCAGTGTTAGGGTGCGAAGTATACTTCGATCATCTGCCATGGTAACCCTCTCTATGAATTGTGTATTTACCCTCAAAAGAGCTCCAAATTTTGAAGGAAAACTTCAGCTTAGCTCTTTTGTTTTAAGTGGCTCTGCTAACGACGACGGAAGAGTTTATTAAATTACTACACTTTATTTGGTCGCGCGGGTTGTGTCTCAAACAGTGCAGTAAATGCGATTTACTAGACGCTGGCATGTAAAATAAATTAGAAGAGCCGGTTAGATTTGAAGGAAAGTATTGTCAAAACAGTAATTACGATATAACCTTCAAATCGTTTACTTCAATTTACTAACATTGCGTGTCGATCACCACTGGAACATTTATTCAACTTTAATGTAACACGACTAGGAAAGTGCTACGCTCTATAGTAACACAGCGATAAATCATTTCTATTGAAATTAATTTCACTCCATTCAAAACCATAATTTACCAACCAACACATATACGCTAAAAAAAACATAAAAAAATACGAAACCCATTTTCCCTTACAGTTGAGCTGGCTGTGTAATACATCACCATCCCGCGTGTACATAATTCATCGTTTTTCTTTTTCGAAAATTTATTTATTATATTAAGAGCATAAAAATGAGATAAACCAATAATTTTATTTTTCCATTAAAAACAACCCAACAGCACCTGCGTCAGTCGCTGTCCGCCAAGAAGTTTTCCCAACCAGGGAGGCGTTTGTTGGCCGTGTCATGAATCATGCGAAACTTGTGCCGGTGCTGGACAAGATAGTTGCTTGACGTGTGCACCAGCGCATCTACATGTTATTGATTTAGCTGTGTGCATGCAAGTATGTCCGGAGGGATACTATGAAAGTGAGTATAAGAAAAATGTTCGCTAAGTTAATTTCGTCTTTCTGTATTTTTATTCCGCCCTATTTAATGACATCCGACTGCTATTAAGTTTTAAGAAACGAAAAAGTTTTCGTGAAAAATATTCTTTCGTTATCTGCGGTGAAAGATAATTACAATTCTTGTGGAAGTTTCCTACATTCTTCAAAATATATAATCTCAAGGTGTCACCAACACTTTCGTTTGGTTTTACTTCGTTAATAAAATTAGATAAAGAGACATAAAAATTAGATAATTTGTAACTTGTTGATTAGCTACCTCCCTACAAATATAATAATATCGTGAATTCTCTATGATCGAAAATGCAAAAAGTAAGCAAAGAACACAAAGGATGTACTGAAACATTATATTAATAATAAGGTCCTTATTAAAAGCAGTGAAAAAACTCTTCGTATGGGTTGAAAGAAATTCAAAATTGTTTCTACAGTGAACTTCATTTCTGAATGTTACGCTTTGACGTTTTTAAATGTAAATTTACATTCACATAAATCAAAGTGTAACATTTCCAATCAAGTCATCTGTAAAAATGTTTTTTAAAAAAATGTCAAAAATTATCGAAACATAACCGAAGGCTCGTACGTATCAGAGTAGATGTGGCAAACAGAATAGACGTGGCAAAGAGACTCGAACGTATGTAAATATTCAAATAAGCAAACAATCCAGCGTTTTCTGTTCTTTTATAACTGTAAGAATTTCAAAGATCTAGAGAAATTACCCAAGGTAATGTCAAAGGCCCTACCGAAGTACGTCTCAGACCATTCAAATCTAGAAAAGCTTATATCCAAGGACTGGGACATATTCCCCTAAAACCCTGAAATACGTGTTATCTAAAATTTTATTCTCTATAACTTTGCCTTTGGAAGCAACCTTCTACCTCTTATAGTTCTAGAGATATAGGTCATCCCTCCCAATTCCGGAAGTGGTCACATCCCAGGACTGGGGCATTTTTTCCCAAAACCCTGAGACACGTGATCCCTAAAATTTTATTCTTTACAACTTTGCCTTTGGAAGCAAGTTTCTACCTCTTATAGTTCTAGAGATATGGGCCATCCCTCCCAATTCTAGAAGTGATCGTATCCCAGGATTGTGGTCTTTTTACCCAAAATCCTGAGACATTTGTTTTTTAAAATTGTATTTTCTATAACTTTGCTTTTGGAAGCAACTTTCTACCTCTTATAGTTCAACATGTAGGGATCATCCCTCCCAATTCCAGAAGTGGTCATATCCCAAGATTGTGGCATTTTTACCCAAAATCCTGAGACACGCGTTCCCTAAAACTTTATTTTCTACAACTTTGCTTTTGGAAACAACTTTCTAACTCATAGTTCTAGAGATATGGATTATCACTCCCAATTCTAGAAGTGGTCATATCCCAGGATTGAGGCATTTTTACCCAAAACCCTGAAACTTAGTACCCTATAATTTCATTCTCTACAACTTTGCCTTTTACAGTGAATCTCCATATTGCATAGTTAAGGAAATAAACACGAAAAACTGTTTTCGTATGTGGTCAAGAAACTCAATTTCGTCAATTCCATTGGTCCCGGTGCACAGACCCCTGACCCGATTCCCACAAAAAAATTTTCCCTGTTTTGTGACATCAAATGCTCTCATTTGACACCAAAATGAAGAACTTCCGTGCTATACTTGCTGAGATACTTGCGAAAAAGTTTCATCGACCCTCGAAAATTTCGTGCCCGACCTCCACTTCTTCGACCATATCTCCGGAGCTACTTGGCCGATTTTGCTCATCTTCGAAGTTGAATCATGGGAGGCATATACCTTTTAGGGAAAAAAATTTGGGATGATCGGTTGAGCCGTTTGGAAAAAAAAGTGGAGACGGACTGACGGACGGGCGGGCATTTTTTTAATTGCTGATTCGTCATCTCTAGACGATAGCGGATGCATCCTCCCAACTCCCCCTTCGATCTAACCCATGTCACAATAAAATTGTTTGCAGTAAACGTATAGGACCTTTGTATTTCGTACAGGGGTCCAAAAATCTCTTCACTCAATCCGCCACCTAACCCTCTAATAACTAATACATACTGTTCCTCCTCCCAAGTCCCACCTTTTCCCCCCTCAACGCCACCTATTCCTTCTCTAAACACCCTTCCTATTCCACTTCTTAAATCCTCCTGCTGCATCTTGGACAGCCACTGATTCACTTCGAGACCAGGTAACATCCGCTCAACAGACTGACGATTGGACTCAGATGTGTAATAATGTTGAATCTACGTCTCGTCCACTGTCACAAATCGCATAAAAAAGTTCCGTTTATTGCTTTGACAAAGTGCCACATTTTATTTCCTAATTTGAACATGTTGTTCCTTTTACGTTCCATTGAGGTGTCACTACTTACTACTTAACAGCCGCATTAACCCAGGTGGGTCATTGCTGACTTTACAATGTTTCATCCGAGACTCTTGTTAAGAAGTTTCCTAAACTGTGTCGATGATTTGACGAGGAAGGGGCGTTAACTCTTTGCTCAACCCACAAATCTGTTTCCCCGACATCCCGTAGACAAGTCATCAGGTAGTTAAGAGTACTTAGCTTAGCACAAAACTAAAAAAAAAAATTAGGCCCCTCGGACTACGACTTGGACGTAAAAAGAGCACTTGATAGATAGACAGTTACACATCTGGCATATGGCCTCGAGCTAACACACCTTCGATCCTTATGTAATCAAATGCTACCCTATCTACCTACCCAGTCCCTTAGATATCTCATGTAGTTTCATTTAACGATTACCCGACCCAACTTTACGAATTCTTGGGATGTATTCTGACCTGATGACTAAAATGACGTTTTTTTTAAAGTAACGAGTGGGTGAGCTTTTGGGAGTTAAGAAACACAATGTTCGAAATACTTGTGAGTAGATTTTTTTTTCACCCACAACAAGCGTGCAGCCACTTTTTATTTTTAAAAATGTCTTTGCACATCAGCACATCGTTACATCGGATGCATCGTACATGTATCCTAAGGCCTTTATAAAAAGGTTGGTAACCTATGACATAGATAGAGTTTTTTGTTTGCGACGCTATCAGTCAGGTCGAAGACTCGACCATGGTATACAGGGCGGCAATTCTGATGCACTTACGAATTCGCAAAGTTACGAAAGCCATACACTACTATTAGCAAATTACGAATACGTAATCTACGAACGGTATGAGTATTTTTTTGACTTTAAACCTTCTTAACTAAGAGCACGTTGCAAAAATGGGAGCTGTCAAATTTGCGATGTTTTCTTAAAGCAGAACCTTATCTTACAGTGCATAAGCTTTAATTTTGAATGATTTGTTATTTACGCAGGATTCTGCTCTAAAAAAAACATCGCAAATTTTACTGAAATTTGCGATGTTTTTTCAGGACAGAATCCTGCGTAAATAAAAAATTATTCAAAATTAGAGCTAATGTACTGTGAGAGGATGACTCTTATCCAAAAAATATATGAAGTAGAATTCAAAAACTTTAAGTATGAAGTTACAAAGTTGCTCTGAAATAACATCGCAAATCCACTTAGATTGCGATGATTTTTCAGAGCAACTTTCGACCTTCATACTCAACCTTTTTGAATCCTGATTCATCTAGTATTCGTCTAAGAGTCATCCTCTCACAGTACATGAGTTATAATTTGTTATCTATGAAGGATTCTGCTCTAAAAAAACATCGCAAATTTGACAGTTCACATTTTTGCAACGTGCTCTTAATAATCATACTTTTTTTACTCTTTGCCTAAATATAGTTTTCGCAACTATAATTTCAAGTAATCCGTTGGAATCGCAAGAAGACAAAACATCGCAAATTTTATAGATCACATTTTTGCGACACGATGTCAATTCTTTCTAAAGGAATTGTTACTCAAGTCCTTTTGCGAAATTGCAAAATAACCAGTATCAACTGGTTTGACGCAATCATTCATAACTTAAATTAAAATAAGTTGATTGAAAAAGTTTCACACTGCAGTTGCACAAATAAAATGTACTTTACTCACATTTATTTGCTAAAAATACATATGTTTAAAGTTAGCATTGAGCATCGATGCGTTTTTCTTGCTTTTTTCAACTTGTAAAAGTTGATTTTTCTCCGTTTTTCCATACTTTTTCCTCGATGAATTTATGAAGTGAAACGTAATGTACTTTTAATGTTAAACCACTTCAATAAAATGGGACAACATACGAGTTTTCGCTTCAAATATTAATTCATTTGTATACTAAAGCAATCACATTTCACATTTATTCACGTGAATAGTAATTATAGGGAATGTAGTTTGTGTAATTAAAAAAGGAAAGAATAAAAAAATTGTAATTTTTTTTAATCGGGGACATCGTGAAAAACCCATGTTATCATATTTGAATTTCCATACCCTGTTGGTTTAATGTGTTGTGGCGTTTGTAATTAGTGTACTTTAAAAGTATATATGAACATTTTTAGCGCTGTCCAAAAAGTCTTTCCTGATGTGCTTCGTTTAGTTCAACTTTATCTCCGTTTGTTTGACAGTTTTCCGCTCTAAAGTTTATTTTGGCTTACTGGATATGTCGTTGAACAAAGTAGTTGTTTTCATATAATAGAAGATAGAAAATTCCTTTGATTATCATAGCAGAAAAAATTGTCAACGAGAGATACGTCTGTGGACAAACTGAGAGAAATAGCTTTTTTGATACATATTGTTGATATGTTTACAGTAAACATATTTGTTTTAAGCAAATGTTATATTATGTTCGTAATAAAATAATATAAAAACGACAATGCCAGGTTACTTTTCAAATCAACGCCGACTTCACATACGAACGCTGTTAATAACGAAGTTAGCTGATATTTTGACATTTCTGTTCAATTCTTTTGTTTTGAAAATCGAGGACAATGACATATTGATTGCGTGTGAAGTTAGCGACGATTTGAAAAGTGAACATTGACATAAATGAGGTTAACAGTCTTTTGTCTAATCTTTACAAGTAATACTCAACGTGAAGTTAGCCGCAGTTGCGACCGAAGCAGGGGGTGACAGTCTTTTGTTCTGAACCAGGGGCGTGACAGTCTTTTGTTTCGATCTTTGCAAGTAATATTCAGCATGAATTTAGCTGCAGTTGCAACCGAAGCTAACTTCATTGTAAAAAAATCAGCTGATATTTTTGAACTTTTCAATGAAGTCAGCTGATTTTGGTAAATTTATGAATGAAATCAGCTGACTTCGTTTGCAATGAAGTTAGGTTCAGTCACAACTGCAGCTAACTTCACGTTGAATACTACTTGCAAAGATCAGAACAAAAGACTGTCACGCCCCTGTTCTGAACAGTGCAAATGCTATTCAGAGTGAAGTTAGCTGCAGTTGCGATCGTAGCTAACTTCATTACAAACAAATCAGCTGATCTCATTCACAAATTTACCGAAATCAGCTGACTTCATTGACAAATTTAAAAAATCAGCTGATTACTTTGCAATGAAGTTAACAACGATCGCAACTGCAGCTAACTTCAATCTGAATATCATTTGCACGATTCAGAACAAACGACTGTCACACCCCTGCACCGAAGCTAATTTCATTGCAAAAAAAATCAGCTGATTTTTGAACTTTTCAATGAATTCAGCTGATTTTGGTAAATTTATGAATGAAATCAGATGATCTTTTTGCATTGAAGTTAGGTTCGGTCTCAACTGCAGTTATTTTCACGTTGAGTACTTGCAAAGATCAAAACAAAAGACTGTTACGCCCCTGCACTTTTCTCAACCCACTCGTCTAGTGCGTCATCGGCTTACGTCAAAGTATGATAAATTTCATAACGAAATGCATAAACTTCCATGGACATAATTTTTCGTCGCTTAAGATATGCATTTGGTCATGAAATTTGAAATACTTTGACATGATTCGCCGTCGCACTAAACGCGTGAATTTTCGAAACAAGAGAATTGTGTAGAAATTGCAGCTTAAAGTTGAATTGAATTTTCTATGAACGCTATTCTCAATTCTTTTGTTTTGAAAATTAAGGACAATGACGCGTGAAGTTAGCGACGATTTGAAAAGTGAACATTGACATTTTTAAGCAATGAGCTGTCATCCGGTTAGTTCAAACAAAGATTTTTTCAAAAAATGTCGGAATGTGCGATTGTGAAACGTGTTCACTTTATTACAGGGGGTGACAGTCCTTTGTTCTGAATCGTGCAAATGATATTCAGATTGAAGTTAGCTGCAGTTGCGATCGTAGCTAACTTCATTACAAACAAATCTGCTGATTTTTTAAATTTGTCAATGAAGTCAGCTGATTTCGGTAAATTTGTGAATGAGATCAGCTGATTTGTTTGTAATGAAGTTAGCTACGATCGCAACTGCAGCTAACTTCACTCTGAGTAGCATTTGCACTGTTCAGAACAAAAGAGTGTCACCCCCTGACTTTATTATAAAATGTTATAGAAGTTGTTTTAACAGTAACAACACGTTTCGATAGGTAATGTGTACCCAAATGAATGGACAGGTGTGTCACAATAACCTTTCCAACGTTTGATAGTGTCACCTGGAACTTTTCCGTCTTTTCATTACATTTTTGTAAACATTTTATTTTATATTCGGGACAAATATCATATACATGATGTATGCAAATACGTTTCGTTTTACATTTACAAGCAACAGAGATATAAATAATAATTTAAATTGAACATCAAATTCCATGAAATTAAAGAATATTTTTAATCGTTTTTTTGCATTTCCATGGAAATTAAAATTGATGTCGAATGTTTGTCCATTATGTACTACAGTAATTTTTCATTACAAAACATATGAAATCTCGGTAAAATGAGTTTACTTGGCAACGAGTAGTGAGTTGCATTTAGTTCACTCTTCGAGGAAATGAGTTGTAGATTTTATGTTGAGTTTTCTTACCCGTTTTTCTAGTATAAACATTTTTGAATTCTGAGTCGCATTGGAGTTTTTGCACGTTTTCTAGCTATTTTACTGACATATCATAATTGAAACACCAACTTTTCATTAAACCTGTACCTGCACTTCGAGTGTCGTCTTTCTTCTCTATTTGTTGCGCATAGAAGTTTTTGCTTTGATATTTCATGGAATTGTTGTAGTAACACTTCCGTGTATGTGTGATCCAACAATTTACGAAAAGCTCTTTTGCACACATCAACAATCGTAACGTGCCGGTTACTAGTATTGTTCCAGTTGAATGTCAATATTTGTTATATGCATGAGAACATCACAGTTACTTTGTCATAACATCACTTGGATCCCACTTTTAGAACTTTTAGTTTTATTTTCATATTTAGCTTTAACGAGTGCAACCAAATAACTTTTCTCTGGACAAATAATTTGCAAGTTGAATGCTATTGAAGTAAATCGGCATTGTCGGCTCTGTGTTGTGAGTAACTTCTTTTGTAACGAGTAAAAAAACAGCTTGCGGTGTGATGCTCCAGGAAGTTACACGAAAAAGCCTCTGTTAAAAATTCATTCACAAAACTGAGTATTTTTGAAGAATTTCATCCGATTTTTTGTTCATTTCTTTGCCTCAAAGCTTTGAGGCGGATATCGTTCTCTGCACATCGCCGACATTAAAACTATGTAATTTCACATAGAAAATAATTAACTAACGAACGAAGCTTTATCTTTACGTTTCCAACAAAATTACGTCAAAAGAAACCGTAACACGAGTCTCTTCTTAATTAAAACACTCGTACATACATCTCGTTAAAAACCAAGACCATTTTATCGGGTTACCATCTTTTAATGAGAAAAAAATAAACTTTCAAGATTTTCATCTTTTAAAATGGTTTTTTTTCGGGATACAGGAAATGACATAGAATAAAAATGTCATGCACATTAGTTGGGTGAAATATGGTTCCATGATGCCAATAAACGCAATTTGGATTAAAAATGTATTGTTGATAAGTTGTTAAAGGCAGAAACGACCGATGAAATGCTGGGACGAAATTTCTAAAACCAAATTTTCTGTTCATAAATTACGTAACGCGTCGGGGAGGAGAACTCGTGACAAGCTAGACAGAGTGTGACAGAGAGGAGGGGGTCAGTACCCGTATCATGTCACGTGAAATTTATGAACAAGCTTAAAAATACTCTGAATCTGTTGGGAGCTTCACTGAGCTCTTAGTAAGACACAAAAGTAACACCATTGCTTAGTTCAACTTAGATTTATTCTCGGTGCCATTATACTGAATGTAATCAATTTTCAATTCACGTGTTACCCATATTCGTTACAGTAAAACAATTAGCGAGATGTTTTTTTTAGAGATTGTAAACTTGTAGAAAAACAAATACAGAAGACTTCAACTCTAAGCATAGGAAACGTTCAAAAATTCGACAATTTGATAAATGTTGATATAAATCGAAAAATCAATACTCAAGACTGATATTTCGAATTTCAACGAAAAATGTTCTAAGAAATTCCATATTACGTATTGGTATTGTGCAGCGTAAAACACACAGTAGCGCGGGTTAATAATCAAGAATTTCGAGAGCTATGCGGAATTTTCCAGTTTGCAGAGCTTTCGATAGCTTTACAGAATATTCAGAACTTTCGTTAAATTTTGAGAACTTTCCAAAATTCCAGAACTTTCGATATCTTTCGTACATTTTCCAGAATTTTCGATGAGCCACCCCTCCACTACTGCTCAATGCTTTAGCGTCCCAATAGGGTGACAGGGGCAGGAAGGACTCAGAAAATCCATTTTTTGCGTTACGTAATTTATCAACGGTTCCTTATTAAGTAGCGACTACTACTTTATGTTCTGCCCTTGTTGTCCGTCCGTCCGTATATGCACCCCTCACCGGGTAATTACCGATGATTAGCCGGAGAATCACCGATTATTATCCGGTGAATCATCGGTGATTCCTCTGTAAATCATCGGTGATTTCCTGGTGAAACATCGGTGATTCCTCTGTAAATCATCTGTGATTCCCCGGTGAATCATCGATGATTCGCGAATAAATCACCGATGATTTAGGTCCAAAATTAACTTATTTCACTACACTCTATAGGCCATTCTCAACGAAACGTACGACACCTACTATCCTCTTAACGTCGTTATCATAAACTAAAGATAGTCTGTTCCGAATGTCAAAATTCTCAAATAAGTTTGTCTGCTTCAAATGTCAAGTGTATAGAATGTGCTGCCATCTATTTTCTTTAAGAACTGCTTATCGATACTTTCCTACCCATGACAATGTTTTATTGTGTTTTACTTGAGTTTGTGATGCATGCAAAAATTTACAAACTCAATTTAAACCCGAAACAGGAAATGTGTCGGTTTCAAACTTCCGAACTTCCGCCACTGTACATACAAACAAATACTGAAACGATTGAATCCGGTTATGAACGAAAGCCCTTCTGAAAGTGCCCGTCGTCGCTCCGCTCAATTTTCACACTTCAAGACCTTTAATAGCTTTTTCACAGTTGATTTAGTAGAAAAAATTTTCATTTCCAAAAAAAATTGTTTTTTTTTAATTTCATTTTTAAGATTTTAAAAGCCAATGCAACTTGGCATTAAATTTGAGATTCTTGGAAAACTTCAAAAAAATTTTTGGACCCGTACGAAGCATAAAGGTCCTATAAGTTTACTACAAACAATTTTATTGTAACATATGGTAGATCGAGGTGGGAGGGGGAAATGCATCTATTATAGTCGTGAGATGACGAATCAGCAATAAAAAAAATGTCAATCTGTCTGTTTGTCCGTCCGTCTCCACTTCTTTTTCAAACGGCTCAACCGATCACCCTAAACTTTTGTTCCCTGAAAGGTACATGCCTCCCATGATTCAATATCGAAGATGAGCAAAATCGGCCAAGTAGTTCCGGAGGTCGAAGAAGTGGAGGTCGGACATGAAATTTTCGAGGGTCGATGAAACTTATTCGCAAATATCTCAGCAAGTATAGCACGGAAATTCCTCATTTTGAAATGAAAGCATTTGATGTTACAAAACTGGAAAAAAAATTTGTGGGAATTGGGTCAGGGGTCTGGGCACTGGGACCAATGGAGTGGACGAAATTGAGATTCTTGGCCATATACGAAAACAGTTTTTCGTCTATATTTCCTTAACTATGCAATATGGAGATTTTATATATAGCTGTGGTGAAAAGGATTTTTGGAACGAAAGCAACATGGGTGTGTGTGGTTGAAACGAAATCTGGAACAGTCCGAGCTCTAAGATTTACTGTCAAAGGTAAAGTTGTACAGAATTAAATTTCAGCGAACACGTGTTTCATGGTTTTGGGGAAATATGGCACAACCCTGGTATATGGCCACTTATAGAACTGGGCAGGATGACCCGAATCTCCAGAACTATGTGAGGTAGAAAGTTGCTTCCAAAGGCAAAGTTGTAGAGAATAAAATTTTAGAGAACACGTGTTTCAGGGTTTTAGGGGAAATGGCTAAGTCCTTGGATGTAAGCTTTTCTAGATTTGAATGGTCTGAGACGTACTTCGGTAGGGCTTTTGACATAACCTTGGGTAATTTCAATGGATCTTTGAAATTCTTACAGTTATAAAAGAGTCTCTTTGCCACATCTATCCTGTTTGCCCATCATTTATTCTGATACGTACGGGTCTTTGTTTATGTTTTTTTTTAAATTTTGAGAAATTTGTTTTAAAAATTGAAAAATTAGGATTTTTTTCAAAATGCATAAGTTTTCGTTATTGATAATTTTGTTCCCCGACGCTTATATCAGAGTTCGAACTAGGTCCAAAAACCGTTTTCAGTCGGATCGGTGTTTTTTCATTTACACACAATCCCCCTTCCTTTTTGTTCGATCTCCACAATGTTACGGTAGAGCTAAAGTGTAATCCCCTTCCTTGTTCGGTGTTAAAAATGTAACGAAAACAAATGAACCGAAGACGATGCGAGTGCTTTCCATAAAAGTTTGCACAAATTGTGTGGGAAATATTTTGTTGAAGAATGGTGTAGAAAACAATAAAGAACCAAGTAAATTAATTATCAGATACTCTCGTGCTTTGAGAATTATTTTTTTTGTAAGCATCTTAGTATCATACTCAAGATCCGGGAAGCGCTTGAAATTTCTTTTTAAATACTTCGTGAATACGGGTATATCTTCTTTCAGCATACCATTCACTTGTTCGAAATAGCGTATCCACCGTATCCACCATAGCAAGCATATCATATAACGTGAAAAGTCGAAAGAAATTATTTCTAAAGTTTATTAAAAGCTTCTCTCCAAAATTACTTTTTTTAATTGAAAATATTCATTTTTATTCATTAATGAATACATTGTAGAGAGTAAATAAAAATTCAATTTTGGCGTAAAGTTAAGTCAAAATTAAAAAAAATATTTTTAAAAAGAAACGAGGCTTTGTCTCAATTCATTTACTTCGTTAAAATGTTATGGGTTTTAGGTGAGTTCACGACAAAATTAGGATGTATGCTTTTTATGAGGGATTTGTCGACTTGTATGTTTTCTTTCATTTTATTTTGAAGAGGGTAGACATTTTAAACAGTATTGAACTAAGTGACGACAAATGCATTATGACAAGTTTGGAAATTTATCTTTTCCGCTATAATTAGTGTGACCAGCGAAAGTGTCGGAAGTATAGATGGTAGGAAACATGAGATAACGTTTCTCCATCTCAATAATCTGTTTGTGTGAAAACACATTATTGAGATGGAGAAACGTGACGCAAGTCCAAGTGATTTTCATGACTTGAATTCCTATCTGTAATCTGTAACATTATTTTGAAGAAATTTTTCTCTTAATGACGCATAATGACATTCTGCAAAAACCCAGAGTGCACACTGCTTACTAAAGAGCCATCTGTCGGAATCTTTTTAACTAATGAAAATTTGTATGGAAAAGGTCGTAATTTTCTGAAACGTTTTTCCTTTTTGAGTTGATACATTTGCAAATATTTGTAAACGTCAAAAGCCAAAAAGATGGCGGCCGTTTTTATGTGCAATCATCAAGTCAAAACTTTTGGCATTGATTCCTGACTTTTAGATAATGTTTTATGTCATTTAAATTGATTATTCAGTTAAAGATAAAGTGAGCAAACACATTGGTCGAAAATATCATGCGTTTTGAAGTGTTTATTAAGTGGAAAAGCTGAAAGACTGACTTTTGCAGTGAAATATTGGAATTCACATTTCTACCAAATGTAAATTTTTTCTTAAAAAAGTTTCCGCAATTTTATTTGGGAATAGGTTAAGTATGTAATGACGACATAAGTATTCGTTTTCATTTGAGACTTTAAGAGAAAAATGTTACAGAAAATTGCTACTTTTTCCATACAAATTTTCATTAGTTGAAAAGATTCCGACAGATGGCTCTTCAGTAAGCAGTGTACACTCTTAAGGACTCGTCAGACGGTACTCAAAAAAAAGTATCTGTCAACTATCTGTCAAACTTAATGGGTTTTTGCAGAATGTGTTATCAGATTCCGATATCAGTTAGGTTGACGATTTGGTGCGTCATTATGAGAAAAATTTCTTCAAAATAATGTTACGCCTTCCAAGGTTTCAATTTTCTACGCTTCAACCAACTCGGGTGACATATCTAAATCACATTAAATTTTTTAAGCCGCCACCGTGATCAAACTGGACCGAGGCGCACTCAACTTCTGTTCGTCATCATCAAAAAAATATTCTAAGCTGTTGCTAAACATAACTCTTTGTACGAGAAAAATTCTCTTGAATTTTTTGACAGTGAGTGGATTTGCGTCACGGCTTGTATGTATCGAAAAATTTCGAGTCCTATCCATATTCTGATCCCAAATTCATCCCTGAAAAAGTTGCCATCGTACGGACGAAATCCTAGGCGCTTGAATGGCCGCTTAATGGAATGGAATGTTTTCCCCTACGGTTTTAATCCTAAAATTTTCAACGTCTGTAATTCTACTCCTTCGTTTAATGACTAGACAGTGACAAAAAACATTCGACTGAATCCCTTGTTTTTACTCATTTTTTAGAAAAAAAAATTTTTTTGATCACAAGGCAAGGGTGGCACGCTCACACTGAATACTTCCGGACCTCTTCGCCATTTCGTTGTTGTTGAAAAGAGTGACCTTAAAAGTCTCCTATTTCGTCACCCTCAAGAAAGTCAACAAAATTTATGCCATTAAGTGAATCAGAATTTTCGTCGTTTGTGATCCAAATAACTAGTTGTTTGCATCAGTTACTTTCGGCTCTCTTTTATGAACCGAAAATACTTTCGGCTCTCTTTTAGAGAACTCAAAATACTTTCACATCATTTGACTTACTGAGGTCTGCACTTTTTCATGTTCGGAACTTGGGAAGTGAAAATTACGATTTTCGTTGTTGGGGTCGTCAAAATTACGATTACATGCAATTGACAATTGACATTTTTTTACTTTCGGCTCTAATATGAAGCATGTGAAACTCAATACGTCACTTGAAAAAGCACTTTCGGCTCTCGTTCTTGTGATGTAAATAACTATGCGTTGGAGTGAAGAAAACGTACTTTGATAATTGAAAAATATGAAATGCAAAACTTAAAGAAAAGATGACATGAAAGGATTTACGGACTGCAAAAGTAAAGTTTTGATTTGTTCAGTATTTAGGAAACATTCTTTCGAGAAAGTCATAACATTTTTTGCCCAGATGTAGTCTAATCAATCGATAGTTTTATGAAGTCGAAAATAGAGAAAATATCTCTATACATTGAAAGTGCTGTGACGCATCAAATTCAGTGCCATAGCTGGATGGTTGCGCTCCCCCTATAAAATTGTTACAGTCTCTAAGAAGTTAAATTTATTTACTTTTCTTTACAATTTCAAAGAAAATATCAAAAGTTTCCTTCGCTTTGAACGGAGAAACGTGGCCCACGGCGCTAAGTTATTATGTCGTTAAATCAAATTAAGTGGAAACTTGCAAGTCAAATTTTTATATTTCTTTACGAACTAATGGCCCATAGTATAAAGTATTTCTCATTATAAAATCTATGTGGAAGCCTAAGTCTTCAAAAATTTTTCCTTTGAACTGAATCGTTTGTTTAATTCAATCAACGCTGCTATAAAAAATAAATTTCGCTCGCTACACTCGTGTAACTTAAACAAAATAACGAATACATAAATTGATATGGTTCACTTACTTAAGGTGAATTATGTACGATACGTGACTAGATGCCATTTCGCCGAACATGGAAAAAATATTTCAAAATAAAAACCATTTAATGATTAAAAGTTTCTCTACATACTCGTGTAGGCAATGTAGTTCAATCAATCACAACATAATTTATTTAAAATGTTTTTTAAATGATTCCTTATGGCTTATGGTGAATTAGTTGTAAATTTATTGTTTCATGTTACATTTACTTAATAGTATATTACAATGACCCCACAGTAAACCAACAGAGAAACGATAACTCACCAATCAATTCATTTGTTCTATGAAAATCTCTGATAAGCGTATTATATCCTGGCGAAAAAAAGAATAGAATCCTCGAACTCCAAAATACAGTGTAGTATTGTCGCTGCCTACCTAGTGTTTGAACTCCCAGATCGTACAGAAGGACTCAGAGATAAAAGAAATGTGGATGCGTATAGTTCACACTATTGGCTATTTGCACATGTGTAAGTCTAAACAGCTTTAAAGTCGATTTACATATATGAAACAAAGATTTTCTCAGCAGATGGTCAGCCTGCTTTACCTCATTCGTTGTCGGGTTGTCAATGATTTCCATCTTGTTATTTAACAAGCGCAGTTTGACTCGACATCATCATCTTATATTTTATAGACCTAAGGCGTCATTCATACTGTACATTATTAGAGAGTTCGAGTAAAGTGTTTTATACCCAAATATACAACATATACAAATATTTATGAGTTATAACCTATAATTTTACGTTATAAGTTATGTTTTAACGTTTTAAGTGACAAGTTAACGTTATAAGTTAAAAGTGTTAAAGTCAACGTATAGACCCAACTGGTCCGGACCAGTCATTGAACTGATTCAAACTGGTTAGGACCAGTCCAGTTATGAAACTGATCCGGAACAGTTTAGACTAGCAATAAAACTGGCCCAGACCAGTTTCGACGAGTAATGAAATTGTCACGTGTCTCTTTGAACCAGTTATGAAAATTATATGGACCAGTTTGTTTCAGTTGTGAAACTGGCCGGACCAGTTTGTTCCAGTTGTGAAGCTGGTCCGGGCCGGTTCAGTCCAGTTATGAAACTGGTCCGGACCAGTTTGGTCCAGTTCTAAAACTGGTCCGGACCAGTTTCGTCCACTTATGAAAGTGGTCTTTCACAGTTATTAAACAGGTTTGGACCACTATTTGTCAATTCAATGACTGGTCAGAACCACTTGGATATATAACTGGACTTTCGTTAATTTGCTAATTATAGCATGATTACGGAAAACATTTTATGATCGCGTTGAACTTACTATGTTGGACATGTTATAAAAAATAAATAAAAAAGTCATAACTCAGTCAGGACAGCAAATCTTGTTAGAACTATGGGGGGGGGGTGTTTTGGAGTGTATCCGGAGTGCTATAAACAGAACCTCTAACCAGTTTGGAGTCATTGACTTTGTGGATTTTATAGCAAGCGTGACGTCATTTATGAACAGTCCCTTATATTTGTGACAAAAATCGGAACAAGTCTACATAAATATATCTTTCTCTCAGGGGAATTTCCTTATACTGAAAACAATTTGACATCATTGTCTCTCGGCAAGGCTTCAGACAATTCGAAGAATTGAAGATATGGAGTTAGTAACACATCTCGATCAGCTAATTCTCTTTAGTTGTGTTCTAAACTAGTGAAATGAAGTACTTTTTCATAACGTTATTATTTGCTATCACAAATTTGTAACTGGATCATTTGTATAATTTTCTAGACAATAACGATAGTTGTCACGCAAATCCAAAGTATACCCCAGTTTAACGTCATTAAAAACAGTTTTAGCAAAAAAAAAAAATGTTTTGTTCGATCTATTACAGATTACGATAATAAAACATGTGTACCATGTGAAGCCAATTGTGCTTCATGCCAGGAGAGACCCGACCATTGTACTAGCTGTGACCACCACTTAGTCATGCACGAAAACCAGTGTTATTCTGCCTGTCCGGCACACACCTATGAAACAGAGGATTACAAGTAAGTTATTAATTAATTTCAGAGTATAACAAGCTTTTTGTTGTGTAGCTTAACCCTCTATTCCAATTACATATTTCTATATGCTGCCATGTATGTATCCTAAGATATCTATATGTGGTATATGCGCGAATAAATATTGGAATCGTTGTTTTTGTGTATTGTACGTTTGACAGAATGTATTGTGCCGTTTAATTGGATTTTATAATAGAATGCAAAGGGTATTCCTGTAACTGAAGCTAATACAAGAGGAATATAATCGAGATTTCATCATTGTACTAATAAATGCAAGTGCTCTTCAATTTGTAGGTCGAATTGTTTTTTTTTTAATTTCCAAGTATTTAGAAAGCAATTATCAGAATTGATATGGGAGAATTGATGTTTAAGTCCTTCATTGTTACCACTGGAATATATTATTGTAATCCCCTATGGGTGAAAAGTATCGTATCATACCTAGGGATGGAAGATATTTGTTCCCCATGATGGTTATCACAACAAAAACCTCTTAAAAGGTAGAATGTGACGCATTCCGTAAGTCCGCTTCCAAAATTGACGATATCGCTTGAGGTGATACAATCTACCTTTTAAGAGGTTTTTGTTGTGATATCAGTCGTTTTGGAAGTTTTCAGTTGTTATAAATAAAATTCATGTGAAAAATTTTCTATTTTTCGAAAAAAATTTTCTCCGAAAAAAATTTTATCAGAAAAGAAAATATTCATAGCACAAAAATTTCTCCGAAAAAAATTGTGTTCGAAAAAAAAATTGTCTCCGAAAAATTTGGTCTCCAAAAAAAAAATTTCCTCCCAAAAAAACATTTCTCCAACAAAAACAATTCTCCAAAAAAATTTTCTCAAAAAAAAAAATTTCACAACAAAAACAGTTTTCTCCGAACAATTTTTTCTCCCACAGAAAATTTTCTCGACAAAAATTTCTCGAAAAAAAAATTTTCTCCGAAAAAAAAGTCTCCAAAACAAGTAGTTTTTCTCCAAACAAAAGTTGTTCTTCAAAAAAAATTTTCTCAAAAACATTTCTTCAAACCAAATCTTTTTTGTGTGAGAAAAGTTTTTCTCCAAAAAAAAATTTTCAGAAAAAAATTTTTCTCTAAAAAAATTTTCTCCAAAAAAAATTTTTCTCCGAAAACACCTTCGTCACCTTTGTGGCACCTTCGGCTGCCTTCTGAACACTTCGTGTCACCTTCGGCTACCTTCTGAACACTTCGTATCACCTTCGACTACCTTCGGAACATGTCGTGTTACCTTCGGCTACCTTCGGAACACTTCGTGTTACCAATTCTTCTTACTGATTCATATAACTTTCCTGAAGAAACCAACTGTCAAGGTATTCCTATCAGAATGTAGCAAAAAATCCAAGATAGCGTCACTTCGACAGTTGGCAGCCACTTTCTTAAAATGCTAAAAAATTCTCCTGACCAAATTCTATAACTTTCTAGAAGAAACCATCTCTCTAAGTGTTATCATTCCGGAGCTAAAATTCGAAAACCCAAAGAAGCATAATTTATACCTAACAAAATCCAAGATGGTTTCACCTTGGCAGATTTCTGAAAATTTCGTGATCAAACTCTATAACTTTCCCGAGAAACCAACTCTCTAAGCATTGTCATTCCGAAGCTAAAATTCGAAAACCATAAGAAACCTAATTTATTGCCTGGGAAAATTGAAGATGGCGCCGGTTTGACTGCTGGCATCCATTTTCTTAAAATCCCAAAAAAATTCTCCTGACCAAACTCTATAACTTTCTCGAATAAACCAACTCTCTAGCTATTGTCACTCCGGAGCTAAAATTCGAAAACTCCGAGCATTACCTAAAAAACCGTCAAAATTGACCACTTTTCCACATGCCACGGCTTTTATTTGGGGCCGAAACTGACGTTCTCCGAAAATTTCATGAAGATCGGCTGTCTAGTTTTCGAGATCGAAAATTATTAATACATAGAACATAGATAGAAACCGACAGATCAGAAAAAAAAAATTTCATAATGAGAGAATATTAGAAAAATCCATTGGCCATAGAAAAATTGCATTTTCAAACCTCGATATCTCAGCCAATTTTCAACCGATTTTGATGAGTCTGGGCTCGTTGGAAAGCTGCTGCGAAGTATTTTTTTAATAATTTTGGAGGAAGAGAGGGGCAAGGAGAAAAAACTCAAAAGTTCGCCTATATATGGCTCCTTGTCCCAAGGGTTTTTGCATGGAGTTTTTTGGGTTTGTGAACGTTTTTTTTTAGGTGTGGGGACTGCGTCACGTCCTCCGCTACCGCTGCGGGCATGATATACAAAATTTATCTTCCGAAGTGTCACTTTGGGGCGTCGGTATCGTCACCTGTGTAACGAATTTCATCTCTTTCACACAAACTGGACAAAACACATTCGTTCCCCAGGTGACATGGTAGTGACAATGTATGGGTCACCAACGAAACTAGCTTTAGGATTTCCTCGAACCGAGCGAATTACGGCATTCGATTCGCTTCGACCGAATACTTGAAAATTGATGGAATATCCTATTTTCCCCTCTCGTACTACAAATAACTTTAAGCAGAGCATTTCTGCCGTCATGAGTAGACAAAACTTAGAGAAAATCAGCGAAATTCGCCGAAAAAGCGACAAAATTAAACAAAAGATTCTAAGCGATTGCTTTGTTTGATTTTGTCGCTAACTTGGTTTTTGTTTCGGCGAAATTCGTTGATCTTCCCTAAGTTTTTCTCCTTATGACGGCAGTATTTCGAAAGACAGTATTACAATTTTCGCAGCGTAATTGCGACCTTTCATTTCCATCTCTAGTTATATAAAGAGTTCTTTACATGGTAAGATCGTCGAGAATTATTGACATTCGATAAAACGATCGATTTTCTAACCGCACGAATGTAAAGAACTGCACTAGCCTAAAAAAATAGGAACTTGTGTTTGACATTTGGATTTTTCATTGAATTCTTCCAATAATTGAAATGTCAGACGAAAGTTCTAATTTATTTTGAGGCGAGTTTATTGCACACGATAAGGTTGAGAATGTAAGTTTTTCTGAATTTTTTTTTTTGCGATTTGTCGCTAGAGCAACGAGTGAAAAATATTCGAACCTCTTGGGTGGCTACAAGCGAAATCGACTAAAATCAACCGTTCAAGAGAGACACGTAAATAACTTATAGCAACGCTTACAACTAGGATGTACTTCATGAATGATCCCTAGCGTAACATTTTCATTAATTTTTCCGACTTCCGTGTTCCATATTGGTCCTTCACATTCTGCCTCATTCCAAATATTAAAAAACTGAAGCTTTCCGGCTGAACTTTTCCACCATATTTTAAACACATACATTTCTTTAATTCCAATTTCACATCATTTGAACAATATGTTACATTTTTAAAAACTAAAAGATAGAGTGTGAGATTCAATTAATGAACTCTGCGACAGAAATAAGACTGAACGACTAACATGTTGAAAATCGATATCGAAAATACTTTTTGTGAACGAATGTTTGCAAATTGCAATTCTTTTTACCAGAGCTCTTTTTATTCCATTCGTTTGCTCCTTGCCGTTAAATCGTCTTACACAAAACCGTGACATATTTGCTTTATGAAAGCTGAAACGTACAGAAATTGAGCGTTCTCTTTAGCTGTGTCAATATGGTGACGATGGTAGTTTTTCTTCATCGTTCCATCGTGCCATGTAGGAATACACTTTATATCGTATAGGTAGCGAGTCGATGTTGAAAATTATTTGAAAGGATCAGCATTGGTGAAATGTTTGCCAAATGAAAAATGTTGGAATTCGATGTGGGTGAAACAAACGAGTGAAGTGTCGTCAAAATTTTAATGATTTGCAGCAACTAAGAGAATGAAACTCTTCTTTTAGTGTTATTGTCGTGGCAATGTGCCTATTAGGTCGAATTCAGAACGAATCGACAGAAGTGTTTAGCATTTCGCTGACAGTTTTTGTGCAATGTAAAGATTAGTCGGAAGAATGAGAACTGAAGTATGCTGCGTATCATTGTACATGCAATGGCATAATAGTTTTCTAGCTTTTGAAACAACCCAACTTTTTAAACACCCTTCCAGTCGTGATTGTCGATAGAATTGACCTATTTTCGTACTTCTCAGTTGGAAGGACTGGCGCAGTTTTTTCCGAAGTGATTGAGAACGGATTGAAAGATTTCGCTCCACTTGGATATAGTTTCATCATCCTCTAAAAAGGTGTTAGGTGTTAGTTAGAATGTAGAAAAATTCTCCGAAGGTACGTATAATACAAATATACACCGTGCACGAGCGTAGCGTAATAGTTTATTACATATTTGGTCAAGTATGTGAGTCATTATAGCACGAGTTTGAATGTGTGCGTGAGTATATATCCGAGTTTGAATATTCGTAAAACGAATGAAGGCAAAGCCGGAACGAGTTTTATGATTTTCAAACGAGGATATACGAGAGCACATGTTCAAGCAAGTGCATTTGACTCACTTATTTGGCCAATTATGTAGTACAATTTATCACATTAGCGTTCGGCTAGTTGAAAACACTAACAATTTTATGTAACACACACAACACTAGCAAATGCACCAAACAATCACTAATATTTTATTCCACGGAGCAATGAAATTTATTTCATTTTATCATCCAAATGGCATTCGGTACAAACACAAACATTGATTTTAACAACAGCCAACAACCATGCTCAATTCATTCGGTACACTTTGATCAAAATTCATCGAACATTCACACTGCATTGTATTCGAATAAATGACATTTGCAAATTTCGTACTTTTTCGGTAAGTACTTTATGGGTACAGGTTGTAGTGATTGTAAAGTACTTTACGGTCACAGGTACCTGCGATTGTAAAGTACTTTAGTAACGTGTTACCATTAAGTACTTTACCGTTTCAGATACCTCCGTAAAGTACTTAGCGCTAGTTTCGTAGGAACTGCAACATAAAGTGAAACTTACAAAAGTGGGTATCATACATAAAAACCACAACTTACCGGGCGCTGATGTGATAAAATGTATTTACAAGTTTATTGAATGTTTAAAGAGCGTGAGCTTAAGATTTTCGCTCACGCGGGTACTTTTACTCAACATACAAGAAATTGTGCAAATGGAGTAGATTTTGTCAATCATTTTCGGAAGAAAAGGTGAGTTTTCGAAGAAAATATCAATTTGAAAACTTAATTGTTAAAAATTAAATAAGTTAACTTAATACATCAACTTCAAGGAAGTGAAAATCCATCCCTCCATTAAAAATTGCGATGCGACTAAATTGCTCGTTTCGCTCCAGCTGCAAGCTCTATTCTTGTTACAATTTTTTCTATTCTGTTTCAATATTTTGTGATTCAAGAGAACGAAACATAAAATTCGACATTCTACGAGAAATTCTCTCCAGAAATGTTAAATGTCACTAATTGAAAATTGAGCTTTACCATATCTCGTGTGGAGATTTCTCTCGTATTAAAATCTTTCAAATATTCGAAATAACAAAAGAAAAATGGCGAGGAAAGACCACACTGGAGAGAAATTGTCATCAGACAAAACGTCAACAAAACTCCATCTTCACACCGCATTTGCCACTAGAAATGACGTTTTTTCGAGCGAAAACATGTGCAAGGGACCCGTACGTATCAGAGATGTAGCAAACAGAATAGATGTTGCATAAAGACTCGATCGTATCTAAGTGAATGTTGCATAACTCAGAAGTGTATGAAATGACGTCCACATTAAAGAGAATTGGAAATTGCCGAAAGGGCAGTATTGAAAAACCCGCCCGAAGAAACGGTGTAAAAAAATTCTCCGAACGCACAAAATTGACCTCCAAATAGAGGAAAATGTTCTCCTCAATTTTGTCTACAACCACATACTTCCATAGACAAAAATGTTTCCCTCAATTTGCTCAACAACATAGCATTTGCTTGCAACATAGCAAAAGACATTTTTTTTGGTTAGGGCCGACCCTAGGACCGATATGAGACCCGCGTGAGCCCTAAGCAAAGGCAAAAGTTCTTCCATAAATTGTCGGCCGTGCCGAGATCTTTCAAACAAAAAAAAGTTTTCGACTGGTTACAAACGTCGTGGTAAACGCATAAGACCCCTTTTCGAAGAACTTCGTTCTTCGTACGGGTCTAAAAACAAGTAGGGCCTTAGTCGGGACGCCTCTTTAGGGCTCTAGCTAGGTCCAGCGACCCAAAGTAAAAAAAATGTATTCTATAAATGGTTAGACATTCCCAGATCTTTCAATCAAAAAATTTTTTTGAAAATCGGAAAATATTTACTCGAGTTATGCACAAAAACAGGTATGGCCCTTGGAGAGTTTTAGAGCCCTGACTGAGTCCAGGCGTTCAGATTCAAAAAGTTTTCTTCCATAAATTGTAGGGAATTGTTTTGTCTTTTGTCTTTGACCCTTTTTCGAAGAACTTTGTTCTTCGTACGGGTGTAAAAATTTACCCTTTTCCTAACTTTGGAGTTAAAATGGAAATTTTATCATCTGAACTGTCACTTTGGCTTTGTATACGTATAGAAATGTCACAATGAATAGCGGTTATACACATACGTTGTATTACCCTCGGGGAAAAAGGAATTTCCAACTCGAGCGATGATCTCGAGCGGAGCGAGAGCCTTAATTCTATTGTACGGGGTACTTTTCAAAATTATATTCGACAAAATTATATTTTTGATGTAAAAATAATGTATTTTTCATGGAAAATAATGGAAACTTCATGGATAATTATGTAAAATTTATGTAGATTATGTAAAAAAGACGGACAAAAGATGGAAACATGATTTACATAACTTTTCCTTTATTTACATAAATTTTACATTTTCCATCTTTTGTACATCATTCTAACATGATTTACATAAGTTATAATATTATTTGTCCATAAACTTTCCATTAATGTAAAAATAATGGAAAATTTATGTAAATAATGGAAAAATGATGTAAATAATGTTAAAATGATGTGAATGTTTTCCAGTTTGGAATGTAAAAATGATTGGAAAATGATGTGGCAAAATACATCGTTGTTACGTTAATTATACTTCTTCTATACATCTTTTTTACATGATCTGCATAAATTTTAGTTGATTATCCATTAAATTTGCATCATTTTTCCATGAAACACAACAACAACACAACATGAAACACAAAACTACATTATTTTTACATCAAAAATATAGTTTTTTCGACTATAATTTTGAAATATACCCATATGCGCTTGAGAATTTTCCGTATTTATTTATTTATTTAACCAATGACTTTAAAATGCATTTTCTTCTTCTCACTCTACATAAAAGATTACATAAAAAACTTTAAGTGGACTTCTAAATCACATTTTCTTTGGATCAAATGTTCACTGCCAGGTTTTCTAACCATATTTTTGCATCGTTTGTAAGATTGTGTAAGTCATAAATACTTCCCGCAAAACGATGGATGACGCAGTGTTGAAGAATATGGACTTGACCGCATTCGCACATTTCCGATTCTCTGTACTTCCACCGATGTAGAAAAAAAGCACAGTATCCTTGTCCCGTTCGGAATCTGTTTAGCCTCAACCAAGACCGCCGCGGAAGGTCCATGCCGCTTATCACTACCGCAGGATCGCTCACCAGATGTTTTTGGAATATTGAAGTGTTGTTCCACCACTGTCTCCATCGCTCTTTCAGTTCGCAAAAATTTTCAGCATTTCTATAGAAATACCAAAAAGGTCTTCTAGACGGAAGTCGTAAGTTATTCGGTACCAGTGTGATGTCGTTGTAGATAGGTAGGCTGGTATTCGTCGTTCCAGCTAATTTATGCAACATGTTTGTCCTCGAGCGGAGTTTGTTTTTTGTGTGTGTTAGGTGTGCGAGGTATGTTAGACTTCTATCCAAAAATACTTCGAAGTATTTGAGGTTCCATTCGTATTCGAGCACTTTTCCATCCATTTGTAAATTCAGCTTATGGGTGGCTTGTAGGTTGGTGAGATGGAACAAACAATAAACAGTTTTACCTGGATTTGCCTTGAGTCTCCAATTGCTGAGATACACGGATATCTTCTGTAGATCATCATTCAAGGCTCTTTCGATGGCTTCGAAAGAATCTGATAGATAAGCAATGGCGATATAGTCGGCGTATATGAATAATATCGAGTTGAGTTGCCTGATTTGTGGGAGGTCGCTTGTATATACGCAATACAAAAGGCTTGACAGAACTGAACCTTGAGGTAGCCCGTTGTTCAGCACTCGCTTTCGGCTCAACTTTCCATTGACTGTTACTTGAAAAGTTCGGTCGCTTAGCATTTGCGTTATGAGCGTCAGAGTCATTCTGCATGGTATGGTTTTGCTCAGTTTATACATAAGGCCGCGCTTCCAAACGGTATCATAAGCTGCTGTACAAATTTTCCGTACAAAAATATTTATTCAATGTTATGTAGGAACTAGGAATTAGTGTTTCCTCCTCGACGGAGTCGAAAATACTTATTTTCTTTCGGGTCGATTATTTCTCATTTTCTCTTACACCAGTTTCCTCACCACAAATATGAAAAAAAACTCCCACCGAAACAACAATAGAGTTGCAATTTTAGAAACATAGGAATTGCATTGTAGATTATAGTAGATAATCCTGAACTACCGTGTAAGCGACGATGAGACAACAAAAAATTAATTGCAACCGCACGCGAGTATACGTTTCAACCAAATCCCTAACCGCTCTTTGTTCGCTTGAAGCCGAGGATAAAACGATAAGATGATACGTATAATTACAAACATTCCACTAAAATAGCGATACAAACCTTTGTCAAAATGGTTTATTTTTTTGGGCTACGAATAATTATTAAGGGTCAGTATGTAATTTTAAAAGCGTTGTTTGTTCTCCGATTTTTTTTAAATGTTTGTTAGCTTACTGAATGCCAATAGATAGGACCTGGAACTATGCTAAATTTTGGCAATAATTAATCAACGTCCGGAATGAATTACATTAACTAAAGTATGCAAAAAAAAAACCTTCCGTCCGAAAGCAAACAGTCAAATAACATCACACACAAAAACATATGGATTCGTTATCCATTTTAATCATTTAACTTCCATATTATTCTTTAGTAAAAATAAAAAACACCACAAAACCACTTATTTGGGTACGGACACCGTGACCATGTATATTTCCTGGTATAACATTGATGTGGAACTCAGGTTGAAATCCTAAATTTAACTACAAAGCTCGGCAAACCGAATAAAATTTATTTTTATTTAAGTCGCCATCGTCCATGTTTGGTGTGTTAAAATTTTACCATTTGAAGCTCTCTTTTGTGATTTCTGGTTTTTAGCATTCGTTCATAACGTGATTACCAGGCGTTATTCTAAATACCTGAAAGTAGCTCATCCTTACATAATCATCCAAGCGCATAAATCTCCATAAAACTCAAATTCCTATTGTTTCGCATAGGTGTGCAATCAGTGGTGAATAGTTCGAGAGTTTCTAAACTGTCTAAACCATCACAAAAGGGTGTAGGAGTTACAAATAAAGAGATCATTTTAGAAAGTAATCAAAATGGCGCATTGAATTTCGTTTTGTTTAATTAAACACTTCTAGCGAGCGAAACATGAGAGCAAATGGGGTCCATTTACCTCAACAAATTGTTACCTAACGACATTGTTATAGCTGCTTGTTAAAGTTTCATGAGTTTGGTACATTTAGTTTGCCATCATATAAGTAGGTGAATGTAAGGATATAATTTACGTCCGTAAGCTTTTCGCTTGACTTGATTTTTAAGTCAGTTGTACTTCGTGTGTATGCTTTTAGCTTAGTGGAAAATTCTATTAAACAATTGTTGATGCCAATGTTGATGTGTATGTACATTGTACAATGCAAATGAAATTATCGATTTTCGTTACGGTGTCGAAGTTTGAGCGCATAATGTGTAAGTGATATGAGGCCGGATGAAAAATAACTTAAGCAAATATAATGAAATGCTGAAATGTGAAATGAATTATGAATGAAAGTTCAGTCTCTGTAACGATTTTGCATGAGTTTAATCAATTTGAACGAATGTTTGAGCTATGCCGATGCCGATGAAGGCTATTTGGACTTATTGCACCATTCGTCTATGCTTTTTGGCGTCGTTTTGTCAGTAAAACATGAAGATTTTCAACTAGGAATAATATTTTAGATGAGGCGTGTTTTGCATATGACTCAATATTTATGGAAGGGATGTGATTCAGACGAGCCGAGTCATGACAGTGGACTTAAAAATGACAAAATTTAACATATGACGTCATATTATATCATTTTTATCATTTAATTTCTTTCACTTTTCAAATTCAAATTAAAAGTGTCTAGAGGCCGAAAAAATTCCAAAACTCCAAAATTCCAACTTCTCAATTTTTTCAGCCTCGCTTTTAATTTGAATTTGAAAAGTGACAGAATTTACGTTACGAAAAATGATATAATATGACGTCATATGTTAGATTTTGACATTTTTAAGCCCACTGTCATGACTCGGCTCGTCTGAATCACATCCCTTGAGTCATATTCAAAACACGCCTCACCTAAAATATTATTCCTAGTTGACAATCTTCATGTTCTACAGACCAAACGACGCTATAAGGCAATGGAACAATGAGACATGATATGGTCGTGGGGACCCCAACCACATACACTATAACGGTAGCTTTACATAGCAATGCGAAAGTGACAGAAGCAACCTTCTCAATTTTTTCGGCCTCTAAACACTTTTAATTTGAATTTAAAAAGTGACAGAAATTACGTTACGAAAAATGATATAATATGACGTCATATGTTAAATTTTGACATTTTTAAGCCCACTGTCATGACTCGGCTCGTCGGAATCTCATCCCTTCCATAAATATTGAGTCATATTCAAAACACGCCTCACCTAAAATATTATTCCTAGTTGACAATCTTCATGCCTTACTGACAAAACGAAGCTATAAGGCAATGGAACAATGAGATATGATATGGTCGTGGGGACCTAAACCACATACACTATAACGGTAGATTTACATAGCAATGCGAAAGTGACACATGTCACTTTGCTATGTGTTGGCACTAATGACATAGACTGGGTTTACCTAACCATCAGCTGTATTAAAAATGAAAATACGTAATGTGTGTATAGTATGCACATCACAAATCGCACACCAACTCATACACAAAACACGCTAATTTGTTCCGATGAAAATACGTAATATTCAATACGTCTATATTCATAGTATGTCATTGGTTAAAAGATATGATTGAATGTGACCTCAAACTTACTGTTTCAACTCACGCCCCCGTCCACTTCAGTAGTCCTTTCCTATTGTGTACGGTTCTTTGTTTTTGCTCACTTTTACAATGACTTATGTGCAGGGTTGTATTAGCGCCGCTAATAGCGGCGCTAATATCGAAGCTAAAATCTAATATCCTCCGCTAATAGCGACTAGCGTTTCGCTAAAACCAGAATTAGCGAAACCAAATTCCGCTATTCGCTAATCGCTAAAATGTTATAAATTATCACAATCACAAACTTGTGAGACAATTGTTAAAAGAATCTTCTGAAATTTTTCTGCGGCCAGTTAGGTGACCCGCACAGTAAAAAAATTATTTTTTCATCAATTTGAGGCCTGTTTCGACTCCACACTACACAAAGTAACCCGAGACAATCGGAGTTTCATTTTTCCTGAAAGTCCCATTTATTACGATATGCTATATGAGATATTTGGTTAGGAATAACAGTTTTGGCCACCGTTTTCAGTATGATAGTTTTTGCCTACGGAAGAGTTGACCGATTTTACCACCAAATTTGCAATTCTTAACTAAATATGAATAGCTAAATGCAAAAAGGGGTCATCACCTATAGAGAATTATAAGTGAAATGAAGCTCACAATTTTTATACATATGGGCCATTCCACGAAAACTCCGTTCCCACGCTCGAAATGCTCAATTGTTACGAAAAAATATTCATAGATAATGGAGCATCAGACGTATTGATCCCTTAACTAGAGATTAGTAACTTTTCTATTGCTTTCATTTTGTAACTACTGAGAATTTCAAGCGTGGGAACGAAGCGGACCGTGGAATTGCCCATATATTAATTTTTTGTCGTTCTTTCCTTAAAATATTATGTGTTATTGTAATTTTTAAGAAAAGGTTGAGGTATGATTAATACCACACCTAGAAATTGCGAGCTTCATTTTACTTATAATTCGCTATTGAAGATGACCACTTTTTGCATTCAACTATTCATCTCTCAGGTAGGGTCTCGTTTGAAAACGTATAATTGTCAGAAAATAATAAATTTTCAAGTTCAGTTGAGGTTTGCGCTGTGTATATGAGGAAGTTTTCCTTTCCCGTTGATTGAGAAAAGTGAAAAGTCGCTCCTTGCAGCAAACCTTAACCAAGGAAGTCTTTGCATATTCTGGTACCAGTATAGGTATACTAAGTACCCATATTCTTGGTTCCACAGTTGGCTGTTGCTGCAAGTGACGAAATTCGCTCAAAAATCTACTAAAATGGCCTATAGCTCCAGATGATGTACACCGGGACCATAGGCTCCGAAGCAAAAAATTTTTGCAATACTGAGAACCATAATCGTGCTGAATTTATGAGTTATAGCAGAAAAACCATTTTTCACACCCTCTGACGTGCTACTACTCCGCGGCCTCCCACCTTGGAACGAAGTGCAATTTCGAAAACTGAGAAAACGTTTTTCTCTTCATGGTTCAAGGAGTCGAATGGGCCATAAGTCTCTTTAAACGAAGACACCTTGTCCCAAAATTTACGACTTCGGTCGAAGTTTTCGGAAAATCACTCTAAAATTAGTTACAATTAGCGAACATTAGCGTCCGCTAATAGCGACCACTATTAGCGCGCTAATTTTTTTATTATTAGCGATTAGCGTTAGTTTCGTTAATCTTTTTTCCAATTAGCGTTAGCTCCACTAAAAAAATTGGTTAGCGAATACAACCCTGCTTATGTGTACTGCCAATGTAGTGACATCTATGTTTTTTTCATAGCTGAATTAACGTCTCAACATAGAACTACTCCCTCTTATCAAGTGTCGTCATCCATGCTTTCATAGCTGAATACATACAAACATAAAACTAATGACACAATCTATAGTTTGGTATGACCTGTGACAAATCCTTGATTCCCTACCTTATTCCACCAATCTGATAAAGAATCGTTTATTTTTCAGATTTTTATGAAAAAAAATGAGAATTTTGAAAACATTAAGTTTCAGAGCATCATCCATTGTCAAAGTAGTCACATTTTGTGTTTCCTCCTATTTTAGTTCTGAACTCAACCTCTCATTTCACCTGTTCAAACGTTTAAAACTTTCCAACAGTGTGTGGCCCCTCAGTCACGTAAAATGTAATACTATCGTTTTGTTTATCTACTTAACGTTCAAATTTACGTTCCGTTACTGTATTTTTAAATTGCAATGTCACGTCAACTCCCTTGAAACGTTTTATTTCAAATGTTTGCAGCGCATTCTGAAAAATGAACAACAACCTGGGTTGTACTTCAAACTTCCACATAGCATCTTTAGTTTTACTATGTACACGGTGTTCAATCAGATAAATTTTGAATTATAGTGTGTGTGCTTTGCATTGATATTGCATACATATTTATATAATTGTGAGAGCATTTTACGTGTATTAACTCTTTTGATATGCAATGCAAAAGCGCACAAAAGAGCAATTTAAAATTTATTTTGTTGAATGTCTTATCTTGGTAAATTTGCATACAAACACTCAATCCCCATAGATGTTCATTTCAAGAAAATTATAAGCAAACAATGTGGAAACTTGTCTATGTGTTTATGTTAAACCTTTCATTTGAAGCCTCAAAATAGTAACCAATAATAGTTATTTGTGTGTCTCTTTTGGACGATTGATTTTATGCAATTACGCGAGGTCTACATGCGAAAATGCCTAAGATCAGTCGTCCAAAACAGATACACAAAGCGTTTTTCATGAAGAAGTCCAAAATTGTTCCAAAGTCGTTTTTGGCCTCGAAGCGTGAAAAATATCAAAAATCTGATGACTGACTATTCCTTTCCTTCTACAAGTTGTTTATTAGACAATAAATTGCTCGCAAGGGGTAAACGGCTCTCACATGATGTACACGGTAGGGTGTGATTATTCACAAATAAAGCAGGATGTATAGGGAATCACTTTCAAAGTATGTTGAAGAGGAGTTAGTGCTAGTGAAAGTAAACTTGAGTATATTAAGATTGGAGTCCCAAAAGGTAGTGTTCTGAGTCCATTATTGTTCTTAATTTTCATAAATGATATTCATAAACTCCCTATGAAAGGGTTTAGTTCGCTATTTGATGACATTAGCGTTTAGTTAGTTATGTTTATTTGTCTTAACTAATATTAGATACAATTAAGTGTACAACTAGGCCTCATGTTTGGGCCTCTTTTGTGTCCAATCTGTATTTGCAATGGTTAAGTTTTCCTAATTCTCCTTGAAAAAAGTGAGGATTTTTCCCATTTCCAACCGTGTAACCTCGTGTTCTGCTAGTAGAAGTTTGTTAAAGATTCTGAACCCTCTTTGCACATAGTGCCGGGCAGGAAGTCATTAGATGCAGTGGTGTTTCGTCCTCTTTATTCCACCTTTCACAAGTCGCTGTGTCGTTTAGTACCATTTTATGTAAGTGTTTATTCAGCTTACAGTGCTCTGTTATAGCACCAATAATAGTTCTTATGCCCTCTTTGGATTTATGTAGTATAAATTTGGTGTTCCTATCATCAGGGTCATCTATGATGGTTCTGCTGTGTTTACAGTTTGTCGGGTTTTTCCAAGATTGGTAATGTTTTTTCTTATAGAAGTTCCTTATGATCCTTCTTTGAACGTTGTATGCTAGCCCTAAAGCTGGTGACGGTCCTGAAAATGGTGTTTCACTTCCCAATCGAGCTAGGTTATCAGCTATTTCGTTACCTTCTATGTTGCTGTGTCCTGGGAACCAGTAAAGGTTAACTCTGTTAAATTTAGACAGATTTTCTATGGTTCGTAGCACTCTATTGTTAGTTTCGAGGCGTAGCAATGTACATTGAGTGTTTGTAAGCATGCCTGACTATCTGAGCATATATTTATGTCTCTATTTCTCGTACCTTGTGAGATAAGTAGTTTTCATGCATGTAGGGTTGTAGTATGGTCGCATATGAGTCCAGCGGTTCGGATACATCGAGTTTGAGGTTCTTAAACAAATTCCTATTCCAGAACCAGACTCCATCTTTGACCCGTCTGTATATACAGTAAGGTCATTTTCATTGAAGGGATTTTGTAATTTTTACCGAAGAAGTAATAGGGTGTGCATTTGTCTGAATGCATTAAAAGTTCCGGGATATCCTTCTAGTTTGCGGATAGAATAGTTGCGTGTCCGTAGGTGGAGTTCTTCCAGCAGTTAGCGTTCTTAAGTCTTACCGCCGTGTTCATTGCTTCTTGTTCGCCGTATAGATCTACTGGGAGAAAGTTTGCTTTTATACACTAGCGTTTTATGCTCTGTACTCGATGAACTTGGATGGTTTTTTTAATATTAATGGGTTTTCGCTGAACGCCAGAAAGACAAAAGTGATGCATTTTAGGACGTAGGACGAATGCACCGAGTGTTATACCAGATTGTCTGCAAAGGGCAAGTAGTTGAGGTAGTGATTGTTTACAAGTACTTAGGGGCTGTCCCTAAATTACGTAACACATTTTTGGGCACTTACACCCCCCCCCCTCCCGTCGTTGTCATGCACTGTAACAATCACTCGAACCCCCCCCCCCCTGTTACGTAACAAAACTGAAGAATTTATTTTTTAACAAAAAGAAGCAAATGTTATGACGTTCAACGTGGTATCTTATGATTTGTCAGAACTAAAGAAAGATAACTAGAAACCATAGCATGCGTCACCAAGTGAAAAGCATATCACAGATGATCAGAAAAACGTTTCTCGTATGCGATTTTGAACAAATTTAATAGAAAATATAAGTTTTTGGTTGTCAAAGTGTTTGTTACGTAACATTTCTACAAACCCC
>CM055405.1:24515471-24543154 GCA_029228625.1 Pseudolycoriella hygida | reverse complement strand
TTTTAGAAAAATTTTTCTCAGAAAAAAGTTTCTCCAAAAACTTTTTTTTCCAAAAAAAAAATTTTCTTTGAAAAAAGTTTTTTCGCACCAATCTCTATAACTTTCCCGAAGAAACCAGCTCTCTAAGATGACGCCGCTGTGACAGCTGGCAGACATTTTCTTAAGATCCCAAAACATTCTCCTGATCAAACTCTATAACTTTGTAGAAGACACCAAATCTCTAAGTATTGCCATTCCGAAGCTAAAATTCGAAAACCAAAAAAAAAACCAGTTTATTGCTTGGGAAAATTCAAGCTGGCGTCGATTTGACTCCTGCCATTTTCTTAAGATCTGTTTCAAAGCTGCTGCGACGTACTTTTTTTGAAATAATCTTAGGGTAGGAGGTAAAATTTCAAAAGTTCGCCTATATATAGCTCCTGGTCCCCCAAAGGTTTTGTATGGGTTTTTTGGGTTTGTGGACTTCTTTCTTGGGGTGGGAGGACTGCGTTACGCCCTCCGCTACCGCTGCGGGCATGATGACTTGTTGGTAAGTTGATCGTTATATTGCAACATTTCGAATCAAATTTAGTAGCTAGTCCGATCACTTTGTTGAGCGACGGTGATTGTTGTCATTTTTCAAGATTTCTGCATGTCGAGCGGCGACCCAGCGTTTTCTTGTACGAATACGAAGCCTATGGCAAAGATTGAGGGCTAGGACTAGTTAGCGTTAAAGGGTGAATCAAGTGGTAACTTCCGCTATAAGAGTTCACACGTTCAAGCTCTCTGGGAAGTCCACAAGGACCAGAAAGAACGCTGTAAGTTCAAGTTCAAGTGTTTTTCAACATTTTCCTACTCATAAATTTGTACGATCAAGTAATCCATTTGATTTATATCGAATCTTAATCCTCGAAAATAAAAGTGAAGTAAGTTCGTGAAATAAAGTCATTGTGTCTTGAACGTTAAAAGCGTACAGTTCTTGTAACATTAATTCATAAGGATGGAGTCCAATGAATGGGTGTGTGCTTCATTTATGAATGAACGTACAATCATTGTTACGTTGGTGCCCATCTAGTGGATTTATCCATCTCCATTACATAATCTCAAATCAATTTCAACATCCTGCGAAAGTAATTCTTCCAATCCAGCCGATACCCATTAAATAAAAAAGAAACTGTGAATGCAAAAAGGCTACTCTCAAAAGAATGTCAGTCCAAATGACTGGTGATCAATTGCAACAATTATTGAACCCGTACGAAGTACAAAGGTCCTATACGTTTACTATTATACAAACAATTTTATTGTAACATAGTAGTAGAACTGTCGAAGAGAGAAGACGTGTTTCGTTTACCTCGTTAAATTTAGTCTACAATTTTTGTGTTCAAAAGACGAAAAGAGGAAAAATTTACCTCCTGTTAATCTTATTTAGTTAACATCTCATGCTTCCTGGCATCTAAATTGTTCTCCACTGCAGTAAACAAGTTAAGCGTAAAATTTATTGGACCCGTACGAAGTACAAAGGTCCTATACGTTTACTACAAACAATTTTATTGTAACATGGGGTAGATCGAGGTGGGAGTGGGGGGGAAGCATCTATTATCGTCTAGAGATGACGAATCAGCAATAAAAAAAATGTCCGTCTGTCCGTCTGTCCGTCCGTCTCCACTTTTTTTTCCAAACGGCTCAACCGATCAGCCTAAACTTTTTGTCCCTGAAAGGTACATGCCTCCCATGATTCAAGCTCGAAGATGAGCAAAAGCGATGAAGTGGTTCCGGAGATATGGTAGAGGAAGTGTCCAAAAACATGGTTTTTCGAAGGTCGGTGAAGCTTTTTTGCAAATATCTCAGTAAGTAAAGCACGGAAATTGCTCAATTTGGTGTCAAATGAAAGCATTTGATGCCAAAAAACTAAGGAATTTTTTTTGTTGGAATCGGGCCAGGGGTCTGGGCACTGGGAGCCATGGAATGGGCGAAAATAAATTTCTCTGCCCAAAATGATAAGAGATAGTTTTTTTTCAGTATTTGCTTAAATACGCAATACAGAGATTTACTTTCAAAGGCAAAGTTGTAGAGAATCAAACTTTAGCAAACACGTGTCTCAGGGTTTTGGGGAAATATGATCCAATCCTGGTATATGGCCACTTCCATAATTGGGCAGGATTACCCAGATCTCCAGAACTATGAGAGTTAGAAAGTTGGTTCCAAAGGCGAAGTTATAGAGAATTAAATTTGAGCGAAAACGTGTTTCAGGGTTATGAGGAAATATGGTCCAATCCTGATATATGGCCACTTCCATAATTGGGCAGGATGACCCAGATCTCCAGAACTACGAGAGTTAGAAAGTTGGTTCCAAAGGCGAAGTTATAGAGAATGACATTTAAGCGAACACGTATTTCAGGGTTTTGGGGAAATATGGTCCAATCCTGGTGTATGGCCACTTCCGTAATTAGGCAGGATGACCCAGATCTCCAGAACTACGAGACTTAGAAAGTTGCTTCCAAGAACAAAGTTGTAGATAATAAAATTTTAAATAACACGTTTTTCTTGGTTTTAGGGAAAAACGACTTAGTCCTTGGATATAAGCTTTTCTAGATTTGAATGGTCTGAGACGTACTTCGGTAGGGCCTTTGACATTACATTGGGTAATTTCTATGGATCTTTGAAATTCTTACAGTTATAATAGAACAGAAAACGTTGGATTGTTTGCGTATTTGTATATTTAGGTACGTTTGAGTCACTTTGCCGCATCTATTCTGTTTGTCACATCTATTCTGATACGTACGGGTCTTTGGTTATGTTTATATTAATGATTACAATTGTTGAGGTCCGAAAGACTGGTTTGGCTTCTATTAATTCATATCACTTTGTTAAGGTTATATTTTCATACATTTCACTTGTTTGGTTGATTTGTATCACAGTGCAGTTTGCCGGGAGGTTGGTTGTTCAACTGGTTCGGCATCCAATGTGACGACATTCTGTCCGCAGTGACCACGCGACCCCTACTGTGACGTTCTTGGGTTGTCATCATTCGCGCCTTTATTCGATGTCGATATCCTCATGTGGGTTGAACGCCATCCATGGGCGAAAGGCTGCAGCTATTGCTGTGTTTTCTCGACTGTTCTGTTGTACACAAACTGCTACGTAGGTGAGTGACGTCACGATCTGATTCTTTTGTGTACAATTTTTCGTTATGGGCCTCGAATCCCATAACTACCCAATTTATGAAGCTTGGGTGAACTTAGGGATGTTCCATACCATTAGTTAATTACAGAAAATTCCTACACATCCCGGGGATCGAACCTGGGTTTTCTGCGTGGAAGGCAAGCCCGTTCACTACTTACCAACCCATGCCATTCTTTGGGTAAGAGTCATCCACTCACAGTACATATAATTTCGAATAAATTTTTATATACGCAGAATTTTCTTCTAAAAAAACATCGTAAAGTTGACAGTATTTAATTTCCGAGGATTCCGTAAAATTTACGAAATTAATTTTTTCGAATTTTAATTACCGAAAATTCCTTTAAACACCAGAAAATTCAAAAAAAATTAATATCGGAAATTTTTGTGAATTTTCAGGAATTTACGGGAATTAAAACTCCCAAAAATAGGCACTGTTTTGAAGCATTCGTCGATGAAGTCATAGTAGGCTAATTCCATCGGTAACCCATACATTGTCGCTACCATGTCACCTGGGGAACGAATGTGTTTTGTCTCATGTTCATCTAAATCACATTGAAAGAGTGAAAGAGATGAAATTCGTTGTCCAGGTGACGGTACCGATGGAATTAGCCAGTAACATACACACATATCGACATATGTACACATATGACACATATGCTGCAATTTTCGACACCAAACTGCCTTCTTTTGTGCCGTCGAATAATGACAAAGTGCGCAGCCAATGACAATTATTTTCCCATAAATTACTAGCTATTGCATCTAACATTTCCTAACATTGCTTTTCTACGCCAGGCTGTTCGGCCGATATAACACTTTTCCACTCATTGCAACTTTCTGAAGGCTGCGTACTTCAGATTCAAGATCCAGTAGTTTCATGCACTAGAGGAACGATCAATCTGCTGCATTTTTCGGAGATTTTCAGAAAAACTGTAATGAAGTACGCTATCAATTTGTGTGATAAAAAATCGCCGGCGGAGGCTGACCAAAAAAATAATGTCGGCGGCGTCTCAAAAGTCGAATAATCCGGCTTGAAACGGCGGCTGTGAAAATCCTCTTTGAAGTGAAATTTTAAAAAACTTTTGAAAATTTTTAAATATTTTTCGTAAAATTCTCCGATTTGCCGATTTCAAGTCGTCTTTCTTACCGGTTTGCGGCTTGGCTGTGCTAAAAAGTGTCGGTGACGGCGTCGGCGATTTGATGGGCAGCTGCGAATCGGTGGCGTCAGATCTTTTTGAGTTTGTCATATTTTCTGCCATCTTTTCCATTGCCATTTCTCTTGCCATCTTTATTTCCACGAAAATAGGTCAAGAACGCAGCTTGGTATCAAGATGAAAATTGGTGTGTTGTAAGGCATTCTTGAGTGACGTAATAGCGATATGTTTTTAATTGTGACGTTGAACCATAAGAAAGTACGCATCCTGGTGTCAAATTGACAAGTATTTTTTCATAAAGTTCTCTCTCCAACCCTTCTTCGTGTTTTTTTGTGCACTTAATTCCACCATGAAGTAACTCGTTTAAACGTTAAACGTCAGCCCTTCACATCCTCTAGAATTATTGCAGTGTCTTCGTTTATCAATAGATATTTTGTGGAGCGAGAAAAGCCCAAAACTTTGCTAGGTGATGTGTAATAAACTCGTGTGGTATAATGCACAGAAAGCCTATAATACTAACAGTATTCTCATCTCAATTACTACATACACATAGCATATACATATATCAGTTGAACTTATTTTCACCAACTAAGTATAATCCCTTATTCAATTCAATGCCATCACTTGTAGCACATTATAAAATAAATGCCAAAGTTCTGATGTATGCATTGTTCATGTCTTGCATTGTTGAATTTATTATAATTTTCACAGTGAATAGAAATAGAATTATGATGTCGACACGTTTCCATTTTCGATAGTTTACACATCATCAATAACGATTCAATGGAGTATGGCAATAGATATACGTAGGAGAGTGTAGTTGTAGTATGCAGTATAATTCTATTAATGGTGAAAAAGTATAAAAATTGTGGATATTGACTTCTCTAGTAGGGTGAAATATTACGTAACAAAGCATATTTTCACCCTTTTCATTTAATATTGTTTCCCGTCTTTTTCAAGCTAATAAAGGAGTTGAAATTGAAGTTGCTCAAGAGCTCAGTCGTAGTCCTTCCTCTGTTCAACCAAAAGATTTGAAAAAGTTGATTATTTTCCTTTTAGTTACCCATGCCCTACGGTTCCAGCCTCATAGTAGAATCTTTTCAATTACGAACTACAAAGCTATTCCACTTCCCACATAACACAATACCCATCTGCAATTGATCATCAATTCAACACACATCTACTTGGTGTTTATAACATTTAACAACTATGTTATCGTTATGTCGATATCGAACACTATTCTCTTGTAATCGAAAAGAAATTGCAATTTTTTATTGTAATTTAACTAGCTGGGAAAAGGATGAAGTGGATTGTTTTAACAAAGCGACCGAAAGCTAGCAATCTCAACGATGAATCCTTAGCGATGCAATTTTTAGACCCGCACAAAGTGAACGAGGCTTATGTATTTACAGCGACGTTTGTAAGACTCGAGTAGGTCTCAACCGATTTTCATAGATTTTTCCCTAAAACTAAATTGAAAAAGCGATTTTAGGAGATTGAAGACAGACATTTTTGTTCCAAGGGCCGCTGAGCTAGGGTAGTCTAAGTGATTTTTCGTTTTTTAAACAACAGTACGAGTCCGAGCCAGAGACTTGATATGGCGGGTGGGCTCACCGTATAGACGTCAAATTATGAGCAAATGTCAAAAAGGGGAAATGAATGTGGTGAAAAAGGAATTGATGGTCAAACAAACATGGCGCTGATCAGCTGTGTTGACTTTCAAGCTTCCTATATCTTCCATAGTGAAAATTTGTGAAAAAAATTTTGTTGGTGAGGAAAATTGAGGCTAATTGCAAGCATAAGTCATTTTTCATTACCTACAGACGAAATTCGTAACAAAAAATTTCAAATATTTTGAAATTACCGCCATTTTTTTGTTTGACAACCGTTTACTTTGAGGGTAATTCAGGGTCATTGGAATTGGCTTATAATCAGCATGTAATCACATTCTGCAAGAACCCGAAAAGTTGCATGACATTTGAAAAAAAAATCTATTTGTCAACTATCTGTCAGAAAGTATCTGTCATGCAACTTAACGGGATTGTGTGATCATTGATCTATCTGGGGAACCCAGCCGTCATGTCAAGTCTCCGAGATTTAAATTCCATGAGAGGAACCCAGCTGCTATATCATGTACTTGGTTTTGGCACTATGAAATTGTTGAATGTGCAATCCAAATGGGCCTTGACTTCAAAATATAGTTTTAGTGTGCTGTGAGGCAAAAGGTTTTCGTATAATTTAGTTTGTCGTAATGGCATTCCCAATTTTTAGAAGTTCTTTGAATAAAGACGTGTTTTTATAACTCTTTCGATTCCATTACCTGAAACCAGTAAAACCAACAGAAATCGCATATTGTACTTATTTGTGTACAAACAGCAAGCTCCCGTAAATCGTTGACAAATAATTCATACCAATTTTCGTGTTGAAAAATGTCAAGCCAACTAAATTAATTGTTTGGTGAAGCAACGCAGTAAAATGGCACGCGATGTATCGTAACAAGCGATTTTCTACATCATACTAATGTGAAATATAATCGCCTGCAATTTTTTTCGGTTATCACTATGACACATAATGCGATTCTTTTTCGCTTTCCGTGAACAATTTAATGGAAGAATACAAAACGATCAATCTAAATTGATCGCTAAACATTCCACCAGAGACTTCATACGGTGGCTGGCTTTCCCAAATAGACTAAAAATGTGAGCAAATGTTGTTATCATTTGACATTTCGTCACCATATTATAGACAAAGAAAAATTTCTTCATATGAAAATTTGTTTCATCAGATTTATGGTCTATGTGTGGAACCCAGCCGCCATATCATGTCTCTGCACTTAAAATTCTGCACCTAGTTCGCTTTCTAGATCTTTACAACCTCTGAAGATAGAGATCTCTGTAGGTAATTTATTATCACAACAAAAACCCTTTTTAAAAGGGAAACTGCGTTTTCAGAATTCGCACGCCAAAAATTAGGCTACTCGTACTCCACATATCACGCAAAACTTTTTTTTTTGTGTCAAATCTGAAAGAACAAAAAAACTATAACACTGGGTGGGGGCATTTGCGACGCATTTCTTTAATCAAAAATGAAAATATTTCAAAAGAATTTTTTGCGTTCCGAAGCTGTAAGCTTTACCCAAATTGATATCAGTCGTTTTGGAAGAAGAGACGAGGACTTACGTCACGTTTCCTTTTTAAAAGGGGTTTTTGTTGTGATATCAGTAGTTTTGGAAGAATAAAAATTTCCGGCGAAAGAAATTTCTGACAAAAAAAATTTCCGGCGAAAAAAAATTTCTGACGAAAAAAATTTCCCGTGAAAAAAATTTCTTGCAAAAAAAGGTTTCCGGCAAAAAAATTTTTGGACTGTGTTAGGATGGAGATAGATGTTTGGTGTCAAAGGAAAAGTTATCGAGTGTGTAGTGTGTCAGGGTGGCCAACAAAATTTCCGACGGTGGTATGGGACGGATTTAGGGGGAAAATTAATTTTTTTTTGTTGAAGATAGATGTTTCGTGTCAAAGGAAATTTTTTTCGCCGTAGATTTTTTTCGCCGATAATTTTTTTCGCTGAAAGTTTTTTTCGGCGGAAATTTTTTTTCGCCGCAAATTTTCCGGAGGAAAAAATGTTTCGGCAAGAAAATGTTCAGCGATAAAAAATTTTCAGCGAAAAAAAAATCGGCGAAAGAAAATTTGAGGCAAAAAAAATTTCGGCGAAAAAAATTTTCGGTGAAAAAAAATTTCCGGCAAAAAAAATTTTCAACGAAAAAAAATTTTCAGCGAAAAAAGTTATCGGCGAAAAAAAATTTACGGCGAAAAAAAAACGTTTTCGAGCACGAGCCGAAAAAGTCGGTTTTCATACAAATGGCTCTGGAACTAAATAACTAACTCACCCACCAACTAACGTAGGATGCTTCCATTAACTTTGGTTTCTATAAAATAGCATATTTTCTAAAGGTAATATCTCCGGATCCATTGGACCGATTTTAATGAGTAAAATGTCGATTTCAATCAAAATTTTACGTAGAATCCGAAAAACTAGGTCTAAGGGGGGTACGACGCAAGGGAAAAAAGTCAAAACTTAGCTGTATATGGTTCCGAAGTCTACGAAAAAAAAATTTCCTAATTTTTTGATCGTATGGGGACTTGCGTTACGGGTGCATCGCTACCGCGCGCCCATGATTTATCTTAACCCCCAAAATAGGCATATGCAACAAATTTATTTTTTCTCAAAATTTTCCACGAAAATCTTCGCATATTTTAACGCTCTGCACCTCTTTATATTATCCCCCTCGAACAAAAATATGGGGGAAAATAAAAAAGGCTCAACATTGTGGCTTTGCATATGCCTATTTCAGGAGAAAATAATTTTGGGGATTACGATAGTTCCACTTTATTAAGTAGCGAGGGCTACTTTATGTTTTCACTCATCCTGTCCGTCCGTACGTTCGTCTGTGCACTACACTTCACTACAGTTTGCTACACTGCACTACAGTTCGCTACACCTCATTACAGTTCACTACACGTTATTAAGTAGCGATAGCTACCTTATGTCCTTACGTCCGTACATTTTTTAATCCGTGATTTGTCAACTGTCATTGGCATTTGACTACACTCTATCGCTACTTTCCTACATTTAATTGTTTATTCAATTCTATGGGCTATTCTAAAGCATGTACAGTGGGGCTTCGAGAGTCTCCTCCACCTCCTCCTGTTTAGCCTGTTGATATTCACTGCTGAATGTAGGCCACCCCTCTCTTCCTCCATTATGAACAGTCCATTGCAATTTGTTACCAGTTCGTCCCCACTGCCCGTTTTATCGAATTTGTCCATCGTTCTGGCGGTCTACCCATTGGCCGTTTTGTTGGTGGTCTCCAATTCGTTATGCTTATGGTCCAACGATCGTCTGAAATCCTCGCAATGTGTCCTGCCCAATTCCACTTTAGAAGATGCGATCCTTTCCATTACGTCAACGAAGTTTGTTTGTTGACGAATCCATTGGTTTGTCATTTTATATCTAAGGGTAATTCCAAGCATGCTCCGTTCTATTGCTCTCTGTGCTACTCTGAGCTTGTTCTCGTATGCTTTCGCTAGTGTCAACGTTTCTGACCCATACGTCAACAACGGGAGGACACAAGTGTCTGAACGTCAAAAAGTCAAAATTGTCGATGTTGGAAAAACTTTTTCATTGAAGCTTAACTAAGATTTTTTCCATACAACAAAAGTCTTACTTTCCTGTCATTATGTCCGTTGAAGCCGTTCCTACTGTGCATGCTGTAGAATCGCCCCTATGTTAAGCTTTTCTTTTCGTTACAACTATAATAGACCAAGAGGATGGCTAGCCAACAGTTTCGACAACGGAGCGATGACAACTTTGTCTATTCATGTTTAGCGCCATCTGTGGTTCAAGGACAGTTTCACTTTTTTCATCATTTGACAGTTTGCACCCTGTCGTCAATTCTACACAGACTCGGATTGTGTCTGTCTATACGGACCAAAACCGATCACAATGGACCATGGCTATTTCGACAAAAGTGACGTAAAATATTATTTTAAACAAAAAGTTTTTTTACGACATGCCGAAAAAATGCACCAATTTTTTTATAAAATTGATTAAAGTAATAAATGAAAGGAGCAGTTCAGTTAGTACAGCCGCCGAAATCGAAAAAAATGAGCGATGGCGGACACTTAAATTGAATTTTAAATCACAACGTAACTCTTTATAACCCTACAAATTGTATAGTTTTTGATTTCCAGCGTAAAGACCGCTCATAACATAGTAAATACTATTTGGTAGTACATTCGGCCTCCGTCAGTTCGTTTGCGGCTGTCAAATGGGGCTAAAATTTTGTAATTTTTTTCAAGAAAAAAAAAACAACAAAATAAAAAAAAACGGTACGTTTTGAAGGTATGCCATAGAATAATTTATAGCTTATAATTACGTTTTACGTCTGTTAAAATTAACTTGTCAAAATAGCCATGGACCATTCGCCCTCTTTCCACACTTATCGATCTTTTTGTATTCCCACACAAATTATTGATATTTTGGGCTCAATGAATCGAATCTTAATATAATTACTCCTATACAAAGTCTAAGCTTTTATTACGTTTTCATGCATGGGCGGGTGCAATGAGTGTAAATATTTGAACATTAAGTTGATTTTGTTTTAAGTGTTGTAGCAACATTTAACAGAGAAATCAGTTGCGAAAATCATAGATGAAACCAATTTGTTAATTAGTTTGTTGTAAATCAACAGAATACATGCCACACAACTCTACACCACTGCTGCCGTCGCGTCGTCATAAGAAAAACTAAGAGAATATTAGATGACACTGAAGTCTTAAAGTCGCTTAATTGAAATTTCTTGTTTGAATTCATCGCTAATTTTCTTTAGTTTTTTTGTTTGCTTATAACTTGACGGGAGCCTGCCAACTAAAATAACTCCATGAAGCTTTCTGCCAGTGTACATATAATGTAAATGACGTGACCAATTAAATATGGGTAGCAAATCATGTCTTCCAGCAGACGAGTATTTTTTTTAACCAGAAAAATGAGCACAAAGCGCCCATCTGAATCGATATTTTGCCAAACAGGATTAACTCAAATCAACGTGAATTATCAGTCTCTCCATACGATCCATATGGGATGCGATTTTGATTGCACTCATAAACTAAGAAGAAATTCTTCAGCTGTCCACTTCTCACATGATACCAAATTACCGTAAAGAGTGTAATATATAGAAGTCACAAATCGAAAAACTCACAAGTAAAACGATTTCAAAGAATTCTCCAGTATAGAAGATGGTGAAAACATAGTTAATTTGTTCGTCATGTGTGGTATTCGTTGTAAGTCAATTAGAAAAAAAAGTAGCGCCAAATGTCATGCACTGTGGGAATACTTTCATCTGACTTTCATGATTTTGTTACCGTTTTGCTTTTGCATGCTTACTTTGATCAAATCGGTTTTATAAGAACTTTTTTTAGGGAGCAGTGCCTTTCATAAGGATTTTTTTTTTTCGACTAGCGGGGAAGAGAGTTCTTTGAAAGGGCCGTACATTTGTCTAGAGGGGCCCTAAATTTTTCTAAACAGAGTAACTTTCAAAATACAATCATTCCATTGCTTATGAAAGTATAGAGCAAATTTTATACACGTTTTTCATTGTTAATTGCGACGAATGTTCAAATCCGAAATTTGGCCCCCCCCCCCCAGTGCCCTTCGATCATCGAAGAAATGGGACCTTTCCAACTTCTCTCCCGCACTCGGAAATCCTTAAAAGTACCTCTGTTTCTAAATATAGCTGAAAAGTCTTTTCGGGATATTCGTTCCGGATCTTATTTTCCTCAGATCCGGGAGAAAATAGCCCCCGCCGGGCGTTATTTTATCCAGGGAGCTATAATATTCTCATTCGCTGACGAATTACGCCCGTCCGGGGAAAATATCCCACGGCGAATGTTATTTTTCACTGGCGGCTGATATTTTCCAGAGGCTGTGGATATTTTCCACAGGCGGAGGATATTTTCCACAGGCGGAGGATATTTTCCACAGGCTGTGGATATTTTCCACATGCTGTGGATATTTTCCACAGGCTGTGGATATTTTCCACAGGCTGAGGATATTTTCCACAGGCTGTGGATATTTTCCACACGCTGAGGATATTTTCCGCAGGCTGAGGATATTTTCCACAGGCTGTGGATATTTTCCGCAAGGCTGAGGATATTTTCCACAGGCTGTGGATATTTTCCACACGCTGAGGATATTTTCCGCAGGCTGTGGATATTTTCCGCAAGGCTGAGGATATTTTCCACAGGCTGTGGATATTTTCCACAGGCTGTGGATATTTTCCACACGCTGAGGATATTTTCCACAGGCTGCGGATATTTTCCGCAGGCTGAGGATATTTTCCGCAGGCTGAGGATATTTTCCGCAAGGCTGAGGATATTTTCCACAAGCTGTAGATATTTTGCACAGGCTGTTGATATTTTCCACGGGCTGTGGATATTTTCCACGGGCTGTGGATATTTTCCACAGGCGGTGAATATTTTCCACAGGCGATGGATATTTTCCATAGGAAAGAACGAATGTCCCCTGACGGGTGATATCACACTCTAACAGGAACGGTTAATCAGAACAATTAACACCTACCGGGGGAAAATATCCCCCGGATAAAGTGTATTATCGCCCAGAGCGATAATCTTCATGGGGAAATGTCCATAAACATAGAGTTTGAAGTTGGCTAGCAAACATTTTCACAAAATTTTGCTATAAACGCGCGAAATTTGTCATAAAAATGAATCAAATTTTTATTGGTTGAAAATGAGTTAGAAGTTAGTTTCAATGCAGTGCACTGAATTAGTTTTACGAAAAGTGAGAAGGTCTATGGTGGATTTTTCCTCCGAGCACTTCGAACCGCTTTAGCGATAAATCCCCACACGGCTAGTTTTCTTTGAACCACCCTACATTCTATAGTGGAAAGACCATGCCATTTGTATTAGTTTAAATAGAAAAACTTATTGATGAAGTCAAACTACAGCGAGCGTTTCCGGTGTTTATTGATTCATGCAAAAAATGCTTTCGAATCCGTAGAACCCACAGTGTGGTGGTTGAAGAAACACCTAAAACGTTTTCTAAGTTTTTATTTTCCTCTACTTACAGCTGTGCATCTTGCCATCCATCCTGTTTAACCTGCAACGGTTCATCAGAGTCGCAATGCATAACATGTCGTTCCGGACGTTTTTCGTACGAAGGGAAATGTCTCAATAGTTGCCCGGACGGCTATTATGGTGATAAAAAACGACAAGAGTGTATGGCATGTCCAACAGGATGTGCAACATGTTCGAATAATGGATTTTGTCTAACATGCAAGGGAAATTGGATGAAAAATAAGAAAAACCGATGCATCGCTAGCGGAAGTGAAAATTGTGATGAATGTAAGTGGATAAGCATGTTTTAGGATATTTATTTTATTCTCTCATTTTATTTGTTACATTACTGGTTCATTAAAACTTTAGCCTCGTGTTTTTTTCGCATATTATTTACATTTAATAGAAATAGGTTTCGGGTGTCAGAAATGCTACAAATTAAGTATTACGTTTCATTCTTTATTTTTGTTACTCTGATGATGTTACAGCAATAACAAAATTGCAATATAAAGCGCAAAATGTGAATTTTTTTCTGGTCGCCATTTATAGGTACATAAACTTATTATATAGAAGACGTGAGGATATTTTCAGAGTTTTATATTCGGAGGAAAATTGGATTTTCCTTTATCTGCTCTTCCGTACTGTTTTTATATTATTTTTATTTTGTTTCGTTTTTTCTGATTCAAAGTTCTCAGACATTTTTATTTTATGGCTTTAATTTTCGCTGAAGTTTTGTATATAAATAAAATGATTTTTAAGCACGAAAAGCGAAAATGAAGGGAACAACATATTGTTTAACGAAGTGGAAAATTAGTAAAAACAAAATAATTGGATGAATGAGCTGGTGGATTTGTCTTTTTTTATTCACAATTTACTATACAGCAAAAAATTTGTTCGAGATACCCGTTTTACTGCCTGTAACCGAAATGAGTCATTTTTGAAAGCAATTTCATAAAATACAATGATGATGATTTTGCTGGTCTGGTTTTTTACGAAAAGTGCTTGGGAATTGTTTAATATCATGGGGGTAAGGAATAACACTTGAAAATCATCAGAGCAAAAAAAGATGTGTGTCTTTATTCCGTATTCGCTCAAGTGACAAGTTGTAAAAGGCCCAAAAGAAGGATAAGATCTTCCAAAGAAATGTCGTGACAAAATGTGGTTTGTAGTGCGACTTCCTATGGAAGACCGCTATCTTCTCTCGTTGGCTATTCAAGAAATGTTAATGGTACGATCTAAAAGTAAGGCGCATACGCTTTCAACACTCTTGAACAACTTTATAATAAACTTTATAATAAAGTTATTGTATTTCGACAGTCTATAGCGAGTGAACTAACGGTAAGATGCATTCGCTTCAACGGTCGAAACCAAAGTGATTTTGCATGATCCTGCTTCGCTTTTTATAGCAGCAAAACCATCATGGCTGCGTTGTATGGGAAGTTCTCGAACTCGTATGCGTGAATGTGTGTTTTGCAAGTTGCTTTGCTTGATATGGCGTGATGTTTTGTTACATACCCCCCCAAGTTGGGAGCTGAAGTTTCCGAGGCCCGCAAACGTTTAATTGAAGTATGACATCAAATTATTGTTTCTTCGATCTGACTCCCGTGTAGACTTCGTCTCAGGTGTAGATTTTATGAATGAGGTATTCTTCTCAATTGTGATTGTGGGTTAGACCTCGGTTTCGTTCATGATTTTCTGCACACAACCTGAGCGAATTGTGTTTGGTGGAATTAGATTGTTGCTGTGCTTGGTAGAGTTTCCAATTGATTTTCCCATGTTCTAGGATAAAAATATGTGCAAAACGTTCGCAAAACCTTCGCAAAGAGACTGTCGTCGTTGTCTTGTGTATATTCCAGTCTGGGTATCTTTGAATGATCTAGTAATTGGTAGTGTCAATATCGATTTCACGGTATTTTTGCCTCGTCAATATTTAATGAGTCTTTGAGTTCAGTGATATGTTGAACTCTTCGGTGTATTGGTACGCAAGGCGGTTTATCCAATTTAAAGTATTCAGCACGGTAGACGGTTTATCTGAATGTGTAGTTCAAAGTGTATGTATTGGTACGCAAGGCGTCTTATCCAATTTGAAGTATTCAGCACTATTCAGCCCGGTAGACGGTTTATCTGTATGTGTAGTGCAAAGTGTGTGTATTGGTACGCAAGGCGGCTTATCAAATTTGAAGTATTCAGTACAGTAGACGGTTTACCTGAATTTGCAATGCAGCTGCTTTTCTTTATGTGATAGTTGGTAAGGGCAACTATTCTTTCTTATGGTATTCGTGTGTCAGTATACCAAGTACTTTTCAGTTCAGTCCGATTTTACAGTCCGGGTATCTTTGGTTGTCTAGTGATTGTAGGCAGTGAAATGCGTTTGTCGTTTTCACCTGAGTGCTCTGGAGAAATTTTCCAATCTTCGTGCGGGTAACAAAGTGGTGTGCAACCGTCTGGTCCAATTAGTCCCACTTGTTGACTCGTGCGAATTTATGATGACGTCACGAAAAATACTGCAAAAATACTCAAAAGATGCGCGAAAGTCCTTAGACTCTGAGTTGGGTATGGGTTTGATTTAGTGGGAGAAATCCTTGATATTCGTTGGCCGTACTCTTGTGAGTGCTTTGGAAAAATTTTCCAATCGTCGTGCGGGTAGCCGTAACAAAATGGTATGCTTTTGGGTGATACAATTAGTCCCACTTGTTGACTCGTACGATGATGTCACGCGAGTTTACTTTCGACCGAAAACAAGGTTTAAAATTTTCACGAAACTTGTTAGCCTCTTAGTTACGTACGCGGCTAATATGGTCGTGGAGTCTGCTTTGCAAACGTTGGGCGCCAATGTAGTGCGACTTCCTATGGAAGACCACTATCTTCTCTCGTTGGCTTTTCAAGAAATGTTAATGGTACGGTCTAACAGTAAGGCGCATACGCTTTCAACACTCTTGAACAACTTTATCAAATAAAACCAGCAATCTAGGTTTTCAACAAAGTTATTGTACTTCGACTGTCTATAGCGAGTGAACTAACGGTAAGATGCATTCGCTCCAACGGTGGGAACCAAAGTGATTTTGCATGAGCCCTGCTTCGCTTTTTATAGCAGCAAAACCATCATGGGTGCGTTGTCTGGGAAGTTCTCGACTCGTATGTGTGAATGTGTGTTTTACAATTTGCGTTGCTTGATATGGCGTGATGTTTTGTTTATAATTTGATGTTATGCTACAGGTTCCATTTATGTAACTCATAAAGTAATTTTGTCAAGTTAATTTTTTCGAAATCTGCAAAGTTTGCTAAAATTGAAAAAAAAAAGAAAATCACTGAAAATACAACTTTCATAGTTTTTCAAAGAGAGTTCAAGGTTTTTTCGAAGATTGAAAACTTCGAAATTTCACAATTTTTTTTCGCTAACTCAAAATTTTTTCGAAACTGGAGTTTTATCCAATTATTTTATTTTCGAAAGTTCAAAATTTGGTCGCAAATTGTTTAGAACATCCCTAAAGGAAAGCGAATTTTGTTCAAAATTTAGAGCTTTTTCGAACTCAAAATCAAGTGAAGATTTGATTTCGAACGGACTTTTATTAAAACGCTTTTAGTGGGGCGTCGGCTTATATCAAAGTATTTCATGATGACCCTCATAACTTGTCAAGTGACGTTAAATAGTGCGATTGTCAGTTTATGCACTTCGTCATGAAATTTGGTATATTTTGACATAAGCCCATGAATAGGTTTCAGAAAATTTATTTATTGCTTACGCTACACGGAAAATCTCCTTTTTACATGAACGAATTTCGAAACTAGCCGCCTCCCCCCGCCCGAGAAAATTACTCATTACATTTTCGCACCAAACAATCCGTGAAGGAAAATCAATTTCGCTATGTATGCGTAAAATATCCTTGAACGAAAGCTGCTTTCCAGTTACGAATATTATGAACATCGTGTGGTGTGCGATTTCACATGTGATGTTAAGTTATTGATAAAACTCATACTCAGTCACTGAATCATTTTGCCATTGACATGACACTTCATATTTAGAACAGTTACGTTATGAAGAACGTTAGAAGAAATCAACATTTCGGCATGTCGTGCTAGTCGTCAGTCAAGTCATTGCTGATCTCTTCTAATGTTCTCCATGGCGCAACTTTTCTGGACGTGTTACTGTCTGAAACATTGTGTCGATGACAAAATAATTCCATTGGTCAATGACTGTGTGTATGAGTTATGTCAATAATTTGAAATATCTTTGCGGTCTTTAATCCCGTAGTGACTTAAAAATGTCGTAAGGTTTTCACTCGTCGCTTTCATCGTCAAAAATTATCGAACATGTGATGTCGTATGAGACGTCGTTGTTCTAATCTTGGAAATTTTAAGATTCAGGGACGGACGGCATTTACACGCAATTGCGCAACCTCAATCTAGAGTTATTTTGACTCGTGTACTTATATACTACCTCTTCTTTAGCTTTCCGACATTCTTCAAAATAACAGTTTTAAAAGCTAGTTGCTTATAATCACACGTTTGGCTCGTATAACGAAATAGATCTCTCATGTAATGACTTGCTTCCGCCACTCGTAAAGTACACTCGCTGAGAAAAAAAAACTGTTTTTTGAGCCACTCTCGCACGTTTTTCAAGCACTCCCCCTGCCCCCAAAAAAGTGCGCACGAAATTTGCATTTGCGAACGTATGCGGGCGGAGGTTAGGCTAAGCCTTGCAATAATTTAACAAAAGTCTGAGCAACAGATAGTCGAATCACCCTAATGAGGTCAAATCACCTCGAACTTTTTCGTCTTCAAAACCATGTTTTGACCGCTTTTTCGGTCATAGCTGATTCTCCTGTCAAGCTCCTGTCAAGCGATCTTAGAGCGGTATGAACTGCCTTTATGTTGGACGGGAGTACGGTATCAATGAAGGTTTACTGCGTGCCATTAAGATTATTTACTCAGGGAGCTGGGCCGCTGTAAGAACAGATGGCGAAATTAGCGAGGCTTTCGAGGTTAATGAGGGTGCTCGTCAGGGTTGTTGTCTTTCCCCGCTTCTGTTCAAAATTTTCATGGACAAAATCATCAAGCGGGCAAACTTGAAGGGAAATGTTGAGGTGAGTGAGATAATAATGAAAATACTGGCCTATGCGGATGACTTGATTCTGTTGGCAGATGAGGCTACGGATCTACAGCGTGGGATTGACTGCATGAATGCTGCATGTGAGGAGTACGGGATGAAGATAAGTGTAGGGAAAACTAAGGTTATGCATGTCGGCAAATGTCGGAAGGAGATAGCTTACAATTTAAATGAGGAGAAGCTGGAACAGGTTTCTAAATTCAAGTGTTTAGAAACCATTTTTTCAGAGGATGGCAAGTTAGTTAGGGAATTTGAGGAAAGGTGGAAAATGGGAAACGGGGTGGCCAGTCAGTTAAGGTCGCACGTCTTCAACAAAAGGGAATTAAGTAGCGAAACAAAGTTAGCTATCCAAAGGTCAATTTTCATGATGACGATTCTGTACAGTAGTGAGAGTTGGGTTGACTGCGAACATCTCGTGCATGACGTGGAAGTTTCTGATATGAGGGTTCTTAGGAGTATAGCAAAGGTTAATCAGAGGGAGCATTGCAGAAATTACAGATTAACGTGCGTACCTGGCACAGCCTTAACCGCACGCCCCCCCCATGGGCATGGAATTCAGATACGCCCAATTAGCGCGAGTCGCCGAAGTGACTCTACCTATAAACGGCAGGCAAGTGCAGCCTCCGTGACCTAGGTAGGGCCCGAAATACTATCATCTTTCTACTGTATTTTCGCCGACCTACTAGGGGTGCAGTCACCCATTTCAAAGCGCAAACTGTTTTGACACAGTTCACTATCTACCACAGCCCCCGCGTTGCAGCGCCACTAGGCACCTCAACCAAGTGCTGGGGCCGGATGCGGCCATCTCGCATGGCACACTACATCCGTGCGCTCCCCAGCCCCGCGGTACCGAATTTACCCTCGGTGAGGGCTTTCGCGGTAAGGCTCTTAACCAGACCACTTCGGTAGAGATGTCCACTTCATCCCAGGCACCGCTGAGCCAACTCAGGAAACCATGGTGTCGCCACTCACCAGTGGACCAACGGGTCGAAGCAAGCAAAGACCGTTGGCGACCACCCCTGTGGTAAATCGGAGGGAGCGGTGGGATAATCATATTAGCAACGACGACATTAGGGAAAACTTAGTGATTTCGTCAGTAGAAGAGGCAGCGAGTTCAGTCGTCTACGCTGGTTCGGTCTCGTTCAAAGGATGGGTAATAACAGGCTAACGAAAAAGACCTTGTACCGGATGTTAGGCCAAGGGGCAGACCAAGTAGAAGGCTTATGGATTCAATTCAATTTCAATTTCAATTTCAATTTCAATTTCAATTTCAATTTATTTACAAAAATATTCTTTATACAAAGTTGAGCCTCATTGTGCATAGCACTTTAAAGAGGCAAAAAAAAACCAATAATTGACTAAATAATAAAAAAATAAAGTAGATGCAAGAAAATAAATCAAGAAATATATATACTTGAAATAAGAGAACTAGAGATTTCAATTTGACTACACAGTAGCACGTCATTATAGGTAATGAACATATCAGGATGAAAAAAGGAAAAATATAGATGAGATCTTTTAAAATCTAATGTTTAGGTAAATTAGTAGGTTGGATCTCAAGAGTTACGAACTTAGGCAGTTGGGAAAGAAACAGCGGCAATGAGCGGCGCCTCCGAGTGAGCGCCAAATCTCCACCTCCACCCCAAACAAACATCCCCATAACCCTCTCATAGCACTTTACATAGAAAAAAAAATAGGAATAATTAATTATACAGGGAAATTTCCATCAGTTAAATTTTCGACAATTAGTTCTAAAGCGGATATTGCTGGCTCAATAGCCATTCCTTGAGACGATCCACGAATCTAAGCGGTTTATCTGTCACTACTAGTTCAGGCAGAGCGTTATACAATGAGCTCCCAATAGCCGTGATGGCTTTTGCAATTCTACATTCATGTTCTCGCCCTAGTCGGCCGGACCCTTCTCTCCTTTCTTAAGTTATAGTTGTGGGTTGGCACCTCAAACACTATAGAGTTGTGCGACCTTTTACTCACGGCTTCGTGAACGAATTTACAGACGTTTCCCTTGTACATGCTAGAGACGTTGAGAATTTCTTTGCAGTGCAGATTGAATAGTTCAGCGGTCGGGGTCCTACACGGTAGCTTGCAGACATGTTTTAGGCACCTGTTTTGGAGAACTTGAACCTGTTTCAGTTCTCTTTTGCTAGCAGAACCCCACGCTCCGATCAAATAGTTCACGTGGGGATGCCCAAGACCATAGTAGATTGACAGTAAGACAGATTTAGGAATGTGTCTCTTTATTTTGCACAGCACTCCGCTCAAGGATGCCAGCTTCTTACACACGTGAGAGATATGCTGGGTCCATTTTAGTCTGGCGTCAATGATCAAGCCTAAATACTTGTAAGTTTCGACTGAGCTGATTATTTGCCCTTCGAAAACCACATCCATGTTTTCGATTGGAGCTTTGTTCTTCCTAAAGTGCATGACTTTCGTTTTTTCTAGGTTAAGTGCAAGCTTATTTGCCTTAAGAAAACCACTGATCAGAGTCAGGTCGTGTAGTATGTCCTGAATATTGGTACTGAATGCTAGGCTGGAGCAGAAGACTCCTGAATCGTCAGCGAAAAGGCTGACAGTTCCCTTAAGCGGTAGAAGGTGTATGTCGTTTATGAACACCAAAAATAACAGCGGGCCCAGTACACTGCCTTGCGGCACTCCTAGTTCAATGGATCTGAGCTCACTTCTTTCTCCATTGATATTCACGCATTGCTTTCTACCCTTGAGGTAGTCCCTAATCAAAGCTAACGCTACTCTTCTTATCCCCGCACATTCAAGTTTTCTTAGGAGCAATGCATGATCGACACAGTCAAATGCCTTTCTTATGTCCAGAAATAGAGCACTTACCACCCTACCTCTGTCCATATCGTTAAGAATCTTGTCGATTATCTCGTATGTGGCTGTGTGAGTTCCTGATTTTCTACGGAAACCATATTGTTTTAAATATAGGAAGCTAGTTTTGCGTAAGTAGTCATAAAGCCTTTCATATATTACCTTCTCGAACACTTTATTTACTATAGAGATGGGACGATAGTTGTCAGGTACAGTTTTATTACCGGTCTTATGTATTGGCGTTATTGACGCAATTTTCAGATGGTCGGGGTATCTGCCACTTCTCAAGGAAAGATTAATAATTGAGGAAAGGTATGGAGCTACTATGTCGCTACACTCTCTTAGCGAACGTGCTGATATTTCCCGCACTCTTTTCGGGATCCAAGGAGGCGAGGAGTTCTAGCACTTCAACTTCACTTGCCGGTCTGAGAAATATGCTGGAGCTAGAGGTTTTGGTGGTTTGGTATTCATTCTGAACTCCTAAGCCTCTTATGCCTTCAGAGATTTCTTTGCCTATGTTAACAAAGAAGTTGTTCAGAACTTCGAATTTTTCAGAATCGTTTACATTGTCGCGTCCATTGAATGTAATTTTTTGAATTTTTTTCCTCCTTTCGTTCTTATTCCTCCCTAGCAGACGGTTTATGTTCCTCCATGTTCTCTTACGATCATGTATAGAATTCCGGAACATCTCTTCAGAATAACCGTTCTTGTAGAACCACTGCCATTTGAGCACGTCAGCATTAAGCCAGTCCAACTTGTTCTTTACTCTGGGCAGGTCAAGGGAGCCTTTGTGTCTTTTATAGAAATTGTCCTTTCGGCGAATCACCGACAGAAGACTTTTTACCGTCTTGTAGGTGAATGATGAATCTGATTAAATCAGATTTAGAAGTTAGATGACTTAGACTTTCGTTGGGCAAACAAAGCATCTCTTTGGCGGGCGGTAGGAGTACATGGAGGGCGATAGTTAACCATTCTGGGGTTGTGACCTCACACCGAAAGGTACTAATATGGTCTATAAAGTTTGATGATGATGACTTCCCTACTGCGTGGACAGCCTCCCCTCGCCCCTCTTTTTTTGTTGTTCACATTTGTCGTGGTATCTAATAACAGTTTTTGAGATAATTTTTCTATAACGATTATGTATATGTAGCAGATAATTTATTGTGTGAAATTCGGTCCAAGTGCTCAAGAATACAAGAATAGAACATTTTTATTCGATTGTGTAAGTCGGTCAGATTAGTCGCAACAATGCGGTCAGTATTATAGACGTAATTCGGCAAATAAGCAACTTGTTTGTTGTCCCCTATATGTAAACTATGTTGGATTTCTTTTTATCAATATCGATATCAACACATTCTATATATCTGCTAACTTGGCTTCAGCTGCGAAAAACTTTCTTGATCTTGCACAGTGCCTTCATAACTTAAAAATACAAACCGAAAAGCTTTTATAATCCACTCAGAAAACTCCCTAGGTATTATGATTTGACATGAAATAATTCTTGTGAAATCCCATAAACTTTCTTGAAATCAATATTCAGTTCGCATTCACTCAACCATTTAAGTTTCATCGCATATGTATTATGGTATTTATGGCAGAAGATGACCCGAAAAATGGATTTACGTTCTGAATATTTATGTTTATTATTTTTTTTTCGTTTTAGTTTTATTATATTTTTTCTTATATTTCGTTTTCAACGTTACTTTGCTTTAAGTATTTACAACTTAACTCTATGCTAAATATACATTTTAAATTCTTAGGGTCAAACCAAACGTACACCTAATGTGTATAGATTTGATTGAATGTTTGATCAGCACATTTGTGACGCATGTGCCTAATTGAAGAAAAAAAAAACGTCTTGGTCGATGAATCATAGCGTATAAAAACTTTGAGCATTATGTCTAATGATAGAAGAGGTTTTGGGAGTTGGAGGTTAGTCCATGGAGATTACTTTGAGATATAACAATAAATGAAAGCTACCGTCAACGTCGGAAATGCGGCGTCGGCTAATGTCAAAGCATACAAAATTTAATAAGGAATTTCATAATAATGCCAAGCGAAGAAAAATGATGTGCTACAGTTATTAACATTTCAAAATAGACAGTTACAATTTCTTGTATTTTCTTTTGTTATAAAATGTCATTGACCATTCTCAAATGTTAGTAGTAGTATACATTTGTCTTTCCCTTCATTTGAAGACTAGTAATCCACTTCATTTTTTTTTTTTTTTGTACACGCTGATGGAATTTTTGGACCCGTACGAAGTCCTATACGTTTACTACAAACAATTTTAATGTAATATGGGGTAGATCGAGGTGTCAGTTGGGGGGGATGCATTTATTATCGTCTAAATATGACGATCAACAAGTCCGTCCGTCCGTCTCTTTTTTTTCCAAACGGCTCAACCGATCATCCTAAACTTTTTTTTCCCTGAAAGATGCATGCCTCCCATGATTCAAGTTCTAAGATGAGCAAAGTGGTTCCGGAGATATGGTCGAGAAAGTGACCAAAAACATGGTTTTTCGAGGGTCGGTGAAGCTTTTTCGCAAATATCTCAGCAAGTATAGCACGGAAATTGCTCATGTTGGTGTCAAATGAAAGGGTTTGATATCAGAAAATTGGGAAAACATTTTTGTGGGAATAGGGTCGGTGCACCGGGAACAATGGAATCGACGAAATTGAGTTTCTTGGCGATATACGAAAACAGTTTTTCGTGTTTATTTCCTTATTGAAGATTCACTGTCAAAGGCAAAGTTGTAGAGAATGAAATTTTAGGGAACACGTGTTTCAGGGTTTTGGGTAAAAATGCCTCAATCCTGGGATATGACCACTTCTAGAATTGGGAGGGATGATACAAATCTCTAGAACTATAAGAGGTAGAAAGCTGCTTCCAAAGGCAAAGTTGTAGAAAATAAAACTTTAGTGAACAAGTTTCTCAAGGTTTTGGGTAGAATCCTGGGATATGACGTCTTCTAGAATTGGATGACTCATATCTCTAGAACTAGAAGGTTGCTTCCAAAAGCAAAGTTGTATAAAACAAAATTTTGGAGAACACGTGTTTCAGGGTTTTAGGGGAAAATCGCCCAATCCTTGGATAAAACCTTTTCTAGATTTGAATGGTCTGAGATGTACTTCGGTACGGCCTTTGAGATTACCTTGGGTAATTTCTATAGATCTTTGAAATTCTTATAGTTATAAAAGAACATGAAACGTTGTATTGTTTGCTTATTACTATATTAAGATATGTCCGAGTTTTTTTTGCAATCTTTATTCTGTTTGCCACATCTATTCTGTTTGTCGCATCTATTCTGATACGTACTGGTATTTTGTTTTGTTTGGAATTAAAATGGAATTTCTGGAATTATTGGAATTTTAGTGGAATTTTTGAAATTTCAATGGAATTTTTGGAATTTTTGAAATTTCAATGGAATTTTTGAAATTTCTGAACTCCGGAATTTCGATGAAATTTTTGGAATTTCTTGGAATTTTTGTGGAATTTTTTATGGAATTAAAATTTTTGGTACAAATTTTTGACCAGTGGATAACCTTTCGGATAATAATAAAATAATAGAAAATATCTTGATTTAGTCTTCACTTTCACGTCATTGAGTTGGTATTACTGTTGGTAAAATGCAAGGAATTTTTATTTTGCTAAAATTTTACCAGCAGGTCACCTCCATTTTAACCAATGTGTGTACACTGTACAGTACAGCCAAAGAAATGTGTCTTTGCATTCTATATTTGTTTTGTTAGATTCACATAATTGTGAACGTTGGACACTGGAATTCATCAGATTCCCAGACACAAATCTCAATAATTCATTTATGTAATTTAAAAACATTTGCCACTTGAATCCCTTCTGTCTATCTATAAATTGTATATAGAAAATAAAATAAAGTCATATAGGTGAGAGAGTACTCATTTTTGAGCCTACAAAGGCATTCCGTGAAGGAAAATATGAGTATTGCTCGAGCTAAGACACTGTTTCGTCGCATGGAGGTTCTCTTCACCGCAGCTCATCAGTCAATGGCAAGCAGTGAAAAGAATGGTCCCCATACGTGCCATCGACACAGTAGTGTACACACAGGTTGAGATAACGGTTTGTGTTACACGAACGTTTTTGGACGTCAGTCCGAAATGTCATACATTAGAATAGAAGGAAAAATTAGAATATGATGCATTGGTTTCTTCATAAATTTTCATTGATTTTTTGAAAATTCTTACCTTGTCACTTTCCCTATCCCTTTTTTTGGATCATGGTTTAGCACAACAGAAATTTAATCTATTTTTAATTTGCAAAACGATTGAGAACTAAACAGATTAAGTCAGTCTACTTATCTTAAATAGAAGAAACTTACAAAAGGTAGTTCAAATCTAATCGTTTTATCCACGGTGCGGGCGGTCCATATATTCTTTCCTAATCTAAATTTTGCTATTACGGGGCCTATTAATTTACTAAATTCAAGCATTAGACTCGTCGGGATCAACGTATTCATTACTAATCAAACAATTTACATTACAAAAGGCGATATATTATCCGTCTAATGCCGGTTCAGATATATGATTATAAGAGCTAGGGATCCTCAGTGTCAGGTTGCATTTTAGTATTCACACAACCGTTGATCAATAAATAAAATTCTAAGCTCTCAATCAGCGTTTAATTTGCCATTCGTTATAGCATGGAGAATGAGAGAAATAAGAGAAACAAAGAAAACGTTTGTAAGACTGCAAAGAAAAATTTCTTTGGCTTTACACACAATGGTTAAAGTGGAGGCAGCCTACTGGCAAAATTTCAGTCAAAAATTTTATTTGGCTGTAGCAATCTTAAGCGCACGTTGCAAAAATGTGAACTGTCAAATTTGCGATGTTTTTTTAGAACAGAATCCTGCGTAAATAGCAAATTATTCAAAATTATAGCTCATGTAGTGTGAGGATATGGCTCTAACACGAATAATAGATTCAAAAAGTTTGAGTATGAAGGCACAAATTTGCTATTCTTGCTGTTATCTGAAATAAGATCGCAAACTGTCTTGGAATGCAATGATTTTTCATAGCAACTCAAACTTTTTAATTACGATTTATCTCTTATTTGTGTAACAGTCAGTCATCCACCCACAGTACATGAGCTATAATTTTGAATGATTTTTTATGTACTCAGGATTCTGTTTTAAAAATTTGAAACATCTCATTGTATTATCCAACCGAGTACTTTGCGATGTTTTTTTCAGATCAAATTTTGACACTAAGACTCAATAATTATATATTCTGATTCAGAGAATCTATAAAGGGATGTATTATGATTGATGATCACTGCCTTAAAAATATGCAATGAAAAAATATCGCAAAATATGGAACTGTCAAAATATCTGACACGCTCTTGAGCACATTAGAAAAATATGAACTGTCAAATTTGCAATGTTTTCTAAGAACAGAATTCTGCGTAAATAACAAATTATTGAAAATTGTAGTTCATGTACTGTGAGAGAAAGATTCTTACGCAAATAATAGAGAAGTCAGAATTCAAAAAGTTAATTTGTTTCAACGCTCTGAAATAAAATCGAAATCGAACTTGGAATGCGATGATTTTTCAGAGCAACTTACGATATTCATACTCAAACTTTTTGAATTCTGATGCATCTATTATTCGTGTAAAAGTCATCCTCTCAAAGTACATGACCTATAATTTTGAACAATTTGTACGCAGGAATATGTTCTAAAAAAAACATCGCAAATTTGACAGTTCATATTTTTGCAACGTGCTCTTAAGAATTTCCCTCAAATCATTTCTCGAAATTTGAAATTCTTCAAATCATTTCATTCGAAGGAATTCCCCAAAATTTTTCTGAAATTTTGAAGGATTCTCCCATAATTTTTCACTTAAAAAGGATTTTTCTTTGAATTTTCTAGATATTCCAAAAATTTTCCGTTATAGACTCCCACGAATTTACTTAGCTCCATACTTTGAGTGCGGCGTCGGCTTTTGTCAGAGTATAGAAAATTTAATCACAACAAAAACCCTTTTAAAAGGGAAATGTGACGCAAGTCCTTCTTCCTCCTTCCAAAACAACTGATATCAATTTGGGGTGACGCTTAAAGCTTTGAAACGCAAAAATTCTTTTGGAATGTTTTCATTTTCGATTAAAAAAATGCGTCACAAATGCCGGACCCCCGAATGTTATAGTTTTTCTGTTCTTTCAGCTTTCACAACGCAAAAATTTGTCATTATGTATGGCGTATTTTTGAACAGGAAATCAAGTTTTTGCGTATGACAGCTGAAAGCGTAGAAAAATTATTACATTGGTGGGTCCGGCAATTGTGACGCATTTTCTTAATCAAAAATGAAAACATTCCAAAAGAATTTTTGCGTTTCAAAGCTTTAAGCGTCACCCCAAATTGATATCAGTTGTTTTGGAAGGAGGAAGAAGGACTTGCGTCACATTTTCCTTTTAAAAGGGTTTTTGTTGTGATATCAGTACTTTTGGAAGTTTCGACTACTACTTTCATGGGCAAAAATGGTCCCCTCAACTTCCTCTACAACATATCAAAAGTTTTTTTTGAGCCGCCGCCGCCGCCAAACCGAGCCGCGGCGGCTACTACTTTCATGGGCGAAAATGATCCCCTCAACTTACTCTACAATATATCAAAAGTTTTTTTTGAGCCGCCGCCGCCGCCAAACCGAGCCGCGGCGGCTACTACTTCCATGGGCGAAAATAATCACCTCAACTTCCTCTACAACATATCAAAAGTTTTTTTTTGAGCCCCCGCCGCCGCCAAACCGAGCCGCGGCGG
>CM055405.1:24470379-24514971 GCA_029228625.1 Pseudolycoriella hygida | reverse complement strand
TTTTTCTGTACTTTCAGTTTTTACGCTGCAAAAATTTCACATTCGTGTCTTTTTGCGAAGATTGTTTTGAGTTTTAAATTTTTGCGTGTGAAAACTGAAAGTGTTGAAAAATTATTACGCTGGTGGGTCTGGCATTTGTGACGCGATTTTTGAACACAGGGTAACGTTGTCGTCAAGGAAATGTATGCGTATTTTCAGCGCAAGCGTCACCTCCACTGATATCATTAATTTTGGAAGTAGACATTAGGGACTGCGTCACACTTTACCTTTTAAAAGGTTTTTGTTGTGATACACAATTTTTCGATATTTTGGATATCGTTAAATTTTGATGAGCCTCTCTGTGATCAGCTCCCACTCTCCGTAAAATTAATGTAATATTTAATATTTCAACCAATTCTTACACTTATTTTTATTAAGACTGTTGGAACGATCATTCCAATCAAATTGTCCTTTAATTCGGTACATCGATCTATAACTTTATTGCACCGATTTGAATTAATTTTCAGAACGCACGTAATTTGTGTGCATTCCATTTCCATTCCAAGCAAGCGAATTGGCTGTACCTCTCTCGAAAAGACATTCATATAAAATCGAATCCTCGACCACATCGCGTATTATTTCCTCCGATATTGCGTATACGAAGTGCTTTTTTGAAATACAGATGGCGTTTGAAGTGAAAGAGTTTGTTTAGAACAAACTAATTATTCCATTGTCAAGAAGATGGCGTCACAAACCCTTATTGGATTTAACAGGTTTTTTAGCTGATGCAAATTTGAGAGCTTTTTTGCAAAGCTTAACAGCATTATAGATGGTTTTTTGTGAACTTACAAATGTTACAATCTTTACGATTTTTGTAAGCTTTGGTTAAGCTTTATACTTGGACCAGGTTGTGAGGTTTTGTTAGTTTTGATTTCTTTGATCTTGAAAAGAGAGATTTTCAATGTCAGACGTGTATTACTGCATAAAACATTGTGTTATTTCAAAAAAAATGTTTCTTCAAAATCAGACAGGCGAAAACTTTTTTATTTTCTCAAGTTTATTCTTGCCCGTGGGGGCAAAACAGAAATTTTACAATGAAATGTTTTTATTCTGTCGCTCTTTTATACTTTCTCAACTCGGATAAATAAGCTTTAACTTTGAAACAAAGAATTATATTTATGGTTTATTTATGTAACAAAATTGCGAAAACCTCTGTAGCTTACTGAACAGCTATGTTATGTGCGAAAAAACGGTTCTATCCGATAAAATAACAAGAAATCCTGGGTGATAAAAATATTGGACTTACCTTGGAACAGCTAAATCTGACTCAAGGCGTTTTGCGTGACGTCATTTATGAAAAGTCAATGAAGCTTACTGAAATTATTCAATACAATTTTTCTCATCATCATCAAACTTTAAAGACCATTATTACCTTCCGGTGTGAGGTCTTTATGCCGCTACTCCAGAATGGTGAACTATTGCCCTTCTATCGCATGCCAAGAAGATGGTTTGTTCGCCCAGTGAAATCCGATTTAATTGAAGCTATAAATCTTCTCCTAACACCCGGGATCTTTGCATCCAAGATCCTTTTGGGTAGCCTGTTATTACCCACTCTTTGAACGTGCCGGCTCTTCCACTGACGAAATCCCTAAATTTTCCCCACTGTCGTCGTTCATAATATGCTCCCTCCGATTAACGTTCGCTATGTTCCTAAGAACGGAAAGGAGCGGATTAGCTCAGTGGTAACGCACTGGCTTTCCACCGAGAATATCCGGGTTCAATCCTGGTGGGGGCAAATTCTGTATAGGATTTTTCTTCGATGTATAGCAAGAAAGTAACGTTCCTAGGTACACGCGGGCTTCATAATTTATTTGGGTAGTTCTGAATTTGGTGCCGCAACGAATCATGCCCGCAGCGAGCGGTAGAAAAACGAAGGCCACAAGCTCAAAAAACTCCATACAAAAACCTTTGGGACAAGGAGCCACTTGTAGGCGAACTTTTGAGTTTTTTTCCCTCGCCCCCCTCCCCCTGCAAATTATTTCTACAAAAAACCATGTCGCAGCAGATTTCGAAAGAGCCCAGACTCATGAAAATCGAGGTTTGAGTTTTCGAATTTTAGCTCCGGAGTAACAATAGCTAGAGAGTTGGTTTCTTGTGGAAAGTTATCGTTTGATCAGGAGAATTTTTTGGGATTTTCAGAAATCTGCCAAAATGACGCCATCTTGGATTTTGTTAGGTATAAATTATGCTTCTTTGGGTTTTCGAATTGTAACACTTAGAGAGTTGGTTTCTTCTAGAACGTTATAGAGTTTGGTCAGGAGAATTTGTTTCGTTTATGCTTTTTCGGTTTTCGAATTTTAGCTCCGGAATGACACCACTTAGAGAGATGGTTTCTTCTAGAAAGTTATAGAGTTTCATCAGGAGAATTTTTTGGTGTCATAAGAAAATGGCTGTCAGCTGTCATAGAGACGCCATCTTGGATTTTCGTTTATGGAGTGTTCCGAAGGTGACACGAGGTGTTCCAATGGTAGCCGAAGGTGACACGAAGTGTTCCGAAGCCAGCCGAAGGTGACACAAAGTGTTCCGAATTTTGCCGAAGGTGATACGAAGTTAGAGGTGTGCGCCGGGGTTCTTCGGCTGGGTGTTCATGACAGTCTCTAGCCTAAGTGCTACATTCTAGACTTGCCGATGTTCAGCAAAAATGTAGAGGAGATTTGTATCTAATCGGCTCATAAACACAATTTTTCTTGTAATTGTCACTGGAGTTGCGCCGACTTTAAGTCGACATTCGGCTGAGAATCAGCTAAAATTCGGCGCAACTCAAATAATGGTTTCCAGTGACATTTACAAGCAAAATTGTCTTTCGGAGCCGATTAGATTCAGCTATTCTCTACATCTTTGCTGAACATTCGACAAGTCTAGAATGTAGCCCTAAGGCTAGAGACTGTCATGAACAGCCAGCCGACGAAACCCCGGCGCACACCTCTATACGAAGTGTTTCGATGATAGCCGAGGGAGTTGGAGAACAATTTTTTTCGGAAAGAAAATTTTTTTTGGAGAAAACTTTTTTTCGGAGAAAATTTTTTTTAAGGAAAAATTTTTTTTCTGAGAAACGATTTTCTTGTGGTGAAAGTTTTTTGCTGAGACCTTGTTTTTTGAAGAACACCTTTTTTTTGGAGAAAATTTTTTCTGAGAAAAACTTTTTTCGAAAAAAAATTTTTTTGGAGAAATATTGTTGAGAAAACCTTTTTTTTGGAGAAAAAATTTTTTTTGGAGAACTTTTTTTTGGAGCAATTGTTTTTTTGGAGCCAAATTTTTTTTGGAGAAATTTTTTTGGTGAAAATTTTTTTTGGAGAAAAAGTTTTTGGGAGAAAAATTTTTTTGGAGAAACTTTTTTTCTGAGAAAATTTTTTCAACAACTGAAAACTTCTAAAACGACTGACATCACAACAAAAACCTCTTAAAAAGTAGAGTGTGATGAAGTCCGTAAGTACGCTTCAAAATTAATGATATCGCTTGAAATAACGCTATTGCAGATAATACGCAGAAGTTTGTTTGAATGGAACCTTGTGTTCAAAGTTTCACTTTCCTGAAAAAATTACAGCGCATTTTTTAAAACAAAATTACGTTGCGTTAAAAAAATTACGTCACCAATGCCGGATCCAACGACGAAATAATTTTTCTGCACTTTGAATTTTGAATTTTGTTTCTTATTGCGTAGATTGTTTAAGGTAAATTTAAATTTTTGCGTGTAAAAACTTGTAGGCCCAACGGGAATTGGGGGAGGTTTTTAGCGCCGTTACTTGAGACGGATTTTTCAATATTACCCTTTCGGCGATTTGCAATATAATTTGTTGTCGACGTTTTTTAAAGGGTTAGTCGCCTGATCTGGTACGGGCACGTTCAAAGGATGGGTAATAGAAGGCTCCCAAAGAGGATACTGAATGCGCAGGTCTCAGGCGTTCTCCCTAGGGCTAGGCCAAGGAGAAGGTTCAAAGATTCAATGAAATCAGATTTAAAAGTTCGGGAACAAACCATCTCCTTGGCAAGGGATAAGAGAGTATGGATCACCCGATTATGGAGTAAAGACCCCACACCGAAAGGTATAAACGCTCTAGAAAGTATGATGATGATGATCATCATCATCATGATGATAAGAGTTGGGGTCTTTTCTCAAGATTTATTCTGTTTGCCACATCTATTCTTACGCGTACGACTGTTTTTTCAAGGTATTTTAAATGAGCAGAACAGCTGCAGACAAATGGGAATTATCGCCCAGGAATTATTACTCAGCAGCTGCAGACAAATTGTAATTATTGCCCAGGAATTATTACTCAGCTATGAGACAACTATTAATAGCTCTATGTTAGTTGTCTCATAGCTGAGTAATAATTCCTGGGCGATAATTCCCATTTGTCTGGGCGATAATTCCTAGGTGATAATTCCCTTGGTGATAATTCCCATTTGTCTGGGCGATAATTCCTGTGCGATAATTCCCTGGGTGATATTTCCCATCCACCTATCCACCCGGGCAATAATTCCTGGGTGATAATTCCCCGGGTGAAAATGCCAATTTATTTTGGTCTGGGCGATAATTCCCCGGGCGGTAATTCAGGTCGCCAGGCAAAGTTTTCGCTTGGATTGGAACGATTCCGAACCACGATAATGTGCATTCAATCTTGAGAGGGAACAAGGACAAATTTAGTATTTTTGCACTGGCGGCGTCGAAATTCTTACTTTGTCCCTTTGTCAAGAATATCCTATTTTCTCACCCTACTGAACGGATTCGACTCAAACAAAATGTCAATAAGTAGCGCATGCTGCCATGATTGACATTCAAAGCAAAGCCTCTCGCACTATTTTGTCAACCTCAGACATGTAAAGTATTCTCTGTACTAAAATTTTCCACGATGTGTACATTTTAATCTTCTGACTATGCAATCGACAAAAAAAACATTTTATTCAAATTTTTAATGTGAATGTAAAATAAGAAAAGTTCCATTAATGATTTGACTTGAAAAGATCAACGAACGGTGACTTAATTTGATTGATAGTTGAACCCACAGACTCCTATTTAACAGATACGAAACACTTATCTTTCATTGGAAGTTTGAAAACCTAACGACCTCTGCTTTCGGAAAATGTTCTACGACAATATAAATTTTCTTAAAAGTCAGTTCAATTTCACAATCCATCACAAGGGTAATGAAATGTTATACGAAAATAGCAGTTTAAAGTTAAAACAAAATAGCAAAAAATCTTGGAATAAATTCATTCACCTCTACAACATAAATATAGTAAAAGGCAGCGAAAGTCGGTGTATTGAAGAGCAATAAAACCACTATCTGAAAACAAAAAAGTCTATGTGGGTATCCAACTGATTTATTAACTTTTGTTGGCGGAAAGTTGAAACAGATTTTCTCTATGACCTAGTTTCCTTTCTGGATACGACTTTGGATATAATGCGGGTATTGTGCTTGTATTATGTTTTGTATCATGTGTTTTTTAGTAAAAAAACGCAAAGACATGCGAAAAATGTGAAAAATATTGTGACATACAACATTTTATTAAATTTGAATTTCAGGAATATAAATCACAATCATTACGTTTCTGCGTTCCAAGGTAAGTAAACGGTAAATTTAAAAATTCTTCCAGCGGAAGAAATGAGCGCCTTTGAATGTTTCTACTTTAATAAAACGTTAAAACATCTCTTAAAACATGTTCTATTTTTTATATAAAATTTAGAAAAATATGCGACAAAATGTGAAAACAAAAGAATTTCTGCATTTTCACATAGCCTCGTTACGCGAGTTCCTGTTGCAATGTCAAAGTGACAGGATTTCTTATTGGATATTTAAACTGACCAGTTTACATGCAAGAAAACCAGTTAAATTAACTGGTCATTTGAAGGCAATGTCAAAATTTCCATACAAAAATGTGACAGTGCCTACAACAAACTCAGTTTTTATCGGCTGAGAATCACTCTCATAACTGATCCTTAAAGTCAATAAAATTTGGAAATAGCCATGCAAAATTTCACGAAACAATATTTTACCCAAGTTTGTCAGTTGTTGTGAATGAAAAAGTTGTCATAAGAGAAAGATTTAGATTTTTTCGTTTCTGCGACGAAATATTTCACATGTGTCGCTAAGTGGAGGTATGTAAAAAATGCGGTAGTTAAAAAATGAAGGGCTCTGTCTTCTCGGATTGAAGATCATCAACTCTAAAAAGACGAATTCTAGGTCACTCTCCCGTAATTTCCCGAGGAAAACTAAGCAAGCCGTCATCAGATTGGATTGGAAATTGACGTAAGGGCAATATTGAAAAACTCGTCCGAAGGAAAAACCTCTCCAAATATCCACGAAATCACAACAAAATCCTCTTAAAAGGTAGAGTGTGACGCAGTCCGAAAGTCCGCTTCCAAAATAAATGATATCGCTTGAGGTGACGCTGTCGCTGATAATACGCAGAAGTTTGTTTGAGTAGAACCTTGTGTTAAAAGTTTTAATTTTCTGAAAAATTACAGCGCTTTTTTTAAAACAAAACTACGTTGTGTTAAAAAAATGCGTCACAAATGCCGGACCCACCAGCGGAATAATTTTTCAACTCTTTCAGTTTTTACACGCAAAAATTTAAATTTACCTTAAACAATCTACGCAATAAGAAAGAAAAGTAAAATTTTTGCAGCGCAAAAACTGGAAGTGTTGAAAAATTATTCCGCTGGCAGGTCCGGCATTTGTGACTAGAGATGAGCGGGTCGACCATTTTTCGAAACCCGAATTGTTTCAAAACCCGACCCGATCAAAATTTTCGAAATCCGAAACCCGAACTGTTTCAAAACCCGACCCGGACCGAACCAGACACTCAAGTTTTTTGAAACTCACAACCCAAATTACTTCGAAACAAAAATTATTTCAAGGCCCGACGTGTGCATTCTTCACGGACCTTAGACTAAAACAAAATTCGTGTAATGTAAGATGATAAAATTTAGACGAGTTTTGTAAAATATAAAAAGTCAATAAAGGACCCGATAAAATTTTTCGAAACCCGAAACTGGAACTGTTTCGAAACCCGGCCCGGACCGAACCCGACCCGATTAAAATTTTCGAAACCCGAAAGCCATGAACCCGTAAAAAACAATTCGGGTTCGGGTTCGGGTCGAGTTTTTCGAAGTTTCGGGCAACCCGCTCATCTCTATTTGTGACGCAATTTTTTTAACACAACGTAATTTTGTTTTAAAAAAAGCGCTGTAATTTTTTCAGGAAATTAAATCTTTGAACACAAGATTCTATTCAAACAAACTTCTGCGTATTATCAGCGATAGCGTCACCTCAAGCGATATCATTTATTTTGGAAGCGGACTTTCGGACTGCGTCACACTCTACCTTTTAAGAGGTTTTTTTTGTGATATAAGTCGTTTTGGAAGTTTTCATTTGTGAAAAAATTTCTATTTTTTTAAAAAGATTTTCTCCGAAAAAAAATTTTCTCAGAAAAGGAAATTTTCTTGGGAAAAATTTTTCTCCAAAAAAATTTTCTTTCCGAAAAAAATTGTTCTCCAACACCATAGGCTACCATCGGAAGACTTCGTATCACTTTTGGCTACCTACCCATACTGTCAAAAATGCGGGGAAATTGAAAGTACAGAACACTATCTTTGTCACTGCCCAGCTTACATTAAAGCAAGAGAAAATACTTATGTTCATTCACAATAGATTTTTCCAGAATTTGGAGTATCGCACCAAATAACATTTTGAAATTCATTAACCGAACTAAAAGAATTTAATTAATTAATTATACAATTAACCGTGGGCAAGCACAACAGACCCATCTGAGGCTTAGTGGCGGGAAAACACAATTTCCACCCACTTATTCTAATCTAATCTAGGCTACCTTCGGAACACTTCGTGTCACCTTCGGCTACCTTCACAACACTTCATGTCACCTTCGGCTACCTTCGGAACACTTCGAATGCAGGTGAAGCAATCCAGGCGCATTGAAAGCTTTTCTTCACGGTAGCCACATAATCTTCATGAAACATTTGTATGCAGCCGTCAATTCTAATAAGCCTCCTAATTTTCACAAGTAGCTGAAAGTCGTTCTTCAATGTCATTAAGTCCATAAGAACGCGAGAACAAACTTTCCTGAAGAAACCAACTGTCTAGGCGTTCTTATTCAGAATTTAGCAAAAAATCCAAGATGGCGTCTAGTTGACAGTTGGCAGCCATTTTCTTAAAATGCTGAAAAATTGTCCTGACCAAACTCTATAACTTTCCCGAAGAAACCAACTCTCTAAGTTTTGTCATTCCGAAGCTAAACTTCGAAAACAAAAAAAAAACTAATTTATTGCTTGGGAAAATTCAAGATGGCGCCGGTTTGACTGCTGGTAGTTATTTTCTTAAGATCCCAAAAAGTTCTCCTGACTTTCCCGAAGAAACTCTCTAGCTATTGTCACTCCGGAGCTAAAATTTGAAAACTCCGAGCATTACCTAAAAAACCCTCAAAATTGACAAGCCACGGCTTTTTCAGAATTTTCCCGGAAAAGCGGCATATGAAATTTTTCATTTGAGGCCGAGACTGACGTTCCCTGTAAATTTTTAGGAAATCGTCCGGGCGGTTCTCGAGATAAAAAGGAGATAGATAGATCGTTGACACACAACACAGGAATGAAATTTTGATTATTTTGATGATTTTGCATGGAGTTATTTGGGTTTGTGGACTTTTTTTGGGGGTGAGGGGACTGCGTCACGCTCTCCGAGCATGATCCCCAAAATTTAAAAACAATTTTATTCACCGCAGTGCTTTCTTAGGGCGTTAAATAATACATTAGTTGTTGGGGTCAAACTTCGTTCCGTTGATTTGTGGCTTTGCATCTACGGGAAAATTTATTTAGCTACTCGGGGGATTACATATTTAACCTCGAAAATAAAAAAATTTCCCAGCAGGTGCATAATCTACTAAAAACAAATGAAAAAAAAAAATTTTTGTACTAGTGCCCATCTTAAAACCGACCAAGAACACTTGGGAAAAGCCTCTGACCCATACTTCCTTGGATAAAAAAAAAATTCTGGGTGGGGCTGACCCAAGGGCCGACAGTGTCACTTCAAAATCCGGGCCAAGTATTTTTCTCATCAGCGGCAGTTTCCTCATACGAATCACATTTACATATTACCTCCTGCAATTTTTTGAATCCCCTTCCCCCGTCACGCGGCTAAATTCAACCCAGTTTTGCACAGACCGTCACGTTCCCCCTTTCCCCCTAGATCGTGACGTAATATGTGAACGACCCCTTAGTAATGCGATCACTAGCTGTTCATAAATAAGGTCTACGCTTTTCTAGTTCTTCGCAGGGTTCTAAAAAGCTGCACTCTCCCTCCTTCGTACATTGATATTTGAGGATCTATGAGAAGAAACGTCAGTTTTAACTCCAAAATGCAAGAAAATCGCTGGAAATTCAAAAACTCTTTCCAGAACCAGGAAATCATGTAAAGAAAAATAAAAATCGCTAGGCCATCAGTAAAGAGAAAAATTAGAGAAATGGGAAAAGACTAAGAGCTAAGAAAATAGACATTCAATTTATTGTGTTTCTTCTATCATAATTAGAGATCTGCGTCGGTATTTCGGCGGCTGAATATTCAAGACAGTTTCTTGCCTCAAAACTGCAGGATGCAATGTTCTCGAAAAGTGTAGAAGTAGATCGAAGAGAAATTTGCTAGTGAATGTGATCGAAATATTTGAGTTGCACCGATTCTCAGCGACTAAAGTCGGCGCTATTCAAATAATTTGTTCCAGTGACATTTACGAACAAAATTGTCTTTGAGAGAGAATTAGATATAACTCTCCTCTACACTTTTGTGAACCTTTCAAAAATCTAGGATGCAGTTCTGAGGCAAGAGACTGCCTTGAACACTCAGGCGCCGATATACCGACCTCCCTCTAATCGTAATAAATCGCCTGTAGAAGGATGTATTTTTTTCTGCGGAAAATTAATCTGTTCTTATTGCTATGAACCCATGTTGGGAAACGGTACGTTGTTACATCCTTCCTCGGCGATTTAAATATAAGAAATCTTCAAGTTTTATTCAAAAACTCTTGTGGTTTCTCAATGCCTCGCTTCAACACTCACAGTTAAATTACATGAAAAACAGCGAGAAAATAGTTCAAAACTTCAAGCAAGTAGTTAACGTAAAGTCGAAAGTATTTTGTAATTTTATTCAATCCTTTCAATAAGTGTTTTAACAACTTAGATAATAAATGACAGTTTGTACAAAGTTATATGGGAATCATTTACATATTTTAAAACTTTTTCTAAATACTCAACGGTATCTCATTAAAATGTAATTTTCTTGACATTTTCTTCCATAAAGTGGAAACCAAGCCGAGTCAGAATCAATCGTGAATTCAACGAGAGATTACAGTCAAAAATGAAAATCATTGGTGACAGTAAGCTGAGTAAAGTTTTAGTTTTTTACTTTTTCATATGTGGATTATGGTCGAAATTTCCACCCAACACCATAGCTGCAACGTTGTACACAATAGTGTCATACACGATGCATTTCACATTATCATTTTGCTACACTGGATTTATGGTCGTGGGTTTGTTGTTCATTTCCGATGTGGATCAGATAACGTTATCGATATGCGTAACATTCACATGTGTTGCATATGTTGCCAAAATTTTCAATTTTTATTGGCACAACGTTGGCATGAAAAATTGCTTTAAGAGTGTCAATGATTTTGTACTGGAAAATGAATTCGAATCGGAATTTTTGCGGACGCGTATGGAGCCATTGCGGAAAATAGCATTGCTGTACTACATTATACCGAATGTTTGTGGGGTAACCGCTTATTTGAAACCGTTATTCGCTGCTAAAACTGAGTTGCCATTCCTCGGCTGGTATCCACTTGACTGGACAAACAATTCATTACATTATTGGATTGCATACGTTTATCAGATCATTGGGATTTTGATTGAGATAAATCTAAATGTTACTATGGAATTGTTTCCGAGTTATCTAATGCATATGCTGAGTATTCAAATGGAAATTTTGGGCTTTCGATTGCAAAGGATTTCGTCGTCGATATGTGACAGTGATGTGCTGATTCAGGACATAGCTATCAGTAGAAGCGAACAGCAGCTTGTTGTACAGGAAATGGTGGAATTATTGAAGTTACACCAACACATGGATAAGTAAGACATTCACCCTCAACGCCACCCCAAACTAAGTAACATTTTCCACAAAAAAGGCAACGACATTCTCACTTTAACATGCAATATAATCACGTTTATACAACAAGTTCCAATTCACCAATAAAAACACGCTTTTTCGTGCGATTTGCATCGCATGAAGTCATTTTCTCCCACTAGTGCGTAAATAGTAGTTTTCCTAACTAGTGCCCGATTGGTTATTTTTAGCGCGAGTTGTAGGTGAGTTTGGCAAAACACATCGAGTGCTCAAAACAACCATAAGGGACGTGTTAGGAAAATCGCTTTTCACAACAACTGGGAAATAAAAACTTGCAATCAGCACTAGTCCTGAAAAAATATATGAAAATTCATTTCAACACCAGAGCTTGACAGTAGGCGTTGTGAAAATTTTTTTACGCACTATAGCGGTAAAAGCTTTTATATCATTCGAGCATATAATTAGCCATTTATATAGCTGAAAGTAGGAGTATAATGACGATATTATAGTCGAGTTTCATACAAACTGGGAGGTATATAATAGGCATATTATGGTCGACTCGACTATAATTTTCATAATAATCCGACTATAATTTTCGATTCGACTATAATTTCCATTATAGCCCCTCGGACATTCACTTCACCTCGACTATAATCGCGCTATTATATCCCTTGGTTATTAATATACTATTTTTCACCTTCGTATCGGCAGTCTTACATTTAGTGCATTCTTGGAATCTTGGATGTATTCCGATCCGGACCCTCAATAAAAGAGATGTTTTCACTTTGAACGTTTATTGAGAAGTGAAGTGTTCTGTGAACAGAACATGATGAACAACTAGATTATTAGATTCTTTTATGCACACTATGTTGTTCACATTTTAACGAGTGCAAGTTATTGTCGAGTGACAATTTCAACACTCCCACTCAATCGATAATAACTTGAAACACCGATGCGACCTGCCATCATCGTGGATTGAACAGTTCCTTTACTTTGACCACCTTTGGTTAGATTAGATTAAATTAGAGTGGATGGATCGAAGTCCCGCACCTAAGCCTCCAGTGGGCCTGTTGTGCGAACCCACAATCGATTACTTAAATTCGGTTGGTACGATTAAGGTAATCCAAAATGTACTTCGGCGGAATGCTCCATATGATGTTATATGGTAGTATATATGCTCCGATGGATTTGGCTCTGGCTGTGATATATGCAGGGCATTTGCAGAGGAAGTACTCCGCCGATTCTATTTCAACACACTGGGAACAGAAGGCTATTGATGACACCGATGATGTGAAGATGCTTGTTGAGAATCCCTGTCAGGATTCCTGTCATTTTTCTAAGGTTACTACATTTGGTTAATTTGTGCTCAAAGTTTATCAATCGGACGATTGGAACATTGACCATTGACTATCGCCATTTGACAATTGTCTCGACCATCGATTCCACCATGAATTTGACCAAATCATCCAACTGACAAATGACTTCGATGGTATCAGCCATGTTCTCCCACTCAATTGACGCATGCGTTTCAAATTCTTTTGACCAATTACTTTGACCATCGAGCCAAGCTTCAAGTGTATTTGTATTTGTATTTTTATTTTAGAGACTCCATTAACAGCTTTTTACAGCCAATAACAAGTGTTGTCTGGACCACCGGCTTAACGTGACTTCCGAACCACGTCTCAGAGTAATGCGAATGTAGCGTCTTTGTTATTATGCAATTACTCCAAGAATTGTTAGGCGCTTGATTATTATCTCGCCTAAATGTAGGCTTAGATATTTCGTGCACAAATTCGTCGTATATGGGTTACGTCATACGATTCATTCAGTGTGTACGTCATTATGGGCACCAAACACACCACAACTACCCAACTTTTGAAGCTTGAGTGAACTTTAGGACGTTATTAATGCGCTACACTTGCTAGAAAAATTCCACGTGGAATTTTTCCGACACGGGATTTCAACCCGGATCGTTTTGGTGGAAGGCCACCATTTCGCCATCGAGATTGACGACCATTACATATCGAGAGCGACGACGATTTCGCCATTGACAATGTCTAAAAATTTCGACCATTTCTACTTTTCGCCGATTCGATTTTGCACCATTTGGACCATGTACCATTATTGTACCCATTCGATCATTTCGTGCCCTATTCGACGTGTTGTCCGTCCGCTAACCATTGGCCCATTGACCATCCGTTAACCATTGACCCATTGTCCATCCGTTAACCATTGGCCCATTGTCCATCCGTTAACCATTGGCCCATTGTCCATCCGTTAACCATTGGCCCATTGTCCATCCGTTAACCATTGGCCCATTGTCCATTCGTTAACCATTGGCCATTGTCCATACGTTAACCACTCAGCTCTTTGTGAAATTAAACTGTTCACCCAGTTATTGTTGCGATCGTCTTCACAGGCCTCTATCAATCGTTCATTGAACATTTATTGAGAAGTGAAGTGTTCTGTGAACAGAACATCATGAACAACTAGATTATTAGATTCTTTTATGCACACTATGTTGTTCACATTTCCACGAGTGCAAGTTATTGTCGAGTGACAATTCCAACATGCATTAAATTACCTTCATACGTAACTTGTATACAAAAGTGCTATTCAGGCTTTAAGTGCAGCGACGTCTTATGTCAAAGTATATTTCATGATGAATTTCATCATATGTCAAGCGACAAAAATTGATGTGATTATCGACTTAAGCACTTCATCTTGAAATTTCGTATACTTTGACATAGGCCGACGTCGCACTAAGCGTGTGGATTGTGGATTCAAAACGCTTCTTTTCGAGTACTTGTGTTGCAATTAATTTTCATATATTTTTTCCGCACTAATGAAATGGATTCCAAGTAGTTTTGAGTTGTTGTCAAAAGCATTGTTCCTAACAGACCCGTGCGCGGGATTAAACATGTCGGTGACATTGAAACGAATTGCTGCTAGTTCCCGAATGCGGCGCAAGGCGGTCTCAACGCATTTAAGCGTACGTCAAATTTATTATCGGCGGCGCGGCGGCGCCGTTTTTTTGAAACTTTTTCCAATGTCGCGCCTTCGCAAAAAAACTCAAGTTGTTGAATTAGTACTCATCGCACCGATGAAAAATGTTGGCGTGGTGGCGACGACGCGATGTTTTTTCATTTTCGACGGCGACTCATTTCATCGTACATCAAAAAGATAAACATTGGTCTAGTTCCTTACACTAATAAGGAAAAACACTTGGAGAAAATAAGGCAAGACTTGCAATGAATTTCGTAGAAAAAAATCGAATTAGCGAAAAACTTAAATAAATCGCCAAAAATCTTTTCTTCAATTTTGTCGCCAATTTAATTTTTTCGGTGAATTTCGCTAAAAATCTTTAATGATTTTCTCTATTTTTTGCGGTTGTATAATTACAGTTCGTAACTACTACTAACTGAGGCGTGAATCCTCTAAATTTCCCCAAATAATCCTAGGATCTCAAAAATCTGAAAAAGAGTGGTACACCCCACGCTAGTAGCACATGACATTTCGATATCACATTGCGAAACTACAATAGATGGTGTCATTTGTTTTCTACTGAGCCGTATTTATCAATGAAACAATGGTGGCGCTACTGGATAAAAACGACTCAGTTTTTGTGTTGAACCGTATGAATGTATAAACAAAGGTAGATGTCGTTACTCATCAAAAGCAGTAATGTTGCCTGATGAAATCTGATGCTAGACACGGTCTACACTTGTAAGTATTGACAACGGACAACTTGTCAAACTCCATTATAAAACTCAATTGAATGCAGTGTAAGAACTTTTGTCACACTAGTACAAAACAATCCCTCAAAGGCACGTAGCAAAAATGTGAACTGTCAAATTTGCGATGTTTTATTAGAACAGAATCCTGCGTTAACAAAAAATTATTCAAAATTATAATTCTTGTACTGTAAGAAGCTGACTCTTACACGAATAGATGAATCAGAATTCAAAAAATTTGAGTATGCAGGTCGAAAGTTGTTCTGAAAGATCATCGCAATCCAATTTCCTTTGCGATGTTATTTCCAGTTTGTAACTTCATACTTAAACTTTTTGAATTTTAATTCATCTACAATTGTTTAACAGTCATCCTCTCACAGAACATGAGCTATAATTTTGAATAAATTGTTATTTGCGCAGCGTTCTGTTTTAAAAAAACATCGTAAATTTGACATTTCTTGATTTTGCGACGTGTTCTTCATCTGACATGGAATTGACGTATAGAAAAGTTGGTTTATGTCGCTGAATTTTCTTAGCTTTCCTGGGGGGTGAGTTCTCCAATACGAGCCGGTGGCGAGTTTTTCAATAAGACAGGAAAAAATCTTTTCGCATAAGTAGAGAGTAACCCTTTTGCCATTCGCTAGTATACTTCAGGCAGGAAAGTTCGCAGCGATGGAAGGATTGCGAAGTGCATTGAGACCGGAAACGGTAGGCGAAAGAGTCACAATAATTCCGATAAAGAAATGATCAGAGCGATAATGTCGCCTGTAACCACATCCAAATTAATGAAGGAGTTCAAAAGCACACTGAACCAGCTGGGCCGGAGTAATCGGGTGACGGTTGCTTGGGTGCCGGGGCACTCTGGAATAGATGGAAGTGAGAGAGAAGTTCTAAAGCTAGGACCAATTGTCATCGACAAGTTCCTCTGGTACTGCTGGTTCGAAGGATTTACGTGATGAACGGGAAAGGAACAAAGGATCAGCAGATCTGTGTTTCATGACCCAGTAGTGGGTCATCCCAACCTGATAAATAAAAAAAAACGCTTTTCCCAATTTTCTCCGCAAACTCGATTTTAAAGATTTACAAATTTCCTTTTTCTTACTGCAAACTCTGTTTCTTTTATTTAATTGCTTCGGTACATTTATGAAATTTCAGATTAGCTGAATCGATTGAACAAAATTTTACGATGGCATTTTTCGCCCAAATTTGCTTGAGCGGAACGGTTATGTGTTGCATAGCGTATCAATTAACTTACGTAATAAACCGAACGAGGTTTCATATTGTTTACAATCAATTAAAATTTCTGTTTCATAGACATCACCAATTGAGAATATTATTCAATATTGCTTCTTTGTAAGTTTCTTAATGGGTGTCGTGATACAAATTTTCTTGCCGTGCTATTTTGGCAACGAAATAATGTTGACAAGTGCTGCTCTGTCGAACCATGTGTACTCGTCGTCATGGCATTCATTCTCATTGAAATATCGTAAATTGGTTATAACTTTTATGGAGCGTTTGAAGAGAACTAGGACACTTTTGGTTGGAAAACTATTTCCATTGAGTTTGGATACTTTTACGTCGGTAAGTGATATTTTAAATAAAAGAATGAATCATTAAAATTAACGTAAAATGTCTCAGATCGTTTACTTTGCGTATAGACTGTACGCTGTGATTGGAACCACATAAAGGAATCTTTGGGCATTTGCTTCAGCGTAGCCGAACATTTGAATGAAAATGATTGAAAAATGATTTTAATAAAAACTGGGATTTATGCATATGAAATAATTTCGGAAAATAGACCTTACTCTTCTTTTAAATCTTGAAACACCAACTCAGACTGTACATTCCAAACCTTGAAAATCTAAGTTATGCCTTGTCACAGTAGGCTCATTTTAATCTGGTAACTTACAAAATGAGGGAGTTTCTCTCTCTCAATTATATTGAGACGATGTGACCTCAGACAGTTGAAAATAATCAATACACTGCTGTGCCGGTGAATGTGGCAATAGACTAAGGCTCTCTGTGCGCATGCGCAGTTTCAAAACGGAATGATATTTTTTTGAGTACAAACTAGGGCTGGGGAAAAGAGATCACTCCGTATAAGAGGTTTGTCATGAAAACGGAGGCGATAATGAATCGCTTTCAATTTTCCTTCGTTTACCTGAGATATTTCACTCAAATAGATGAATAACGGAATGCAAACGTAGAACTCTTTTTTAACTACAAAGCCAGCCTCCGATTCAATCGCTTCAACTTTGCCTCCGTTAACGTGACGAATTTCTCTTTTCTAAACTGACTACTTTTTATTTTAGGGCAAATCATACCTAAGTCTGGAAATATCCCAATCTCCAATCTTCAAATCTCAAATTGTTCGCATGTTCACATATAAAAAATGAGAGAGAGAGAGAGAGAAATTAAGGAGAGTTGGATATTTTCAAACTTAGGGGCTTTTTGGAGGAATTTTTGATCTGGTCCACATCTCCATATGAAAAACATATGCAAGGGACCCGTACGTATCAGAATAGATGTGACAAACAGAGCTGATGTTACGAAAACACTCGAACGTATTTGGGCCATTCCAAATATACTTAATGTAAGGAACAAAAATTTCTCCTGAGTCGTCCAAGAGTTCAACTTTTGTGTTTAGAGTTCAACTTTTGTGTTTTATGAAAAAATTGTTCACAACTGTAATATATAATTTTCTGCCGAACGTATGATTTAGCTATTTCCTACAGTTAAGGAAGTATTTCGTTCCTCACATTACAGGCGTCACTGTTTGCATAGAATGGGCCATTTAAGTAAATATTGCCTTACGTCCACATTGGAAAATGCCGATAGGGCAATTTTGAAAAACCCGTCCGAAGCAAGGGTGTAAACAACCCTTCGGAATGCAAAAAATTTATCTCCAAATGCCTCGGGCACACACTTCCATAGTCAAAACACACAATATTTTTGTTTTTGAATATAATTCGGTACTCAGTTACCTCTCAAATAGAAAAAAAAATCAATAAAATTGGTTGTCGGTAGTCAAAATATTTTCTTCCATAAAACGTGAAGTCCTAGACCTTTCGATAAAAAAAATTGAAAATCGGAAGAGATTTACTCGAGTTATGTACGAAAAACATGTAGGGCGCGCTAGCAGAGATTCGTTTTTAGTGCCCTAGTTAAATCCAAGGGCCTAATTTCAAAATTGTCTGTTCTATAAACTGTTGGGCTCTCATAGACCTGTCGATTAAAAAAATAATTATGCAAATCGGAAAAGATTTACTCGAGTTACGTCATACGTATTACACGTATGGCCCTAGTAGAGACTCGTTTTTAGTGCCCTAACTAAGTCCAAGGACTCGAATACAAAACAATGTCTTCTATGAATTGTCGGCCATGCCCAGATATTTCGAAATAAAAATTTTTTGTGGAAATGGAAAAAGATCTACTTGAGTTATGTACAAAAACCACTTAAACGGCCCTAGCTCAGCAGCCCTTGATCCGACAGTGCCCAGATTCAATCCCATAAAAGATCTTTTGATTACCTTTCAGGGGAAAAAAGTTATCGATTTAACGGACGGACGGACATTTTTTTATTGATGTTTCGTCATCTAAGGACTATGATCGATGCTCCCCCCTACACCTGGGTCGAAATTCGACTGGTTACAAACGTCGCGTCGTGGTTAGCGCAATAGACCAATTTTCGAAGCACTAAGTTCTTTCGTCCCGTTTGCTTGACGCGCGCTCCTCCAAGAGCGTTTTGCCGTTGTCATCCAGTTTTCGACAGTTTCTAGCATCTCCATCGTAACTATATCCACCTCCATCTTCGACGTTCCGGATACCGTGAGTCGTCGGCAAAAGCAATCGTCTAAGCGCATCTTGGCAGTTTCAGCCGCAGCGCTGTGTCATACATTACATTCCACTGCGTTGGTCCTAATATGGATCCCTGTGGTACTCCAGCTGTGATTTCTACTGTCTTTTTCTCTTCATTAGTATCGTACGTTAGCACGTAGTATCGTACGAAGTAACTTTTCAGCATCCTGCAGAGGACATCGGGGACTCTCATTGCATGCAACGCCTTGACTATCTCCATCCAGCTTGAGCTATTAAAAGCATATCTGACATTTATCGTCGTTCCAGCACAGAAGCAGTTACCCCGTATCCCGATTATTCGTCTGACAGTCCGTGCTCGCACTCTGTGTATTTTCTTAGTCTATTCAGAATCGCGGTTTCCAGCATTTTTCCCAATTCATCCAACAAGCATATAGGTCTATATGATGATGGCTTGTTTAGCGGTTTCCTTGGTTTTGGCATTAGGATCAGCTTCTGTTTCTTCCAAATTTCGAGAAAATATCGTCGAGGTACTTCTGCATTGTCAATCTGAGCATATTAGGCTTCTGCTGGTTCTGGCGCCTTGTTATACTTTAACTTTTGTGCAGCCATATGGATCTCTTCTGCATGTCTGTCATGTCTGTCTTCTGCTTCATCGTTCCTCCTAGAGCGTGACATCATTTGAGAACAGCCCCTAAGGGGGAGTAGGGTTCGAAAAAAGCGTGCTGCAATTCGTCTTAATGTATGAAAATATGCGAAGTGCGGGTCAAAAAATGGTTTTTTTAGCGTGCCTACTTTGTGAATGGTCCCCTAGCATTCATACGGCGATATAGCATTTTCTGAATAGCGAATAACCTCAGTATGATGAAGCAGCTTTTGTCAACAAGTGCAAATAGTCACAGTATAATGAAGAAAATGTTTCCACAGAGTAACGATGATATAGTAGTTAGACCCGTACGAAGTACGTAGGTCTGATGCGTTTACTACCACGTTTGTTACATTGCAAATTCGAACCCGGGAGTAAGGCGGAAACTTTTTTTGTTGCCTCCAGTTAACAATCAGCGAAAAAAACAATGTCCGTCTGTCGGTCTGTCTGTCTGTCGGTCTGTCTGTCTGTCGGTCTGTCTGTCTGTCTGTCTGTCCGTCAACACGATAACTTGAGCAAATCTTGACCGATTTTCAAAAACTTTTTTTTTCCTGAAAGGTAGTCGAAAAATATTTATCGGGATTGAATCTGGGCACTGTCGGCCCAAGGACCGCCGAGCTAGGGCCGTTTAAGTGGTTCTTGGTCTTTTGCACATAACTCGAGTAAATCTTTTCCGATTTTCAAATTTTTTTTGTTTGAAAGATCTGGGCATGACCGACTTGTTGTGGAAGAAACATTTTTCGATTTGAGTCTTTGGACTTAGCTAATAATAATATAATAATCTGCCTTACAGCCCATGAAGGGTTAGAGGCTAGATCACTATTTACTAGTTTCGCTATTTGTGGTTCTACTTTTTTGAGATCCTTTCATTACCGGAAAGTTTTACTGTGCCAGTGGTAAGCTGTGCGACAAACCCAGTGCCATATATGAGATGTAACTGGGAGCGAAACTAGTAGGAGTGGAATACCGGTTCTCCCAACAATGCCTTTTCCGGTAAGCCGGACGATGGCACTACACTCAACTTCACTCGACTTGAACGATTCAATCAGTTTTGTTTTGTTTACAAATCTAACAATCGGCACAAATCCTTCTGCGTTTGAGTTTCGAACCAACGCACTGGCAACGCAATCTCGTAGTAGCAAGTAGACGTGTTAACCACTACGTTATCGAGTTGCTTTGGACTTAGCTAGGGCACTAAAAATGAGTCTTTCTTAGGGCCCTACGTGTTTTTTGTACATAACTCGAGTAAATCTCTTCCGATTTTCAAAAACTTTTTTTTGTTTGAAAGATCTCGGCACGGCCGACAATTTGTAGAAGAATTTTTACCTGTGCTTAGGGCTCAAGTGGGCCTCATGTCGGTCCTAAGGTCGGCCCTAACATAAAAAAAATGTTTTTTGCTATGTTGTAGACAAAATTGAGGAGAACATTTTTCTCTCTTCGGACGGGTTTTTCAATTTTGCCCAACGGGCAATTTCCAATACAGTCTAACGTGAACGCAATATTTACTTAAATACGTTCCAGTCTTTTCGTAACATCAACTCTGTTTGCCGCATCTATTCTGATACGTACGGGTACCGTGTGCGTTAAACTACCAGCATATGTAACGTGTATCAAACAACGTTTTTTGCAATTCACCGACAAAAAACGAGATTTTCCCTGTGTGTTTCCACTTGCAAAAAATAATTTTATTGCAACCGAGCAGTGTGTCCCCTCCAAAATTATTAATGTATTATTGGTGCATTCGCTCTAAAGTTGGACCGTAGTATAATTGTGCCATTTATATCTTAATGGCGCAATCATATTACGGTCCTACTTTAAAGCGAATGCACAATAATTAAACTTGAAATTATTAATCGCTGAGCATGACATTCGTCATGCCAGTATGCCATTCTCGACGAAAACTTTGACATCTATTTATCATTGTAACGTCGATACAGGGACGTGACAGTCTTTTGTTTTGGTCTATGCAAGTGATACTCAACCTGAAGTAATCTGCAGTTGCGACCGAAGCTAACTTCGTTGCAAAACAATCAGCTGATTTTTGATTTTTTCAATGAAGTTTTTCAATTTTAGTAAATTTATGAATGAAATCAGCTGATTTTCATTTGCAATGAGGTTATCTCCGGTCGTAACTGCAGTTGACTTCACGTTGAGTATTACTCACAAAGACCAAAACAAATCACTGTCATACCCCTTTGCCGATATCATGAACTAAAGGTAGTATGCTCCAAATGACAGAATTTTCAAGTAAGTTATAATCTGCACCGAATGTCAAATGTATCGAATATGTTGCCATCTATGTTCTGCCCATAGCAGCCCCGTAGGAACTTCACCGGCTGAATTCGACGATTATTAGATTCTACGTTTTATGGTAACATAAGAGCCATACTCACCTGCCGCTCGTATAACTCACTCTAGTGCGTCCAACTATCTTCATAATAAATAAATTAGCTTCCATAAAAAGAACATAAATTTCCAGTCATTAAGTCAATCAAATTAAAGTTATTTGAACTCTCAACTCTCGAAATTATTTCCACAAAATTTAAATAAATGGAAATCCTCAACGATACATAAAAGAAACCTCCAAAGTATGAATAAACATTACAAAAATTACAAATTTTTTATGTCAACAATAACCATTATTCTTAAAGGTCTTCCTCTGTTTACAAATGGGTGGAAAATTTGGAAACAACAAACTTAGCCTTGTACGATGTGCAAAGTTCTGCAAGTTTTTTTTGCATAATTTTGTCGAAGTATGTCGAGCAGACCACGTACGGAACGAGTTTCTTTGATGTTAAATTGAATTGTCTAATAAAATCAGCAAAATAACATTAAGAATCTTCTTGAGTCGAAACCGCAAGTTTTTTCTTTTTAAATCGATAATGTCAAGTTAACTCATCGTTTTTTCCTTATGTTTAGCATTTACCTCTTGCAGATCTGTTCGATACCAGTGGTCGAGAAGTTATCTTTGTAAGAGACGTATCTTATCGTAGGATAAGGAGTATTTAGGAGAAGTTCCGTGATGAAAATAAAACTCGAACTTGTAGTACTCAAAATGACATAAAAATTCGAACAAAATGAAATTTTCGAACATCGTGACATACTTATTGAACCGTTTGCAGACGCTATGCTGTAATGTACAATATCACAGCGAGCTACACAAACACTGGTATGAAATCACATAAAATTTATTATAAAAAAGCCATTTCGATAAGTGGCTTTGAAAGTGGATGGGGTTGCATTATTATGTATTTTTTGTGATTTATTTTCTTTTGATAAATATCCACTTCATGCGTAAGTACTTTAAAATGAAGTTTCAAGAAATTAGAGTGATGATCTTTATTAGCAATCGGTTGGGTGATTTATCTTCACAGCTAAACGATAAAGGAATAATTCGTAATATAAAGATGAATTATCAAAGCATGAACAGGTGGATGTTTTGTAAATGTTGACATAATTGACACATTAGACATTCGACCAGATGTAACAGTCACATCATTGAACTAATATGAAAAATGTTTCATTAACAGTTGGTCCATCCATCAAAAAGTTAGTGAATAAAGCATTTACAATAATACCACTAACGATCTCTCTCTCTACGATCTAAGATATTAGACTAAAGATCGACCAGTCGATAGGTAACGTTGTGTCGTTTTTACCCTTCTCATTGAACACGTGTGACCTACAACTGACTGGCCATCACATTGCCCAATTTCCAAGACGCCCAGAGGCCTCTGCCCCTGCCAGAAGTTTATCCAGCTTTCTTCACATACGACATTTATCGAGTCAACCACGCTATTCAAACGAAGTGACTATTCGCCAGCGCCGGCGAATAGCCAGAAGATATGAAAATGGCTATTCGCCGGCGCCGGCGAATAGTCAGAAGATATGAAAATGGCTATTCGCCGGCGCCGGCGAATAGTCAGAAGATATGAAAATGGCTATTCGCCGGCGCCGGCGAATAGTCAAAGATATGAAAATGGCTATTCGCCGGCGCACTTCACAAAATGTTACGATACTCTTAGGTAACGAAACTAGAGGAGTTATCCTTTTATGAAACGTCACAAGAAAAAACACTAAAAATATTGCTAAAATCGTGAAATCGATAAGAAACTTGGTGACAAGTGAAATAACGGCAAAAGATCATGTGATTTTGTAACGAAAATACGAAACTAGTGAACTTGCGATTTCAGGAAACGTCACGAAGGCCTAGGGAATTCGTCCTTTTACGAATTGTCCCAAAATATAAGTCGCTAACGAAACTAATGAACTTGCGCTCTAAGGAAACCTCACGAAGACCTAGGAATTTTTCCTTTTACGAAATGCCTCGAAGCCTAGGTGGGTAACAAAACTAGGGACTTTGCGCTTTGAGGAAATATTCACGGAAACCTAGCGAATTTGTCTTTTCACGAATTGTTCCGAAAACTAGGTCGCTAATAAAACTAGTGAACTTGAGCTTTAAGGAAACGTCAGGAAGACCTAGGAATTATTGCTTTTACGAAATGCCACGAAACTTAGGTGAATAATGAAATTAGTGACAAAATATATGAAAATGACTGTTAGTACTAATCATGAAATAAACGAGTTCAGGCCAGACAACATTTTCATATGTGGTTGCTATTCGATGGCGCCGGCGAATAGTCACTTTCATAACTTCTGAGTATTCGCCGGCGGGCGCCGGATAATAGTCAATTTCATAACTTCTGACTATTCGCCGGCGCCGGCGAATAGCCATTTTCATATCTTCTGACTATTCGCCGGCGCCGGCGAATAGCATCTACCCTATTCAAATTCTTGGCGTTGTCCGCTATTTTAGGCAGAAACATAATATGGCAGCTGGGTTTTAACACATAGACTATAAACAGGGGCGTACTATATTCCTTCACCAAATTAATTTTAATTAGGCAACACTATGAAAAATTAGAGAATTTCTTTCACATGACCCGAGAAGCATTGGAAAACATCAATTTGGTGGTGTGTAAATGAATGTGGTAAAGCCATGAGGCTGTCACTTGGTTGTTGAGAAATGTCAAATTTTAAGTTCAGAGCGAAGTTAGTTGCAAGTTTTCTTTTCATTCGTTCGTTTACATTTGCTGTGAAGTTAGTTTTAATCGTTAAATTCCATTCATGGAAGCAAATGTAGACATGAATGTAAAGTAAACTTGGAACCAACTTCACTCTGAGTCACCCGGGTGACAGTTCATTGCACACAGTTGACAGTTCTTTGTCAAATATTTGACATTTCATTCATAAAATTGTTTGTGAAGTTAGTTGCAGTTTTTGCACTTCATTCATAAAATCAAACGTAAACATATTTATGAATGAAATGTCAAAATGGATGACAGTCTTTTGTTTTGTTCTTTACAACGAACGTGAAGTTAGCTGTAGCTGATGCCAAGATTAATTCATTGCGAGAACGAGATTTTTTATTTCTTCAAAAAATTAATCTGACTTTGGTAAATTTTTGCATGAAATCAGCTGATTTTGTTTGCAATGAAGTTAGCTTCGGTCACAATTTCACGTTAAGTATTATTTGTGAAGATCAAAACAAAAGACTGTTACGCCCCTGACTATTAATCTGACTGTGCTTACACATACCAATGAGAAAGCGACAGATGCAACATTTTTCTAATACGGCAACACCAAATTACATTCATAACTTTGAATGTATGATTCGGGGTTGCCTAATACAAAAAATTTCACATCTGTATCTTTTGCACTGCTCTGTAAATCTACAGCGATGAAGCAAATCCACACCTTTAGTGCGTCAACGACTTATGTCAAACTATAGTGATTTTCATGACACGATGCTTAAGCTTACTAGCAAATAATATCATTAGTTGGATAGCTTATGCATCGTGTCATGAAAATCACCATAGTTTGACATAAGCCGTTGACGCACTAAAGGGGTGGATTGTCGTATGGAGAAATTTTACTTTGCATTTTATACAATGACACTAATGTCAAATGATGACGACATTTGCTAACATTTTTATTTGGGGAACCCAGTCGCCATATCAAGTCTCTGATTTTAGGATTATTTCATTCGCATTGATTTTGTCAAAAAAATGAAGAGAAGAGAGAGAAGGAGGCACTCTAAAGAGAAAACATTCCTTGAAAGTTCCTCAAATACAGCACAAATCAACACTTTTAAAGCGTATAATAACAACCGCATGCATGCAGATAGACTAGTGAGTAAATGTCATCATCATTTGTCATTTCGTCACCATAAAAATGCAAAGAAAAATTTCTGCATAATTTGTTTCATCAGATTTATTAATGAAACAAATGATGCAGAAATTTTTCGAATTAGGCGACCCTGAATTTCATTCATAAATCGAAAAGTTATGAATGAAATTTAATGTTGCCGTATTAGAAAAATTTCTCATCTGTCACATTTGCATTGCTATGCGTGCAAGTTTCTTTGTTTGTGTTGCAACAATGAGAAATGAAACAAAAAAGAGAAACGATGTCAGATAGCAAATTTCCCTCTGTGCATGGTTCTAGCACATTGAAATTCTCACTGATTTCGCTAAGGATTCAGAAAAATATTACACTAAATTCTTGGAGTGCCTGTATAAAAATCACGTGGTACAATTTTCCACTAAATAAACCATCAGTTTGAAATATTGTCTTGTCTTAACTAATGAAGAAGAAAATACGTTAAATTCCCTTTTACCCACTTGTTAGGTGTACGAATTCCTTCACGTGTTCAAACTGTATAGTTACTCGAACGCAAGAAATATTTTACCCTTATGATATTTAGATACAACATACCGTTGTCTATACACCCAAGCCCATAAGCGAATACTGTCTCGATAATAATTGGAGTAGAATTAAATTATGAAGAGCCACTTTAGCGAATTTGCTCTAGCAATTGAAGGTCAGCTTGAGGGTTATTTTTCAAATTACATTTGAGTTCGAAATATGGTGCAATAGGAAAAACGCTTTTGTCGTTGATAAGTGAAGAAAATAACATATGCAAGGGACCCGATGATGCAAACAGAACCGATTTTGCCCAAAGTCAATTCAATTAGTTTTCAGGAAAAAAAACATTTTGTAAATGGGATAAGATTTATCCGATTTTTGTAGGAAAAACCAGTTGAGCCCTAGTAGAAACTCAGTTTTATGACTCCATTTGCTTTTCACAGATCTTTCAAGGAAAAATAGTTATTAACTGCATTGGCTATGTAATTCAGTTGTAACACATCTGCGAAAGTTTGCGATATCCGAGCCAAAGGCGAGGTGTCGTAATCGCAGATGTGTTACAACTGCATATCATAGCCAATTCAGTTCAAAATTTTAATGCATAAGCGAGCGGTACGTTGAAAACACACCAAAAAATTTCACATATTTTCCACACGTTCGCTTTGACAACAACAAAGCGGCCATGTTTTTCGTTTAGTACGATGAGAGCGTTTCATACCTTACACAGTAACTAGATTTACATGGTTTCGTGCAGCTTATAAGTGGTTTCGTGCAGTTTATACAGTTTCGTGCAATTTCGTGGCATTTATTTTATGTATACGTTGGCGATGAACCGTCGAACAATACCGCTCGCTATGCATTAAAATATTTTTGAACATCGGAAGAGATTTACTCGAATTATGTACAAAAGACCCAAGACCACTTGGGTGGCACTAGATCAGTAGCCCTTCGTCCAAAAGTCCCCATCTGCAATCCCAAGCCCACTTTTGGTACTACCCTTCAGGGGAAAAAAATTTTGAAAATCGGTCAACACGAAATTTTCACTGAACGTCAGTCTTGGCCCCAAATGAAAAATTTCTGGAAAAGCCGTGGCATGTGGAAAAGCGGTCAATTTTGACGGTTTTTCAGGTAATGCTCGGAGTTTTCGAATTTTAGCTCCCGAGTTGGTTTCTTCGGGAAAGTTATAGAGTTCGGTCAGGAGAATTTTTTGGGATCATAAGAAAATGGCTACCAGCAGTCAAACCGGCGCCATCTTGAATTTTCCCAATTTTCCCAATTTATTAGGTTTTTTTGGTTTAAGAATTTTAGCTCCGGAATGAGAATACTTAGAGAGTTGTTTTCTTCAAAACGATTATAGAGTTTGATGAGGAGATTTTTTTTGGATCTTAAAAAAATGTCCACCAGCTGTCAAAGCTTGAATTTTGGATTTTGTGAAAACTCAAAAAAGCAATCTCCTGAATTGAACCTTGACAGTTGGGTTCTTCGGGAAAGTTATAGAGATCGGTGTGAATTTTTTTTTTGCAAAAAATTTTTTGCAGAGAAAATCTTTTTCGGACAAATTTTTTTTTTGAGAAAAATTTCTTCGGAGGAATTTTTTCTTGGAGAAAACTTTTTTTTCAGAGAAATTTTTTTTGGAGAAACTTTTTTTTTTCAGAGGAAATTTTTAGACCGTTGGGATCTTCGGGAAAGTTATAGAGATCGGTGCGAAAAATTTTTTTGCAAAAAATTTTTTTCAGAGAAAAAATTTTTCGGACGAATTTTTTTGGAGAAAATTTATTTTTCAGAGAAAATTTTTATTTGGAGCAAATTTTTTTTTTGAGAAATTTTTTTCCAAGAAAGATTTTTTCGGAGAAATTTTTTTTCAAAAAATAGAAATTTTTTCACATGAATTTTAGTTATAGCAACTGCAAACTTCGAAAACGGCTGATATCGCATACAAAAACCTCTTAAAACGTACATTGTGACGCAGTCCGTAAGTCCGCTTCCAAAATTACCGATTTCGCTTGAGGTGACGCTATCGCTGATAATACGAAAAAAGTTGTTTGAATGGAATCTTGTGTTCAAAGTTTTAATTTGCTGAAAAAATTACAGAACACTGTGGCTACGTAATCATTTTGTACTCTGAAAGCCTTCATTGTAATATGCTGTCATTACTCTTCCTCTTATATTTTCCTAAAAATAGTTTTTTTTTGGAGAAAATATTACGCAACACTACAAGCTTCAGTTTCATTTTTCTTTTAATACGAAAAAAGCTCTTTGACGCGTGGGTTCCTTCAAAACACGTAAATTTTAATAGATCATAAAAATATATATATCTCCCAAGAGCCAAGATATCTCTCTATTTAGTTAAAATTTTGTTGGAAAACGTTTACTTCCTTGTAAGAGGATTATCAGAAAACGTACACGTGGGTGTTCTATTTTTCAATTTATAAATTCGTCTCATCTTATAACTCTTACAATCAGTTTCGTGGTCCTTTGGTTTGATACGATTTATTTATTGTGTACTGGCATTATGTAACAACGAAATAATAACATTTACAGAACTCATACGCCGAAAAACATTCATTCCTGCTTAGAAAATTTTGGGTGCGACAGGGAAAGGGCTTGCCATTTTCCACCTTTAACTAGTGGGAAGTTTGTTGTTGTTGAATACCTCACCACAAAATTGCGTAGGTAAGGCAGGTAGGAAGACATTAGTGAATGAACATTAAACATTTATATCAATCAAAACGAACGATGCATGAAATCTTGCAGAAAGTATAGACATCAAAACAGAAACGGAAATCTCAGTGCTGTTTTTCCCTTACACACTTTTCAACATGGAATAAGATTTTCGTTAATTTGTTTCGTAACTGTTCACTGAATTATCGCTAGCTTTCCAGACGGTGTTCTTTACCATCGATTTTCTCTACAACAGAACGAAGAAATCTCATCTTAACTAAAAAACTATCCGCTGTCGACGGGATAACGGACGAAATCATTTTTCCCCTATTTGAATCAACACCTCACACGCTCACAAGCTCCTTTTGCTTCGCATGGGTCTAAAAAGTGTAACTAAATTTTCCTTAAGTATTGCTAGTAGCACCGACTTGAATGTTTCGAGCTTCTTGAATTCACGTCGCTATTCTTTAGAAATTAATAACTAACCTCGCGCTTGCAAATTTTTTTATATTGTATTTTTATATGAATCTGTGTGACCCATTGTACCTGGAAATGTTGAAGTACGACGATGGGACATACACCAAAAGTAATGAGGAAGTAGTGGACCTTCTCTTGGAAACGCATTTTCCGGGAACGATGCCTATTCCGGAAACGCCACACCAGACAGATCGAACTTTGAGTTCGACTGACTGGAATCTGGCTGATGTGATTGTAACGAACAGAAGGCTAGAATGGGCAATAGATACCTTCAAGCCATATAAATCACCGGGAAAAGATGGAATCTATCCGATAGTTCTTCAGAAAGCATCTCGGGTGATCCTAAAACCATTCAAGGGGATTATGAAAGCCGTCCTTGCCTTGGGCCAGCCTGGCTCGTACAAACCAATCAGCCTCACATCCTTTCTCTTGAAAACGTTAGAAAGTTTGTGTGACCGGTACATCAGAGATGTGATTTTGAAATCGAAGCCGTTGCATAAGAACCAGCACGCATATCTATCGGGCAAATCAACGGACTCGTACATAACTTGGAGGAGAATATGGCACATGAAAAGCTCGCCGCCAAGGTGTGGATTTGGAGGGTGCTTTCAACAAAGTGACCTTCAGCGCCATAAGTGCCGCCTTGAGGAGATTTCATGTCGATAGGATGTTGATAAGATATATAATGGCTATGTTGAGCAACAGATTGCTTTCAGTGAATCTGTTTGGAGTGAAAAGGACAGGCCTAGTTGGCAGAGGTTGCCCACAAGGTGGCGTATTGCCACCTATTCAATGGAATATTACTGTTGACGACTTCCTTATTATTTTATTTAGCGTTTGGTTGTTACATCTTAGTTACAAGTTATATTAATTCTACTATTTTTACATTATAGTCCTTAACAATAGTTTCTTTTTTACATATTGAACACTGTTTATTTGTGATGAAGATATTGCCGGGAGGGTGGCTAGGCAAATAGGTACAGCTACCGTAACTATGACACTTTTTCTCGTCTAGCACCACTAACGAATCGTGAAAACCAATGTCTCGAAGTTTGCTGGGTTCGATGTTTTTTCGAAGTATTGCGCCATCTCTGAGGACTAGTGGTACTACTCTGCTGACGACTTCGTTGACAATGGACTGTCATTATTCACTGACTAACTGTTATGTATAGGTAAAGCTAATACATCATGTACATGTTTGTATGGCTAGCCTTAGAGACGTTTGAATGCCTTTAAGTACCCAATTTTTAATATTTTGCTAAGCTGGGTGAGCTTAGACGGACATTTGCATTGAACTGTATCAATAACACAGAAATAAAATTTCATGGGTCTAGACTGGGAATCGAACCCGAGTCATCTGGATGACGAACAAAGACTCTACCACTGCGTCACCGTGTCCGCAATTTTCTAACGAAGTTAACTGGAGTTGGATGAGTCGCGATAGGATTCGCTGACGACATAGCGCTGTTGATTTCAGGGGCTTTTGAAGAAGTTTTAGGACAGCTGATGCAAAGAGTATTCAAGATATTGGAAGAGTGGCGCGCGAGGACCAGATTGTCTGTTAACCCAGACAAGACTGGTCTGGTACTCTTCACTAGGAATAGAAATATTCAAATCAGCGAACCAAAGCTTTTCGGGAAGCGACTTATACGAACGAAAAAGGTTAAATACCTCGGAGTAATTTTGTACGAGAGTCTAACCTGGACAGACCACATCCAGTAAAGAGTAATTAAAGCGATGAAGGTGTGTGGCAATGCCGGAAAACATTCGGGAAAAACTGTGTACTGATAATATGAACTAGAAAAAAGTATTTACGGTTTAATTTTTGTTATTTATTTGAAAATATACGTTTTGAAAAGGTAGATGCTATGCGTCGGCGCCGGCGAATAGCCAAAATATATGAAAATGACTATTCGCCGGCACCGGCGAATAGCCAAAATATATGAAAATGACTATTCGCCGGCGCCGGCGAATAGCCAAAATATATGGAAACGACTATTCGCAGGCACATTTGACGAAAAGGTTACAAAATTATCGAACTAAGCAATTACTAGATAATAGTTAACTTATATATTAAAGTTAATGTTACGGCAAAAATGCAGTATACGGAAACAGCTGGTATTGGGGTGCTTGAGGGTGGTATCGATAGAGGGAGGTCTCCTGATGACAAAACAACAAGAACTGGGGCGCGGAAGCCCCTCCCTGGGCGCCCAGGGTCATCCAAACTCTCGTGGCATTTTGTAAAAGGAAAATTCATTCGCTCTCGTGGCATTTCGTAAAAGGAAAATTCATTCGCTCGTGGCATTTTGTAAAAGGAAAATTCATTCGCTCTCGTGGTATTTTGTAAAAGGAAAATGCATACGCTCGTGGCATATTGTAAAAGGAAAATTCATTCGCTCTCGTGGCATTTTGTAAAAGGAAAATTCATTCGCTCTCGTGCCCCAATTCTTGTTGTTTTGTCATCAGGTGACCTTCTCGCGTCGATTACACCTTAAAAAAACACAAAAATTGAAAAAAAAACCAAATTTGGATGACCCTGGGCGCCCAGGGAGGGGCTTCCGCGCCCAATTCTTGTTGTTTTGTCATCAGGAGACCTCCCTCTATCGATCCCACCCTCAAGCACCCCAATCCCAGCTGTTTCCGTATACTGCATTTTAGCCGTAACATTAACTTTAATATATAAGTTAACTATTATCTAGTTATTAATTATTGTCTACATTTTACTGACGTTTCATTAAAGAACAAATCGCTTAGTTCGATAATTTTGCAACCTTTTCGTCAAATGTGCCTGCGAATAGTCGTTTCCATATATTTTCGCTATTCGCCGGCGCCGGCGAATAGTCATTTTAATATATTTTCGCTATTCGCCGGCGCCGGCGAATAGTCATTTTCATATATTTTGACTATTCGCCGGCGCCGGCGAATAGTCACTTCGTTTTGAAAAATTCAAATTTTTTCCCGCTCATATTATGTGGAATGTTGTGTGGCATGCTGTCAGTTTACCTCTATGGAATTTATCGTTTTATGTTGGTATCAATGGTATGCTCTAAATGAATACTCCCGCGAATTATTTGAATGTATAAAACTGAAATTTAATTTAAAAAATAGAAACATATTGAAGATATGTCACAGAACATTGTTTATCTTAAAATCACTTATTTAATCGAAATAAAATGAAAATCACCGAGGGCCCCTGATTAGTTATAATATTTTCGTTTTCCTCACTATGAAACCAAACTCTGCGCCTCTGGGTTATTCACAGCAAAACATCAGTCCCTAATTAAATTCTGAGAAAAGGGGATAGAAAACGAGGAATCTACGAAAAGACAGGATCAAAAGAATCATAAGTAAATACATCAAAGTATGTACATCAGAGTCCATGACACGTGCGCATTATTAGATTATTACATTTTGGAATTGAATTTGCAAATTTCTAAGAAGCAAATACTTAAGTCTAAGTCAACCAACGTTAATTGATGCTGAAATAATTTTGCAAAATTTTGGCTGCAAATCCTCTTACAACACTTTGTATGAGTAATGTAAAATAAAAGACAAATTAAATTATTATTTTCCCCGTTCATTTCATATCTTTACAAAAATGTTAACGGATAACATCTTAAAACTCATTATATTTAGATGAAGATAAAGACAGAAGTTTGGTTTCCTGTGTGCCGATGAGTTGAGAAAGAAGTTGGGGTTAATTATTTGATTGAGTTTTAATTTTCTTAACATACTCCAAGTATACACAAAATTTAAGTGAACGCATTAGAATTTTATAGACAACTTCTCAACGAACTTTTCCACTTATAGACTGTTTGACCTGGTTTTGTTCCGCATAAATAATGTTTCAAAATCTTCGTCGTAACACGTGCCAATTCATTACATCTGAATTCTTGAAACAAATTTTGATCCAACATTTGAATGCGTTCCAACCTTAATTTACCATCACAACCTAAACAAAAATATTCTGGTGAGTTGTGTTCATTCCACTATGCTCCTCATCACACATTTACCACATTAAGCAACAGGCCAACAGCCGTTCGGTATAGAGCGTTGTTTGTATCACTTCTCATCAGGCAATACTAGCCGCCTGTCGGTGGCGTCATCCGCTTATTTTCAAAGATGTATACGGATCAATATAAAACTAAAAGTACCACTATCGGTGGCGCCATCCTTTTTTTCTTAGCTGAATAGGATTCGACAAACAACTAAGCCCTCATTTTATTGATCGTATAGATTGTGTCATTAGTTTTACGTTTGTCTGGTTTGTCTTTATTCAGCTATGAATGCATGGATGACGCCACTTGAGTCGTTCTACGTTGAGACCTTTGAAAAAACATAGATGTCACTACTTGAGGTTCGGTGACAAGACAAGGACATGATCAACTCAAAGACTCTGATAAACCAGAGAAACCCTAAGTTAGCACCACTGTGCAGTGCCAAATTAGCATTTCTCTGAAATCAACATTCATTCTTTTAGTTAGTGTCCATGTGTCCATAAATCGTTTTCACCTCGCTTTCACCACAGCTATGTATACGTGGTGAAAACGATTTTTGAAACGAAAGCAACAAGTCTGTGTGTGATGAAAACGATTTTTGAATAGAAAGCATTAAGTCTGCGTGTGGTGAAAACGATTTTTGAAACAAAATCTGGAACAGTCCGAGCTCTAAATGTCTCTGAGTCAGAGACATGATGGCGACTGGGTTATCGACTTGAACTAAAAATCTGGAATAAAACAAAGTGTCATATGGCTCAAAACACAGTAACCGATTTTCTTTTTCTTTCACTCCAACACTCATTGCATATTGTCATATCACTCACACACATGTATTTTATCTTCTGTTGAAGCGTGAGAAACAACAGTTTTTGTCTCATTTTATTATGATTGTTGTGTTTGAGTGAAAAAGATGCAAAATACAAAACGGAATACAAAAAAATCTTAAGCTGTATAGAACATTGCAGGCAAGACAGGCAAGGGGGAGGAGGGGTTCAGCAACCTGGAGAAAATGCAGACGTCATATATGAACGCTCTTTTTAATGAAATATATTAACATCAGCGACACAAGCATTTTTGGCTATTTCCTTAAGAAGCTCACGCAGTCGTCCGTTATGCCTTCGCTTACATGACAGTTGACAGTAAAATAATGGAAAATTGTCGAGTATCATGTAAACGAACCTTCACTGTTCGTGTTTTATAGATTTGACGTTTGAAACGTCATTTTGACAGTTGGTATAGGCAGCCTTTTGATCCCAACAAACTTATAGTGTCCCTTTCTTAGGTAAAATTACGAAAAATGAGAATTTCTATGATTCGATCCATGCCGTAGTACTTTTTATTAGATCTCAATCAGATCTTCTCAACAATTTTTATTAGGTCTTTCGATTCGTCTGAATTCTTCTGACAGCCGGATAGATAAAAGTTGCCAGGAAAACGCTGTTCCGTTCAGTGGTATTGAGACATCAAAATTTTCCATAATTCTCTATAGTCTTGAATTCATATCGATAAAACGTTAAAGCAATGCGTTTGCATCAGTGGCATACGACGATAAACAAAATAATTTGTACATATCCCCAGTGAAAGCTTTTGAAAGCTTTTCACTTAATAATATTTGGTAATGCCATCACGTACTTGAAACACTTTAAGTATGTAAACCTTGGGGGTTAGTTGAATATTTTCTAATAAAAAGTCTTTTCAACAAGATTGCATATTTCATCCAGAATACATCATCCATCAAGTTTACATCTTTCCAAACCAAACTTAAAACAATTTAATTAATCTCATAAACGAGGAAAGAAAGTCTGCCAAAATTGAGACAAACAACTGCGTATTATGATGTAAGTATAATTATTTAAAGCTGTTCTACAACAGAAAACGAGGGTAAGAATTTCGTCGAAGTGGAAATTTTGTTGTTAAAAAAATATGTTTGGGTGAATTGAAGACTAATTTCTGTACGAACATTATGAACAAAGTAAAAAACAATCAAATTAAAATTGAAAATTTTTTAACTTTTTAATTTTTGAATATTACTCGCTTATGCCATAACGAACAAAGGTTGTTCATTTAATATTTATGGAAAGGAAGTGGCATCAAGGTAGTCGATTTTATGTTGAAGCCATGTTTTAGTAAGTGGCTTTTAAGAAAACGCAACATCGTTGTGTGGCTCTTTGTCATAGCTTTTGAGTATAAGGCAATGAGTGTGTAACATTGGTTAAGAAAATTCAAATACAAATTTTATGATAGAGACGTTTTAATTAAATCTAAAATTTGTTAGTTTAGGTTCAGTTTACGTCTCATTGTTTTACTTATCTAAAGCATAAGCATCCTAATGTAATAGCATTGTGTCCAAATGTAATAACATTGTGTCCTATGCGCAAAACTCATTACATACGACTAATGTCATTATCACCGTTTTAGTACCAACATTATAGTCGAAACGGTTGAAACCATCGAATGTTCGAAGTTCGAATGATGTGAGAAGATGTTCGTAAATATGACAGTCAACATGTGGATGCTTTGGAAATAATTCAATTACTCGAAATTAAGACTTCAAGTTTTTCAAGAATCTTTTATCAGAGGCGAAACGGAGGTCTTGTTGACGATAAAACGACTTTTCAGTTCTCAGCCCAGTGAGATATTACATGCTGAGGGCATGCAAACAGATCATATCATGCCTGCAGCTGTAGCGGAGGGCGTGACGCAGTCCCCACACCCCAAAAATACGTCCACAAACCCAAAAAACTCAATACAAAAACCTTTGGGACAAGGATCATGTCCGCAGCGGTAGCGGAGGGCGTGACGCAGTCCCCATACCCAAAAAAAACATCCACAAACCCAAAAAACTCAATACAAAAACCTTTGGGACAAGGATCATGTCCGCAGCGGTAGCGGAGGGCGTAACGCAGTCCCCATACCCAAAAAAAACGTCCACAAACCCAAAAAACTCCACACAAAAACCTTTGGGACAAGGAGCCATATATAAATTTCCCCCTTCAAATTAATTTTAAAAAAACTACGTCGCAGCGGCTCCAAATGAAAAATTTGATTTGCCGCTTTTCCGAGGAAATTCTGGAAAAGCCGAGGCATATGGAAAAGTGGTCAATTTTGAAGGTTTTTTGAATTTGTGAGCTTTTGAATTTTACCTCCGGAATGATATCACTTAGAGAGTTGGTTCCTTCTAGAAAGTTATAGAGTTTGATGAGGAGAATTTTTTGGGATCACAAAAAAAATGGCTGTCAGCTGTCATAGCGGCGTCATCTTGGATTTTCATTTATGAAGTGTTCCGAAGGTGAAACGAGGAGTTCCGATGGTAGCCGAAGGTTACACGAAGTGTTCCGAAGGTAGCCGAAAGTTACACGAAGTGTTCTTAAGGTAGCGGAAGGTGAAACGAAGTGTTCCGAAGGCAGGCGAAGGTGCCACAAAGTATTCCGAAGGTAGCCGAAGGTGATACGAAGTGTTGCGATGGTAGCCGAAGGTGTTGGAGAACAATTTTTTTCGGAAAAAAATTTTTTTGGAGAAATTTTTTTTTTGTAGAAAAATGTTTTTCGAAGAAAAATTTTGTTGGGAGAGCTTTTTTTTTGGAGAAAATTTTTGTTAGAGAAAAAATTTTTCTGATACAAACCTTTTTATTTGGAGAAAGTTTTTTTGGGAGACCTAGTTTTTTTTGGAGAACAATTTTGTTGGTGAAAGTTTTTTTGAAGAAATAATTTTTATGGTGAAACTTTTTTTGGCGAACATTTTTTTTGAAGAAACATTTTTGTGGAGACCCTGTTTTTTCGGAGCAAACTTTTTCGGGGCAAAGTTTTTTTCGAAGACACGTTTTTCGAGAAAATGTGGTGTCGAAGACAATTTTTTTTCGGAGAAATTTTTTTTCTAAGAAAATTTTCTTTTCTGAGAAAATTTTTTTTTGAAGAAAAATTTTTTCAAAAAATATAAATTTTTTCAACAACTGAAAACTTCCAAAATGACTGACATCACAACAAAAACCTCTTAAAATGTAGAGTGTGACGCAGTCCGTATGTCGGCTTCCAAAAGAAGCGAGTACAAATATAGAGATAAATGAAAATGGTCTAGACGGATAAATGCGACAAAACTGTTCAAGGTAGATAAAAATCTTTGTTCGCTTGTTTTTATTTATAGATTTTTTCCTGCTAAATGTGCCCGACTATTCGAAAACCAGATCCACGAATTGACAAAACGATATAATAAAATTATTTACCGATTCCGATACCGATAATAATCACAAAATGCTTTACAATGGGCGATTATTCGACGACAATTCCTTCTGTTATGCTGCCTATATTCATCATAAAGACTTTCAACGTAGATACTAAAAACCTTAAATAGAAATTTTATTTGGATGTCAGAAAATTGGTCAAATTATTATAATTTCTTGTCGCTTTAACTAATTGTTGCAATTGGACACTCATTTTAAAAGTAATTAACGTTTTCTCGAGACTTATCTGAAAATATATACATTACTTTGTCTATTATATACAGAGAGTGAAGTGAGGAAGAATGGAAGACAAACTCTCAACTCTTAGAGGGGCGGTAATAGTAGATTAGAGTGGGATGTGTGGAAATAAGTCATTACATGAGGGATTAATTTTGTGAAATGAGCCAAACTCAAGAGGGTGTTTTTAAGCAAAACGCTTTGAAAACTGTTTTTTGACGAGTGTAGAGTTTGTATTCTGAGTCGAAAGCGAGGTATACAACTACAAGAATCAAAAAACAGTTTTTAAAGCGAGTTGCTTAAAAATACACGAATGAGTTTGCGAGTGTCACGAAATTATCCAGAATGGATGACTTATTAAGCAACCCCGACTGTATGCTGTTTTACTTGGTGTCTCATCCGAAAACGCGTCATTACGTGAAGATATACATGTAATGAGAAGTTTCCGGTGGTGGCTAAATGTAATGAATGACATGTAATGAATAATTTCCGTGGGGTGCACAGCACATATACATATAATGACAAGTTTTCGGTGGGACAACGAGTAAAAGTAAATGTCTCCTAATAGACGTTACAAATCGAAGAATGAAACAAGGTGTCCTACATAATAATTAAATGAGTGAATGAATGAATGAATTATAGTATTTCGATTAGCTAGGAACGAAAGTCACGGATATACTACGAAAAGGTATTTTGTCTTCAAAAGCTGCTACCAAAAACTATTGTTGCATGTATATGTATGTATTACAAAAATGCTGTTTGACAGTTAAGTGCGGCGTCATCGGCTCATGTCAAAGTATATGTTTCATTAAAAGTGCAAAAATGGACAAACACACCATTTGCCGTCGCGTGAAATTTATGAATTTAGTCATGAAATTTGTTATACATTGAAATAAGCCGATGCCGCACTAAAATCATAGATCACTTTCTGATATGACATTTGTACGTCAAAAATAGTGTTTTTAGTGTTGTATGAGCTCAATACAGCAATGATACAACCGACTTATATTACTTTTCTATCATTTTCACAAGCATTCTACATCATTCTCTTCATTTCACCTTTACGCTACCGGCGCTTTAATAACATCTAACTATGAGAAAGAAAATTTTGGGATTAAAACCAAAAACAAACGTTTCGAGATGTGCCTTGCATATACGATACAAAGAATTACGTCAACTCCCGCCTTTATCTCGTATACCCCAAGGACTTCGACCTTCCAATTTACACCGCCTTTAGTTAAGGTATTTTCACAGATCATCACCTCCTATCACCGAATTTTAACTATTTTCGTGTGTGGACCAAAGAATTTTAATTTCACAATTACAGGTGATGGCGAATGAAACAACATGGAAAATGGAAAATGTGTATTTGTGCGTATGTACTTAAAGTAACCACAAATGTTTCCACTTATCAGTAACTTATCTATTTTGCCTCATAATGGTTAGGATTGGTGAATCGGAAATAAGCAAAATCTTAGTGTTTCACTTCAAAGTGTTGGGATTATGGGCTCCTGAAAAGTTTTCTCTACCGTATTTCATCTACGCGACGTTATTATATCTGATTTTCAGTATAATTTACGTCTCTTGTATGTGTCTAAATTTTTTCTTTCTTACCAACGTGGAAGAAACGATTCATTCATTATACATGACACTTACGTGCATTGCATTGCTATTCAAAACCATTAATTTCCATTGGTACAACCGGGATATCGTAAAAAATCTGAACGATGTTCACGGATTTCAATTGCAAAATGTGGACGAAATCAATTTGGTTGCGAGTCGCTTGAAATCGTATAAAAATCTCTGGTTGGCATACTACATAGTGATTAACGTTACAGGCTTAGCAGCTTATATTAGTGCCTTATTTTCTGTGCCACGGCAGTTACCTTTTAGAGCTTGGTATCCAATTGATTGGAGACATGATGATAAGATATATTGGATTGTTTACGTATATCAAGTGGTTGGGATGATCGTACAGGCTAACATTAACATTTCGATCGAAGTATTCCCTGGATATCTCATCTACATGGCTCGACTCAAAATGGATATATTGAGTTTAAGGTTGGAAAAGAAGTACAACGATTCGAATCGAAAAGATCCCACTGGATGTTTAGTACACTCAATAAAGTTGCATCAGGACATAGTGAAGTAAGTAAAAGTAAAACAAGAGCAACTTAATGCAAAAAGAAAAACCTCTGACATCAAGGGGACATAATACAAAGGAAGGAAAGAATTTATCCCCTTCCTAGCCTTCCTAGCCTCATCCCTACTATTTTTGAGTATACGCTTGAAATATCCCGACACTACTTTATAGCCGTACTATCAAATTATATCGGTCCAGCTATAAGAACTTTTTTCATTGCTACTGTACAAGCATTAACATAATAAATCTTAGGTTCGTTGATAGAATTGAGACTAACTTCAGCACAGCCTATTTAGCTCAAATTTGTCTGAGTGGAATTGTCATTTGTTGTGTAACCTACGCATTAACAATAGTTGAGTTCGCTAATTTCCATAGATTATTCACTTCATGAAAATTTATTTATTTCACGCTAGACATCGCCCAGTGAAAGCTTTAGCGAATATTCATTTTATCTATTTTTCCTCGTCGCTCTGGTTATGCAAATATTTCTGCCATGTTTCCTAGGAAACGAAATGATTTTCGCTAGTAATGACCTAATGAATTCGGCGTACAATTCTTCATGGCGAATTATGTCCGGCGATTATCGTAAACTAGTCATTACATTGATGGAACGTTTGAAGAAAAGGAGTCAAATAATCATTGGCAAATTATTTCCTTTAAGTTTGGACACATTCACTTCGGTAAATTATTTTCGAATACAAATTTACAATGTGACAACATTCGTTCGTTTCAGATTATTTACTTTGCGTATCGTTTGTATGCTGTTATCAACAATACTAAATAAGGCAATATAATCGATAAATGTTCAGATTTTCAAGAATTTAATAAAATTTTCCTTCCCTATAGAAATTCTGACCTAATTCTTCCGTTATTTTATAAGCCTTTATACAAATATTTTTCTTTTTTAAAATATCTTTGAATGTCGTTATCATTTATTTATGCTATTCGGTAACATATAATTTTGTGTCGTATAAAAGAGTCTTTACCGCACTAGTGGGAATTTTTAAGTGAGTTGCTTGGAAATAATTGATTATTGCATTAGTTCAGTACAGAATCTTATCGGATTGAAAGGTGGTGATATATTAGATTTGTGCATTTACTGCTCCCAGTGATCCATGCCGTCCAGTGGCACCTATAATAAGGGGGTGCAATACATTCATAATTTTCACGATGAAAATATGATGGTTTTAGTGGAGCTCGTTCACTCACTTCACTTCACTTCACTTCATTCATCTAATTTGGTCTGTGCTTGCTTAATTGCTTTGCTTATTTTAAACCTTTTTGGTTCTTTGCTTTCAGAATTAGTTGTACGAGTGTGGGAGGGGGAACTGTGATTAGATTGTGAATTACATAGTTGAGTAATTGACGAATTTTGTCGACTTGCGAGTTGTAGTCTAAGGTACCTAGTGCAGAGGTTGGGTCTCGTGGTCGAGATGTAAGAAGTGCATGAGTGCAGGAAGATGAGGATGGGAAAGAAAAATGGGAAGGATGCACAGACCAAATTAGATGAATGAAGTGAAGTGAAGTGAAGTGAATGAACGAGCTCCACTAAAACCATCATATTTTCATCGTGAAAATTATGAATGTATTGCCCCCCCCCTTATTATATATGAATGTATTGCACCCCCTTATTATAAATGGGAAGCATGCACAGACCAAATTAGATGAATGAAGTGAAGTGAAGTGAAGTGAGTGAACGAGCTCCACTAAAACCATCATATTTTCATCGTGAAAATTATGAATGTATTGCACCCCCTTATTATATTTGCATTCAACCTGTGTTTTCTCATACTGTATCGGTGGCACGATCAAGGGCTCATTTTCTTCGCTTTAGCCATTGACTGAAGTATAGAAGCTTAGAAAATCCTTGATCGACGAAACAGTACGTCTGTCTCAAGCAATTAGCTTACTTCTCCTGAACGGAGTCCCATGATAGGCTCTATCATGAGTGCTCTTGCTTGCTTAATTGCTTTGCTTATTTTAAACCTTTTTGGTTCTTTGCTTTCAGAATTAGTTGTACGAGTGTGGGAGGGGGGAACTGTGATTAGATTGTGAATTACATAGTTGAGTAATTGACGAATTTTGTCGACTTGCGAGTTGTAGTCTAAGGTACCTAGTGCAGAGGTTGGGTCTCGTGGTCGAGATGTAAGAAGTGCATGAGTGCAGGAAGATGAGGATGGGAAAGAAAAATGGGAAGGATGCACAGACCAAATTAGATGAATGAAGTGAAGTGAAGTGAAGTGAGTGAACGAGCTCCACTAAAACCTTCATATTTTCATCGTGAAAATTATGAATGTATTGCACCCCCTTATTATAGGTGCCGCACCTACTTGTGCAATATGAGCAACGGTACATTTTGGTGATGTTCAAAAAATTTCATTGTATTCTTTGAAGTATTTTAGGCAGACTTTCTGGGTGTTGGGAAAAAGATTTCTGGCGAAAAAAAATTTCCGGCAAAAAGAAATTCAGACGAAAAAAATTTCCGTCGAAAAAAATGTGTTTTATTTTGTATAGAAAGTAATTAAATGTGAAAAGAAAAATTTGATACAGGCGGGGAATCGAATCACCGCACAAGCACGTCATCGCTTTCCGGGCGAGTGCTCTATCCTTTGAGCTATCTGTACCTATGGTACCTATTCAGTTCACATTCAATTTTTGTTTATTAACCGGTGTCATTTTTTGTTCCCATGATCTCTAAATCGTGTATAGTTGTACGCTATAGTCGACGCCAGACTAGGGAGCCGCCGATCAAGCCTCCGCCGACCTTTTCTGTCCAGCCGAGCCGCCGCTGACGAGGTGATGAAAAATCGGTCCAAGCCGGCTTGAAAACGGCTGGAGCACAAAAAAAAAACAATTAAATTAAAAAAAAATTTTAAAGCAAAAAAAAAAGAAATAAAATCATATCATATTTAATTAACCAATTAACAATTGATATCTCATCGTAATCGGACGATCAGGTTTACAAAAATCAAATCGTGTTACGTGTGACGTTATTGTAAATAAAATTTGATTTACTTACTTACTTAACCGGCCCTACAACCCATTAAGCGTCTTGGCCTTCTCCAACATGCTTCTCCAACCGGACCTATCCTCAGCTAACGTCTTCCAGCTGGTTACTCCCGCAGTTCTCAGGTTGACAAAAGCTGCATCGCACCATCTGGATTTTGGTCTGCCTGCACTTCTTTTGCCTTCCGGTTTGGTGATAAAAAGTTTCTTCGGGATACGATTGTCGTCCATACGCTGCACATGACCAAGCCATCGTAGTCTGTTAATTTTTGTTGTTCTAACTATGTCCGGCTCACCATAAAGCTGCATAAGCTCATGACTAAATCGTCTGCGCCATCTGTTCATATTTTCGTCATATACTGGTCCGAAAATTGTCCGCAGTACCTTTCTTTCGAACGTGAGCAGCGATTGTTCGTCTTTCTGAGTCATGCACCACGACTCCGACCCATACGTAACTATTGGTCTTATCACAGATTTGTACAGTGCACATTTAGAGATTCTGCTTACTGATGTGGACTTTAAAATTTTTATCAGGCTGTAATAACTCTGGTTGCCAAGAGTTATCCGTCTTTTGATTTCGTCCATGATTATGTTGTCAGAATTAAGCAGAGATTCAAGATATACGAACTTGTCTGTGTGTGTGTGTCAATTGTTACGCTTTGGTAGTGTTGTCGATTCGATGGGGAGACAATCATGTATTCGGTCTTTGTGTCATTAACCTTCAACCCGAGGTCGGTACCTTTTCTGTCCAAAGCCGTGAACTTTTCCTTAACAGCTTCCATGTTTCGGCCCAAGATGTCCAAGTCATCAGCGAAGCCCAGCAATTGACTGGATTTGGTGAAAATGATGCTGCTGGTGTCGATGTCCATGGTTCTCACTGCTGCTTCAAGGGTCAAATTAAAAATCAGCGTCGCGAGCGGATCACCTTGACGTAGTCCTTCCCCAATGTCGAAAGCGTCTGACAATTTGCTTCGGATTGCTTCGGATTCTTACTCGGCTGTTAGCTCCATCCATTGTCAGCTTTGTTAGCGAGATTAGTTTTTTGGGAACCCCTAATTCCTCCATCACTCTCCATAACTTCCTCCTGTTGACACTGTCGTATGCTGCTTTGAAGTCTACGAACAAATGGTGTATTTCCACGTTGTACTCCTTACACTTCTCCAAGATCTGTCTAATGCTAAACAGCTGGTCCGTTGTTGAACGACCTACACGAAAATCACCTTGATATTCACCAACAGTAGATTCCATGTATGGAAGAAGGCGTTTGTATAGAATATTCGCAAATATCTTGTAGGCGATATTCAAAAGCGAAATTCCGTGATAGTTGCCACACTCCAATTTGTCGCCTTTCTTGTACAAAGGGCAGATGATGCTAGTCTTCCACTCTCCCGGCAACTCCTCGACATTCCAGATGCGCTTGATGAGCTCGTGCATCTCCATACATAATTCATTACCACCGTGCTTGAAAAGTTCTCCAGGTATGTTGTCGGTTCCTGGGGCTTTGAAATGTTTGAGCTTTAAAATTTCATGCTCCACTTCCTGTAGCGTTGTTTCTGCAATATGTGGCTGCGCGGTCTGAAACGGTAAGTTGTTGTTACATATTTCTCCAGAATTTTATTGACAAAATTGAATATATCTCCCAAATTTCCTGTCAGATTGGAATTTAAGCTTTGCTTCGTTCAACTAACAATCGAAATCTCAATTTGCAATTGGGTGTTTTTAGGAAATTCCACTTAAAGTTTTACTTCATGGCTCGGAATAGTTGTTTTTTCTACGCCCATATTTCTC
>CM055405.1:24437371-24469879 GCA_029228625.1 Pseudolycoriella hygida | reverse complement strand
TCGAAAAACTAAAAGTGGTGATTTCGTCGTTTACGACTCATCAGTACACCTTGTCTTAAGACCATGTGTATATCAGCAACGATGGCCATAGAATGATACTCAGACTATGTCAACTCGCCTTTTATACAATCCAGATCCTACGATTGGATGCATGTCATACCGATTGTGGCATTTTTACCCAAAACCCTGATACATGTGTTCGCTAAAATTCTATTCTCTACAACTTTGCTTTTGGAAGCAACGCTCAACCTCTTACAGTTCTAGAGATATGGATTATCCCTCCCAATTCTAGAAGTGGTCGTATCCCAGGATTATGGCATTTTTACCCAAAACCCCGAAACACGTGTACCCTAAAATTTCATTCTCTACAACTTTGCCTTTGACAGTAAATCTCCATATTGCATAGTTAAGGAAATAAACACGAAAAACTGTTTTTTGACATCAAATCCTTTCATTTTACACCAATATGAGCAATTTCCGTGCTATACTTGCTGAGATATTTGCGAAAAAGCTTCACCGACCCTTGAAAAACCATGTTTTTGGTCACTTCCTCGACCATATCTCCGGAACCACTTGATCGATTTTACTAATCTTCGAACTTGAATCATGGGAGGCATGTATCTTTCAGGGTGATCGGTTGAGCCGTTTGGAAAAAAAAGTGGAGACGGACGCACGGACATTTTTTTTATTGTTGATTCGTCATATTTAGACGATAAAAAATGCATCCCCACAACTGCCACTCCGATCTACCCCATGTTACACTAAAATTGTTTGTAGTGAACGTATAGGACCTTCGTACGGATCCGAAAACCATAAGATTAGTAAAACAAACGTTAGCTATTTTTTCAGTACACGCTACTTTATTTTGTACGCGTGGTACATACCGAAAGTAAATTTTCCCATATCTGTCACAATGACGTGAAACTTCCCTCTTAATTAAAATACCTTGCCAATGACTTTTGTATAGACTTTCTCGGTCAATCAATAAATCTCTGAACTCCACAGTAACATTTCAGTTCACAAATCGGCAAGGATAACCTCCGTTCTATATCAAACTTGCAGTTTCTAAAACCCTCTTTTATTTCCATGCCAGACTTGACTTTCTTTTCCTCATCTATCGACCGATTTTCCGGTATTTAGGAAAACGACAATTTCCACACACATAAGTTAAATCCAGAAAGGGGTCATTTTCATTCATGATGAATGAAAATGGCCCCTTTCTGGATTTATCTGTTTGTGATGCTTCCTAAGTGAACAATGAATGTAATTTCAAATTTTTGTATTGTAATACATATAATGAACTTTCACCGATCGGTTATATTATCTACAATCCACAAAGACTTATAAAAAAATAATAAAAAAAAACATTTAGCGTTGGAACATGCACAAAAGCTGTTGCATGCAGTTCTATATAATTATACAGCGTTCTAAAATTGTGCAAGGAAATCTTTCAGTTACAGACTCGTCAATCAAACGTATAGTATTTGTTGATGCATTCCTGCAACATTTTCATTCATAAAAACGTAGTAAGCGTGGCTAATGATTGTAGTACGCAATCGCATTCTCTATGCTTGTTATCAGTTTCTCATATTATTTTCTCTCGAAACATTTTCCCCTTCAACACAATCTGCGTTACCATCACCTTATTTTCCTTTGAACTGTGAAAACATGCAAGATTAATTTTATCATCAGTATTCACTGAACATCAATGGGATACAGTTGAAAATATTTGTATTCGTGTTCACATTGAATTTTCCCTGAATTTCTTTGATGCTAAAATAAAATAAATTAATGCTTTTCGGAGATGATTTATCACTTTTCCCAATTTTATGTTAACTTCTAGTAATAACCTTTTGTAAAACAAAATTATGAAAATTTTTTAACAAAAAAAAATAATTTCTGTAGTTGGCAGTGGGGAATGAGTTTCATCAACACCGACCTGTGAGAAAAGATTAGAGATGAATTTGTATGCTGTGTGTTAACGAAAATATTTTTTCAGTTGAAAGAAAAACTTGAGCTGAAATAATTAACAAAAAAAATAATATACAAAAGTTTATCGTGTAGGTGTTTGAATTTTAAAATAAACGTTTAATAAACAAAATTACTCTCTGCGATTAACTAAATTAATAAATAAATCACAAAATTACTTTTATGACTGTGTTGTTGTGCAAAGAACAAATTTCTGAAGAGATACATAATAGAAAGCTGACTATTTTCGATGAACAATAACTTAAAGGATAGGACATCGTTCAATGTGTGAGTCTTTTAACATTTTATTCTTGGCATAATATTGATACAACTTTATTTCTCATTTTCTGGACTCAATTTTCCCCCAGTTTGATTTATTTTTTGGCTTGAATTTTGAGGCGTTTCTAAAAATTATCCATTTTAAAGAAAGAGCTTCATAACGAGACTCTACTGCTTTACGAATCGTAGGGCTTTGATAGTCCCAAAAACGTTTGCAATTGTATTTACTCAACGCTTGATCCTCACTTAAGATAAGAAAACTGTCAGGAAAAATTTATTAGGACTGCTACAAGCACTTATTGCATGCAAATCTATAGCTGTGCCCAGATCCTATTATTAGTGAAACTTGGTGAAACCGGGTTTCCTGAGTTCCACTAATAATAGCTGTGCCCAGGGCCTATTATAAGTGAAACTTGGTGAAACCGGGTTTCATGAGTTCCACTAATAATAAGCCCTGGTTGTGTCTGGTAATTCTTGCAATTCTTGCAATTCTTTTTGCAATTCTTTTGTGACACTTTACTCTTTTACGGGGTTTGCAAAAGAGTCTGCAGAGCTCATAAAATCCCGACTCGGGATCTCACTATGGGGTTACGAAAAACAAAACAAAAATATTCGCTTCCTGAAGCCTCATGAGTTCAAAAATTTATTAATTATAATCTCAAGTTAGCATTTTCCACTGTTTAATTTACGGCTGAAAACAATAGCGTTGAGATATTTCGCTATTAGGTGATTGCCTCTGGCCTTTTCTAAATTGGTTCAATGGTAACAAACATGTTCTAATTAAAATTCATGGGCTAATTGGTTGATTATTCCCGGATCTATTGCAACAATGATGCCTCGAGAGTTTTTTAGTTTGTGTACCTTTTAAACGTATGAATTTTCCAATTACTGTAGAAAATATCACGGGCGGGCGATGGTATAAGGATTTATCATTATGTGCTGAGGGAAGTGTTTTTATAGAATGTTTGCGTGTGCATTGTATTCAGCGGTGAAACGCAATTTAGTCGAAAGTACAGGGTATATTTTTAATGAAACTTTTCTCAAAGAGCCTGGAACTTTTCACCATTCAGACATGAATTAAAAGCGCCCTGTATTGCAAAGGGTGAGTTTGTTAAGTTCAAAAGCCTGAAATTCTTTTCTTAACATGATGGTTACTCAGGGGTCATCCATAAAGTACGTATATCCTTAGAGGGAGGGGGGCTGTAACGAAAACGTACGTTTCATAATTTTTCTCCATACATTTTTGCGTACGAGGTGACGAACAGGCATTTTTTGTGTACGTACTTATTAAGTAGCTTAAGATACTAGCCGAGGTCAGAGCAATAGTAGAAGGATGTTTCATTGTTAGAGAATTGCACTCAAGAGGTGAAACCATCTCCATCTGCGCGGATAGCCAAGGAGTCATAAAGGCACTATCAGCACAAACTTTTAAGTATTAGAATGCTGGGAAGCGCTGAAAAAACTCGCTCTATCAAACCACGTAAACCTCATATGGGTCCCTAGACACTCAGGTATGTAGGGTAACGAAAGAGCCGATGAACTAGCAAAGATCGGGGCACAGTCCAGATGGATAGGCCCAGAACCGGCTAATGGCACTCCCCATAATTACTTAAGAACGAAAATACGATCAGAAGGAACACGTGAGTTTGAACTTTACTGGAGCAATATAACAGGCTGCCGCCAAGGTAAAAGTTGCATCACAATTAACAAGAATTACTCCAAGTACTTGATTAACGTTAGCAGAACAAGGCTCAAAAGCATCGTCGGAGTACTGACGGGATACGTTGATTTCAATAAACGCCTCACAACCATTGGCAAACGCACGGATCCAAGCTGTGATCTATGTGGAGACCACATGGACACAGCTGAGCATTTCTAATGTTACTGTCCTTCTTTCATTAACGCAAATGCTTTCTGGGTAGTTACACAATTAGATACAACACATACTGAGCTACATTACCAGCTCAGGTAGATTTGACAAAACAATAAACGTGTAGAGCACATAACATAGTGAGCACGATGGGCCCACACAGAGGCCTCCGTGCGAATTTTATCACAGATAGAACACAATTAGTGAAAAACTGGTGACGGATGATCAAGCCCTTGAGAGCACGTCGCAAAAATGTCAGCTGTCAAATTTGCGATGTTTTTTTATAATAGAATCCTGCGTAAATAACAAATTATAACTCATGCACTGTGAGAGGATGTCACTTATGCAAAAAATAGATGAATCAGAGTCAAAAAGTTTCAGTATGAAGGTACAAATTTGCTCTGAAATAACATCGCAAAAGAACTTCGAATGCGATGATTTTGCAGAGCAACTTTCGACCTTCATACTCATACTTACACAGTACATAAGCTATAATTTTATATAATTTGTTATTTACGCAGGATTCTTCTATAAAAAAACATCGCAAATTTCACAGATCACATTTTTGCAACGTGCTCTTTAGACCTGTCCAAAAATGTATGGGAAAATTAAGTTGTCGAAAAGTTGTAGGCTTAGCCCGGAAAACGGTGCCAAATGTTCCCCTGAGAAAAAGTTTCTATGGGGCCGATGCTCAAAAAAGCGATTTAGGGAGTGCTCAAATCGAAAAACTGAAAAAATCGTCGAAAATGGAGTAAATTTCAGATTTGTCCTCTATAGACAAATTTAATGTTCCAGATAGATCTTGAAAGCGAATTAGCGAATATTAAGGCAAGTTTGGGTATTTTAGATCAAAACAGTCCAGAAAACACGGTGAACATGTCTATAGGGTCGTCTGTGCGCACGCACCTAAGGGGGGAGGAGGGTTTTAGAAAAGCGTGGAAAAACGTGCGAGGGGGGAGGGGGGTATCATCCGAAAACGTGCGCACTCTTGTGATATTTGATCTGTTGAGGTTTATTTTCCTTTTAATTAGCAAAGGGACAAGATATGATGATACAAGTAAAGTGAAAAAAGCATTAACATAGCCATTCTTCGAATTCTAAGCCAAAAAATAGGTTCTTGGAAAGTTATTGTCCTACAATATTATCCATTTCTTTAATTGCGTCAATAATATACTTACGCTCGTCATTTTTCTCATCTCCATACTTTTAATGGGCACTAATGAGATTTTCCATCGTGTTTAGACTATGTGAAATTTTATAAGGTTAATCACAACAAATCAAAACATGCGAAGCAGCATGTACTATGCCAATCCCGAATCGGTTGACGTAAGTAGCTGGGAGACGTTAGCTGCGGATAGGTTCGTTTGGAGATGCAGAAGTCTTTCAACTGGTTGTAGTGCACTATTTCCAATCTAATCCAGGCTTTCAGAGAGCAGCCGATTTAAAATAAATCTTTTGTTTAGGTACAGGCGTTTATATTTTCTCCGTATATTGTGTGGATTGTGAGTATAAAATTCGTGCGCACTTTAGGGGGGGGGGTCGAAAAACGTGCGAAAGCTTGCACAGGGGGAGGGGGGGGGGTCAAAAAAGGCCAATTTTCCGCGTGCGCACTATTTGAATGGCCCCTAATCTCATTGTTTATATAAGGGAAATGTAGGTCTAGGGTAGGACTACAAAATATCCCAAAATGGTGTTTCTAGGTGTAGAGATGTAAAAGTTTTTAAGGCCTAACCTCTTATATTGGCTGTTTTTTCCAAAAATATTTTCGATTTCGTCAGGTTTTCCCTTCTGAAAAATTTCTTATATTTATGGAACTTAGAAAAATATTTTTTTGGAATTTTCCGAAAGTGTTCGAAAGGTCGCGAACTCACAAAACAGGCTTTTTTGGCCATTTTGGTGGGTTTTCGATCATTAACTGCCACAAAATCAATCACATCGGATATCAGATTGTTTATCTGGAAAGCCATGTCCATTACCTGTCTAACGACAATCCAAATGAGAATTTTGGCGGAGAAATGGATTTTTGGTAGTGATTTCAGTGTGCTGATTTTTGCAACTTTTTGGATATTTTGGCGGTTTTTAAACTCTAACCTTCGCACGGTTATCCAGAACTTCGTTAAACGATTTTTATCAGAAAGCGACGTGCATAAGCTTCCGAACGACAGCCTATATGATGTATTTGGCGAGGAATGGAATTTTTGGCGGCTGTTAGAGTTCGAGTTTCTTAACGTCTGTACCGCCAATTTTGAAGTTTTTCGACCTCCAGACGTCAGACGGAAGCCTAAAATGTCAACAAGCCATTTTTTCTAGGGAACCACGCTCAATACCTTTCCAACGACACCTCACACAAGAAATTTGATGAAAAATTGGACTTGTGGCAGTCATTTGAATGAAGCTATTTTTCCTACTTTTCCGCTGCTCTTTCCAGCAGCAAAGTCACAACAAACAAAAATATTAGATAAGAAGAGAGGTCGAAAGAGTTCCCAAAATCTTTCTAAAATGGAATTTTCGAATGGATCACTCCCTAAATCGCTTTTTTGGGCATCGGCCCCATAGAAACTTTTTCTCAGGGGAACATTTGGTACCGTTTTCCGGGCTAAGCCTATAACTTTTCGACAACTTAGGATTTTGGACAGGTCTAGTGCTCATGGATTGATTGTTAAGGTAGTTGATAGTTATTGTTAATATCTCAGAAAAATCTACGAACTAAGGGGTAAAAAACTAGTTTAAAATTTTACTCGAGTTTTATTGAGGTTGGTATGTGATATGGGAGGTAGGCGCCAGTTTGTTATTGAGGTTATGCCACTTAGGCTGATATTTTCCTTCAAAGTTACAAATTCGCGTGCGATTTTAGTATTACTTTTACAGATAAATGTTGTCCCTATATAAACTCTAATTTGTCAAACTCACAATCAATCATTTAGTCAACCTTATCTATTTCATGAAAAATGACCGATCCCTGAAATGAAAGCAACATGAAATTAACCTGCAACACTTATACCCCCCGCAGCTATGTTCGAACTAGTGTGAAGTAAATAGATGTGAAAGCACTTCTCGACGGCACTTATTTTCTTTTCATTTGGACCGAAAAAAATAAAATGAAAACTCGTTTACTTTTGAACGGATTACGTTAAAAATCGCACGTGAGATAGAAAAAAACTTCCCATTTTGATTGTAAAGTTTATTTGATAAGGCAATTCTTTGGGTAAATAAAAAATCTGTCGTTTTTCAACAATTGAGTTACAGGAACAAACTCATAGCCGAAAAATAAATCACAATTTGAAGTAAAGCGTAAAACGTAATTTATTTAAATGGTAAAATTTTTGGTCACGTAAGACATATTTCAATCGTTAATAATTCTCTTACAAACGAAATCACGTGCTGACTATAAAAACCGACGCGACGTATACGATTGAAACAATTTCCTCAATGAAAAAAACCATAATGCATGAAACAATTTGACAGGATGTATTTAACCAAATCGAAGACACATTTTCGAGCAATAAAACTGTCTAAGTTGTTTTTGTTACGATAGCCTTATAATCGAAATATTGTCTTACTCTAAGCCGAAAGATAAATGGTTTCTTTATTTACGAATCGTTTCATCAAATCAGTCGTAAAAAGAGTTGATTTTCCCTTTATTATTGAAGACAATCTGAACAAATTTGCAAATCATGTTCTTTATAAACCATGAATTTCATCATCTAACCCTATTTTAATATTGACGCTACGACTACGAAAACGATATTCAATGGAGCATACACATTGCTTGTTCTTAAGTCTCAACCGGAAAACTTTTGTAAGTTCCTATACATTTTTCAATTTAGATGCTCACAAGCTCTCAGCCACTTTTCTATAATAAAAGTTCCACAAAATAGTTGGAAAACAAAAGAAACTTAAAGCTCGTGAAAGCTGCTGTGCAGTGCGCTTCTAAGGAATAAACTTATTTCACACATTATGGAAATAAAAATCATAGTTGGAATCTAAGAATTGTGGAATGTGGAACATAATTGCTTTCCAGGTACCACATTTGACATTTCATGAGATTTTTTTTTATTCTTGCAATATTTTTCGTTTTTTGAAAATTTTTTATTTTTGCTTCAATTTGGGCGACTAATAAAAATCGTGCCAGATGTATACTAACTCACTTTCTTTTCTTATGAATTTACTTCGCACTCAATACTCCTTCGAGATGTTTAGTACTAGGATCAGGGCCTATTATGTTGAATTAATTCAAAAAAATTCACAAAATTCGCTAAAATTCACAAAAATTTACACTGCTTTGCGGTATACCTCGTTTCTTCAAAATGTTTTTTAATGTATTTTCGAATGTTTTGGTTGTTTATTTTTTGTGCTGGGCCTTTAAAGAATAGTTTCAAACTGATTTAGGAAAGGCATTTCATTCATAAAAATTTCACGATGTCATGCGAAACTCTCCCCTCCTTGAGCTTGGATCCCCTTCTCGGTATGTTTCGTCACATAATGAAACAACGATTGTAAATCACGCCAAGGGGGGTGTCTACCGAATGATCTTAAAAGTTATCCCAGAATCTCATAGACACGACGTAAGGCGGAATCAAAGCTCACGAAGGGGCGGATCCATCCATACAAAACACATGACAGATATGTTAATGAAAAATAAATATTTTGAGGCATCCGAATTTTTTTATACGGATTTTGAGTGTCCGGATTTTGAGTGTTCGAATTTTGTGTTTAGGGATTTTAAGGTGAGCCCTTTATACTCTTATGCATGGATGTGTGCTTATTCGTTACTACCACGAGTTCTGTATTCAATTCACTTAACAAAACAAAAGACCCGGCGTTTCCGAACAAAGAAAGCATATTTAAAGAATGCGAGTAACATTTCGTTGACAAAATTTTGTGAATCTCTGATCTGACAACTACGTTGGACATGTTCGAAACCCTTTCATGAAAAACCACTGTGAAAAAAGTTTCACAGACCCTCCGAAATACCACGTTTTTAGACACTTCTTCGACATTATCTCTAGAACTATTTAACCCATTTTGATCATCATTGAACTTGAATCATGAAGGGGTGCATGTACCTTTCAGGGAAAAGAAGTATGAGATGACTGGTGCAATCGATTGCTCGATTTTACAAAAAAAATTGCAAAAATTCACAAAAGTTCACAAAAATTGGTGAAAATTCATGAAATTCGCAAAAATTCACAAAATTCCAAAAATTCACAAAACTCGTACAAATTCACAAAATTCGCAAAAATTCACAAAAATTCACAAAATTCCCCAATAAATACAACATAATAGGCCCTGACAAGTATAGTACTAGCAAATGTATAAGCTTTATATGAATAATTTTCTACCCATAAAATCTCAAGTAAAATCACTTGGCCTCGAAGACCAAATTTGATAAAAGCAACAGAAACCGTTGAAGATGCTCTCCATCTTTTATCATTTATTGATTTACGCGCCCTTGATATTATACACAGAATGAAAGAGTCGAAAGTATGTTTTGAAAACACTTACTTGAAAAGCCACACGATGATGATCTGTCTAACGAAAAATAATAAACAAATAAAAAGCTATTTTACTAAGTGTCTATGGAACATCGAAAAATGTAAATGATGACAATGATAAATTGTTCCCTTTTTATGGTTCGGTAACATATTTCTTTAGCAAAATTAGTGTTTATCGCGGCTAATGTCTCTCTATTCAAAATTGTCGTGGGTTACATTAACTTTTAGAAGAAAATGTCGATGTAGATATCTGATTTCAGTAACTCCATAAAATATATGTAACAAAGTTATCAATTTGTAATAAGAACATTAAAGTACGTAGTGTTCGTTGTAGCATAACTAATGCGATAAATTGGAAAAAATTGGAACGACTAGACTCAACAAGTCTACTAAGAGCAATTATGACCTTCTCGTAATTACATTTTTGTTTCTCATTTCTTTCTTAGTTGCCTGGCTACAAACCTACTCATACAAACCATCTGAATCTCCTACTCGAATAATCGCCTTTTGTTTTTTCTACACTTTATATGTAGATTAGAGACTCGGTACCTCGATAAATGATGCTGAAACATCATTATATTGGGCACGATGCGAATCGCGTCGCGTCAGGTTTGTGTGAATGTTCAACTTGCAAAAAAAAAATTTATTTTTATCAAGTTAAGCTTTCACACAAACCTTACGCGATGGGGGGTCATTATATTGAGCGCGATGCGAATCGCATTGCGTAAGGTTCGCGCGAAATCTCAACTTGACAGAACAAAAATGTTTTTTGTCGCGCTAAATATAATGACACCTTAACGAATGTTAAACAAATCTAGTTTATTTTTTTAATGTTTAAGACTTCAGTAATTTTTATGACTAAACTCTTGCGGTTCTTTAATTGTGGAAATAACTGTCGTACGGCACGAATATCCATTTCAAACACATTTTATGTTCGTACTACATGTAGATGAACAAGCATACATAGGTTAGAGTTATAAAATGAAGATAATGTTGTCTGCATTATTGGGACTTGAGGAAGTCCTGCTTCAATGCCCCCGTTAATGATTACAAAATTCATGCATATTGAAAACCTCAATATCATGAAATGTCTTCATTTAGATTTCCCGTTTATTATTAAAATTGCTCTAAGCAATGTTGGGAGTCCCGTCCGAATGTAGGGTTCATACACACGATAAATTTTCAGATTAAATTGTTGCTGTTCTTAGTTCTATTCATAGAAAGTAGGAACTGTCATCTCATGTACTCATATATTTGGAACTAAGAAACTGAGTCGTATTCGACGAATCAGTTCCTCAGTTCTATTTCGAAATGTGGTCGTAAACGGATGAAGTCCCTGGACTTCATGTGGGTCTAAAAATTCTATACCAAACTAAATGAACTAATTTTTTTCACTCGTTCCACAATTGAGTAGCGAAACAAAGTTAGTTATCCTTAGGTTTTCAGACCCCAATTCTGTATGGTAGTGAGAGTTGGCTGCGGATATCTCGTGCTGACCTGGAGGTTTCTGATATGAGGGTTCTTCGGATTATAGCGAAGGTTAATCGGAGGGAGTAGTGGGATAATCACTTGAGGAAAAACTTGGGGGTTTCGACAGTGGAAGAAGAAAAGACTAGTCGTCTTTGCTGGTTTGGGCACGTTCAAAGGATGGGTAATAACAGGCTACCAAAAAGGATTTAGATACACAGGTCCCGGGGGTTATGTCAAGTAGAAGGTTTATAGATTCACTTAAATCAGATTTAGAAGTTAAGTGACTTTTTCTGTGAGAACAAACCGTCTCCTTGGCGGGCAGACGGGCGATAGGAGGCGGGTGGTACACCTTCTTAGGGTTGTGTCATAAATACCTCACACCAGAAGGTACATAATGGTCTATAAAGTTTGATGATAATGACGTTCCACAAACTTTTGGTGAAGATTAGTTCGATCAATAAGAATAGTATTAAAGACGAGAATGAACCAACAACACTATTTCTCTCGTGAATGACAATAGGCCTGTAACTTTTAGACTGAAATTATGAGAATGTGGAACACGTTCAATACGACAATCCATTTATGACTATATATGTGTACCAGGCGATATCACAGTTTCTTTTTCAATTCAAAAATTTCTATTTAGTGCGGCAAAATTGATAATTGTATAATTTAGAGTGTGGTGTGGATTGTGGACCGCACCAATATCAAGAATCAAGTTCCACAATAACGCGCGAGAAATACAACACTCGATTTATGCACTAGTTGCACACAGTATTTTTTACAAAAACTAAACTGCAACTAGGCGTTGTGAAAATAGATAATTACGCGGTATAAAGTGAAGCATTTTAAGAATGTAAAACAAAAGCTCCATCGCTTACTACGGGTATCGAAATTGAAACGTAATTGTTATTTGCTCCAACAAATCAAACCGCAGACTCGGTTTGCGAAAGTCTCTTGCAAATAAACACACGGTCGAGCTCAACATGGTACTGTACACTAATGAGAATAATTGTTTTCCATTTACCAGGGCAGCGTAATATTGAAATGAAACCTACAAAACATATAGCAATCTCATTTCATTTAAATGCTCTTAAGCGTTTTTTGTGCTTCATTATTCAACTGTAAATTTTAATTCGATTAAAAAACCCTCGTTAATCATTAGAACGTAGAAAAAAAAAGTCATAATTTACATTGTTACGACACGTTCCTGTTTCGTTTCAGATGTGCTACGTTGACACATGCTTTAGGGAATTATAAAAAATCATCCAAAAACTCATTGGTATCGATCGCTTCATAAGCTTTCAGATATAAATTAGTTTTTCATAAATGGAAGTCGACTGGAAATCAATTGAAAAGCGTGTATGAGAACCTTGATTGGGTGAAGTAGCAATAACGATAATCGAAAATTATTTTTCTTCAGGTCAACAGGCGCAAAAAATATTTGTCACGTTCTGCTCATCATTCGTGTTAGTTTTTTTGAAAACAATAGATTTTCTGTAATTAAAGCTACTTTTTTCAATAGCGTCCCTCCTCATACGTGTCCATATTCATCCTTCCTTTTACGTGTCGATAACTGAAAATACGAGCACACGTTACATGCATTTTCATCATCGAAATTCTTATAGACAGTGATTTCAGTGTTTACAAAGAAATCTCTTTTCTCAACGTACACCAAACAGAACTCAAATGAACTGAGAACGAATGATTTAGATGGAAATGGACGCACCACTCCATCACGAAATATCATTTAATTAATGACTTTTGACAGCACAAAGCCATTTTGTGGATAGAATAAACAACTGTGGGAAAGTGAATAGTCAGATGTCCGGTGATGATATAATTATGTTTGCCAATGAATGAAGGAATATGTCTACATTTTCATTGGCTGTCTTAGGGTCAATTTTTTTCGACTTTCTTTTCCATTTCTGAATAATCTGCATGGATAATTCTGCGCGTTTCGAATCGGAATTTCAAAAAACCCACTCGTCTTCGGCACCGTTGCATGTAAAATTAGGTGAATTTCAGAATTTTTCTCGAATTTTCGGTTCCACTGCGTGTAAAGTTCTTCACATATCGGTTTGACGGTTGATTTTGGACAATTTTGCGAGTTGCAACCCGAGCGAAGCTACGGGGTTTGCTGTACTTTACATAAAAATTCCAGAATTTCCCTCATTTTCGCCCCACAAGCTCTTCTCCCACATTTTGTTCCCATAAGGTTGAAATTGCAGAAGCAATAATTTACTCCGTTACGAAATGATAACAAAATGTCGTAAATGATGTCGTAGAGTGTTGTATTTGATGTGTTAGTATTGTACAAATGATGTGCGAGTGTTGTATTTTTGTAGTGTGTTAGTGTTGTGTTAATGTTATACGCTAACACAACAGCAGCGCAACACCAGGAAACTATAATTTACCCGGTTATATGGTGCTTCGAGCGTTAGCGACCCTCAACGTTGCCTCTAATGTTTTCCATCCTAATGTCAGAAAAACGCTCTGTAAAATTTGGTCCGGCACGCAGAACCTCGAATTTCATGTGAACACAAAACACATGAAACAATTTTCAAAAACACTATCTCAACACTAATACAACACCTCTACAACACGTTACATCATTAATACTACGAAAATACATCACTTTCACATCATTTGTACGACAAATCACTTATACAACACGAATACATCATTTTCACATCTTTTACTACATTCTATCATCATTTTGTAACGAAGTGCAATAATTTTCGGTTGCTGAGATTTATCATGCCCGCAGCGGTAGCGGAGGGCGTGACGCAGTCCCCACACCCCAAAAAAGCGTCCACAAACCCAAAAAACACCATACAAAAACCTTTGGGACAAGGAGCCATATATAGGCAAACTTTGGAGTTTTTTCCCCTCGCCCCCCCCCCCTCCCCCTCCAAACTATTTAAAAAAAACAACGTCGCAGCAGCTTTCAAACGAGCCCTCACTCATCAAATTCAGTTGAAAATTGGCTGAGATATCGAGGTTTGAAATAGTTATTTGGATCACAAGATATGAAAGTATAAAAATTCAACCCTGTGCCAGAGTTGATGCCCGCGCCAAAGGCAAGGGCTGCATCGCAAAGGTTGAATTTTTATACGTCATCCCTTCTGATTCACGTAATTTTTCATCACGAGAACCGTGGAAATCGTAATTTTTCATTTCCCAAACTCAAATTTTCAACGCAACGAAATCATCATATTGTTTACATCAGTTACTTTCGGCTCTCTTTTAAGAACCGAAAATACTTTCGGCCCTCTTTAGAGAACCGAAAATATTTTCGCATCTCTTGGCTTACTGAGGTCTGCATTTTTTCATTTTCGGCTCCCATTTAGGAAGTGAAAATTACGATTTTCGTGGTTCGAGTGATGAAAATGACATTTTTCTATGGGATTTCGAACCTTCTATTATTCTCATCATTATGAAAACTTTTTTCTGATCTGTCGGTTTCTATGTTCTATCTATTAATAATTTTCGATCTCGAGAACTAGACAGCCGATCTTCCTGAAATTTTCAGGAAACATCAGTCTCGGCCCCAAATGAAAAATTTCATATGCCGCTTTTCCGGGAAAATTGTGGAAAAGCCGTAGCATGAGGAAAAGTGGTCAATTTTAGGTAATGCTGGGAGTTTTCGAATTTTACTTCCGGAGTGAAAATAGTTAGAGAGTTCGCGACTTCTAGAAAGTTTTAGAGTATGGTCGGGAGAATTTTTTGGGATCTTCAGAAAATGTATGTTGTATGTAGGCTATCAGAGCGACGCCATCTTGAATTTTCCTAAGCGAAAATTATGCTTTTTTTGATTTTCGAATTTTAGCTTCTTCGGGGAAGTTATAGAGGTTGGTGAGGAGAATTTTTTGGGATCTTGAGAAAATGGATGCCAGCTGTCATAGCGGCGCCATCTTGGATTTTCGTTTATGCTTTTTCGGTTTTCGAATTTTAGCTCCGGAATGACACTACTTAGAGAGATGGTTTCTTATAGAAAGTTATAGAGTTTCATCAGAAGAATTTTTTGGTATCATAAGAAAATGGCTGCCAGACTCCAATGGGTAAAAATGTTCCATTGGACATCCTTTTAAACACTTCAATAATTGATTTTTCGGCCATCGGCTGACACCAGGTTAGACCTGGACGATTGACAAAAATATTTCACTCGTAGTCCTCTACAAAACTTCAAAAATAATTTGCTGATCCTTAGATGACGTCTGAGACAGTTGAATAGACACAAATGTTTCCTCGACATCCTCTACTATGATTCTAAAATTATTTTATACTTGAATGCCTCTAGAATCACACCGGAACACATAGTTATATTGGTAAAAGTGTTCCCCCCTACTTCCTCTATAACAATTCAAAAATTAATTTTTTGGTCTTCGGCTGACGATAGCGTCGAGCTGGAGGCCTGAGAATCACACTTCAATGGGCAAAAGTGTTTCGCCCTACGTCCTCTACAACACTTCAAAAATGAATTATTTGGCAATTGGCCAACCTTTACTTCGACCTTGGGCATGAGCACTAAGGTGGACCAAGGTGCAGTGCGGTGCACCAAGGTGTAGTGCGGTGCACCAAGGTGTAGTGAGGTGCACCAAGGTGTAGTGAGGTGCACCAAGGTGCAGTGAGTTGCACCAAGGTGCAGTGAGGTGCACCAAGGTGCAGTGAGGTGCACCAAGGTGCAGTGAGGTGCACCAAGGTGCAGTGAGGTGCACCAAGGTGCAGTGAGGTGCACCAAGGTGCAGTGCGGTGCCCCAAGGTGCAGTGCGGTGCCCCAAGGTGCAGTGAGGTGCGCCAAGATGCAGTGAGGTGCAGTGTATTTTGGGTTTTATATTATAGATGCAGGCGTCTGTTGGAGTTGAAACTGATAATTCGATTTAATGAAATCATGGAATATATCACCACGTGATGCCTTCTCATTTCATCCACAATTTATTATTGTCGAGGTCATTCATGGTGACCCATCATTTCGCCGCGTATGTTTCGCCGCCGAGCATTTCGCTGCTGATCATTTCGCCGCCGCTCATATCTTCTTCTTCTTCTTCTTCCTTAGCCTTTTATATCCACTGCTGGATGTAGGCCTCCCCCATAGATCGCCACTTTTTTCGGTCCATTGCCACTTGCTGCCACGTCGTGCCTGCCGTTCTTTTGATATCGTTGGTCCATCTTTCCGGTGGTCGTCCCATCGGTCGTTTCGTTGGTGGCCGCCATTGCATTATAGTTTTCGTCCATCGATCGTCGGTCATTCTGGCAATATGACCAGCCCAATTCCACTTGAGCGACGCTATTCGTGTCATGACATCGATGACTCTTGTGTGTCGCCGGATCCACTCATTTGTCATTTTGTCCCTGAGTGTGATTCCTAGCATTGCCCTTTCCATTGCCCTCTGTGCAACTCTCAATTTGTTCGCTGATGCTTTGGTGATCGTGAGAGTCTCGGCTCCGTATGTCAGGACCGGCAGCACACACATATCGAACACTTTCCTCTTCAGACTGTTGCTCATGTTGCTCTTGAAGATGTACCGTAACTTGCCGAACGCCGCCCAACCGATCCTTCTCTTTATTTCAGCCGTTTGGTTGTCGAGACCGAGCTTCATGACGTGGCCGAGATACTTGTACGAATTCACGATTTCAATTTTCTCGTCTCCGATCTTGATTGGTGTAGCACCATCGATGTTTGTCATCACTTTCGTTTTCGACATGTTCATCTTCAAACCGATTTTTTGGGCTTCCTCGTTGAGCTGCAACAGCATCGCTTCAATCTGTTCCAGAGTCGTTGATGTCAGGGCAATGTCGTCGGCGACTCGAAGGTTGTTCAGAAACTTCCCATTTATGTTGATTCCCAGTTCACTCCAATCAAGCTTTTTAAAAACCGTTTCCAGAGCTGACGTGAACAATTTCGGTGAAATGGTATCTCCTTGACGGACTCCTCTTCCAATTCGAAATTTATCGGTGGTTTTATGCAGTTTGACGCACGACGTTGCGTGCTCGTAGATATGTTTTATCATCCGGGTATATCTCGAGTCAATCCGACAATCGTCCAAGGAGTCGAAAATCGACCATAATTCGACCGAATCGAACGCTTTTTCGAAGTCTATGAAGCATATCGCGATGATGATTTTGTATTCGTTGCATTTTTCTATTAGACTTCTCATCACTTGCAAGTGGTCATTTGTGCTGAATCCGGAACGAAACCCTGCTTGTTCGATCGGCTGGTAGAAGTCTAGCGTCTTTGTGATCCGTTTCGTTATCACCTTCATAAACAGTTTGTAGAGGTGCGAGATCAAACTGATGGGCCTGTAGTTTTCCAGTTTCGTGATGTCTCCTTTCTTGTGCAGCAAAGTGATGACTGCGTTTTCCCATGATTCTGGTATTTTCTCTTGTTCGAGACACGTGTTGAACAGATCCGTTGTCATTTTGAGCAGTGTGGGTCCGCCTTCTTTGATTGCTTCGATCGGAATGTCGTCGTCACCTGGAGCTTTTCTGTTCTTCATTTCGTCTAACGAAGCCTGTACTTCGTTAATCGTTATGTCCGGCAAATCTTCGGAACCAACGTTCATTATCCCCGGTCTCGCTTTTGCTCTTTCTGCCGGTAGTTTGGCTCGAACCGACGTAAAAAGGTCCTCATAGAACTCTCGCGCGATGTCCAATACCTTGTCCTGATCTGTTTGTATGACGCCCGCCTTATCGCGCAATTTAAAAATTTGTCGGTACCCGTTCGCCCGTTTCGCTCGTAATACTTTCATATTCCCATTTGCTTCGATAGCGTTCATGGCCAGTTTCACGTTGTATTGTCGCAGATCGGTTTTCATTTTCTTGTTGATGGCTTTCGTTTTGTCTCTGTATTCAACAGTGTCTCGCGTTCCACCTTTCACCAAATCCAGTCTTTCTGCTATTAGGTCTAGCGTTTCCTTGCTGAGCTTCGACTCTTTAGTGCATGTAGATCGGCATCTGGTTTCCAGGAAGCTTCTCACTGAGGTCACTATTCTTTCTGTCAGCTCATCAATCGTTGCAGTTTGTGAATTCGTTCCGTTCAGTTCGTGGTCCATAGCTTCCTTAAATGCGTCGCTTTGTTCTTTCAGGCGTTCCATGTCTAAAACGACTTTTTTCTTGACCAACTTTTCTCTCTCTGTCCGTGTGTTCAAGACGACTTTGGCTCGCACCATTCGATGATCGCTGCCTGTTGTGAAACGGTTAAGCACAGTAACATCCTTGACAATCGATTTGCGGTGCGATATGATGTAATCGATCTCGTTCTTTGTTCTGCCGTCTGCACTGGCCCAAGTCCACTTCCTCTGAACCTTACCGGAGAAAAATGAGTTCATTGCGAAAATTCCTTGTTGTTGGAGAAAATTCAGCAAAGTATCTCCTCGTTCGTTCCTCTGATTGTAACCAAACGTTCCAATCGAAGTTTCTGCAACGTCTTCTCTTTTTCCCAATTTGGCATTGAAATCGCCGACTAGCAACTGATATTGAGCTCTGTTTTCTTCAATCGCTTTGGAGACATCTTCATAGAAGCTTTCAATTTCTTCGTCGGCGTGATCCGTCGTCGGTGCGTACGCTTGGATGACTTTCAAACTGTACATCGCATTTATCTTCAGCCGCACATAGATGACTCTGTCGGAGATGCTGTTGATTTGGATTATACGGTTCGACCAGCGTTTGCTGATGAGCAGTCCTACACCATGCATCGCTGTTTGGCTATCGCTTCCACGGTAGTACAAAGTGCTTCCTGATTTCAACTTCAAGCATTCTTCACCACGTCGCCTGACTTCGCTCAATCCGACAATGTCCCCTTTGATCTTTTCCAGTGCCGACTCCAATTCGAGAAGTTTTTCGTTCGATGATAGCGTTCGAGTGTTATACGTGGCAATGTATAGTCCGGTGTGACAACCTATTGTAACCCAGGGATTCTTAGCACCCTCTGCTCGTCGTCTGGTCTGACCGTTGTCGGAGTCAGGGATCAACGAGCGGCTGGGAACTGAGGGCCGATTTTTCCTGGTTGTGCTCTTCATCTTCGGGGGGGTTTTAGCCGTTAAAACACCAGGCTGGCCGGTGCGGGTTGGTGAGTGATGGTAGTCCTGCTGACTCGGACTTTGCATGCTGCCGTTGTCCCTTGCTGTTGAGATCATCCGCCACCATGCTGAGGTACTATCCCATCTTGATAGCGCCTAACTGCCTTCGGCCCTCGCTCTACGGGACGTTGAGGTACTACCCGAAGACAGCCCCCCTCATCCTTCTGCTAAGTGACCCACACTAATACACCAGGGTTGGTTACCTGATCGTTCATGTGGGTTGCTCACTATGACAGGTGTCACCACGGGTAGGATAGGATGTAGGAGTAGGTGGATAGATTACGCATACCACACCATTTGACACCCTATCATATGGCCGCCGGGAACGTTTAGCCGCGGACTCGTTTAGCCGTAGATTCATTAGGCCGCAGACATTTCCGCAGACATTTCCTCAGTGTATGTGGTTATATGTGATTAATGTAACCAAAGCGAGTGATTCATCCTTTTACAAAATGTCACGAAAGCGATAAATTCATACTTTTACAAAATGGTACGAAAGCGAGTGGTTTATCCTTTTACAAAATGTAACAAAGGCGAGTGATTCATTCTCTTACAAAATGGCGCGAAAGCAAGTGATTCATCCTTTTACAAAATAACATGAAAGCGAGTGATTCATCCTTTTACAAAATTTCACAAAAGAGAACTATTCTCTTCAAAAAATGACACGAAAGTGAGTGATTCATCATTAATTGATTGTCCAACACTGGTGGCGATTGTTTGGCAGCGAAAAGTTCCAGCGGCAAAATGTTGCACGGCGAAAAGATTGGGCGGTGAGTTGGCCTAACGGCGAAATGATCGCGAGGCTAAATGATAACGCGGCGAAACGATCCTCGGCGAATTGATAGGGAACCATCATCCATTGTGGCGTATCACTATTTATCATCGTTGAATATCATTCAGTGGACTTTACTCACGCCATTGATTCATTCATCCGCTCAGGCAGATTCATAAAGAATACGCATTGACGAGAGTAGAGAGAGAGTGAAACGGTACCGTGAGTAGTTTAATATTATTTGTGCACAAATAAAGCTAGTAGGGAAGTTTTATCAGTAGAAAAACGTTTGTTTTAATTAAATTAAGTTAGATGAGTTAAAAAATGTGATATCGTAGAGAAAGTTGATATCAAACACATATACACATGTAAAGTTTATCGGAAACCTATCCCTTTTTTATTATTTTTGTTTGTTTTTGTGGTAAGTTTACGTGACAATATATACAAAAATACTTACTGGCTTTTCATTCACACTCGGGAAATATTTAAAACACTGAAACGACTTCTGTGAAAATAGGTCATTTTTCTCAACTAGGGTAGGAAACTCACGTTAAGTATTTAAAAACATTGTAACATAATTTTAACAAGTGTGGTTACAGTACGTTCATAAAGCTGTTAAATGAGCGTAAATTTGTTAATGTAAATGATTTTATCTCTGCGGGTAAACTCAATGTCAATTTTGGAATGTGCAGTGACATTAAAACATTAAACTCACGTAAAGTACATGGAAAAACACTTTCGGCGAGAAGAGCATTACACTGTTAGAAGTGTTAAGAAGCAGTTCGCACTGGCACGTGAAAAAAATTGCTGATTTTCGAACGCTAAAACTGACGATTTTTGTATTCGATATTTCATTCCACGGCTCATCTACTTTAAGAAAATATTCTTTTTGAAATCGATTTTTTTGCTGAAATATTTTTATTAAAAGTATTCCACAAATATAAAAAATCGCCGGCGATACACATGAATGATTTCTCTGCGCTTCATCCAAATACACTTTCACCCTCCGTTAAGCCACACCCTCGCCAAGATGTAGCTGGTACCACCGCTAAAGAACTTGAAGAAATCACCCAAATTTATTAAACGCCAGCGTTATCTTGCCTTAAGAGATATTATCATCGAGTAAATGATTTTTTATTAGCGAATAAAATTTATTTCTCAACTTAAGTTTATGATATTTCCTTAGCGATGAATTGAAGATTGATTGATACGTCAATTAAAGTTTGTTCAGATAATTTACAAATGAAGAGAAACAAACGGAAATCGTCGATGCGTGAAGATTTCCAAATGTTTCCCTTAACAAAGAAACCTGCTCATTTCTGACCCGTATTAGTAAACTTTCCCTCATAAATTATAAGTAAAAATATTTTGTAAATGTTTTCATATAATATTCGTTTGTACGTTAGCTGTGATGGTTGGCACGTATTGCGAGAAAAATAAGAAGTTATTTATTACGAATAAAATTTGACAGATGTAGATCAACAAACTCACCACCTAATACGTTTCATTTCAAAGAAGAAAAACAGAATTTATTACCGCACCGTTGATCACAATTTCATATGCAATGACGTGTCTACTCGTCTTTATATAATTTCCCCATGATGAACCGAAGAAGGCGAAGAACAAGTCTATCTTCCATTTTATACGTTCTTTAATATTTATTTTACAAGATAGACGCTTGGACGAATGTTGTATGAGGGGTAAACGATTCTTGAAATGTGTGTCATAAGTTAAATCTTTTAAAAATCTTTAATAAATCACATTAAAGGTATGTTGATTAAAAGAAACCTCTTTTTGTTGCAATGTTACTTCATGAAAATGTTCTACACGATAATGAAATAAGAAGTTCATGTTCAGTGGTCCGTTGTTTATAGTGCATGAACTCCTTATGGCATCGATCGTAGTAGAACATTTTCATGGAGAAAAATTACGACAAGCAGAGGGCTGCATTTCAAGTTTGGTGCCGAAAAAATTTCTATGAGAATGTTGGAGTGGAGAGCGAGTGCATTATTTGCCTGTCTATTTGAGAAGTAACCATAAAGAACGCAGCCTGGTGTCAAAAATATGTCAATGTAATTGTAACGGCAGTTACGAATGTAATACGTCATAACGTACAGCATTCGTTGACGCGTTATATAAATTTCAACTCGGCACCAGATTGCCTACTCTACTGTCAGTGTAGAGGGCATCAGCAGCCTGGGGCCAAACTGAAATTTATGTGACGTTAATATTACTTACTTACGTTACAATTACTTTAACTGATTTTCGGAACCAGGCTGCCCTCTATAAGGCTACTCATACTTATGAAGTACTCAGCCTGGTGACTAGTCGGAAGCGAGTGCACATTAATTTATTCGTTTCCCCACCTAACACTTTTTCGGCACTAGGCTGCCTTCTGGAATCGATTTTTTGGAGTGTTTACCTAGGGACTATTTTTGAAATTTTTTCTTAAATATTTTTTGGAAAAAAATTTGACAAAATGTTTTCTCAAAAATAGTGCCTGTGTTTACCCATCGATATTGTTGTTTTTGAAATTTGAGGGGAAAAGCCACTTTGAGGAAGCGATGCTGTATAAAACTAACTTTCCTAAAAAGGACAGAAAATGGAGGCGATCGCTCGAGTATGAATTGTGAATTTTCCTCGAGACCAATGGAGCTTCTTTTATTCCTGCTCTTTAGTCATTAGGAGAGAATATACTTCAACCATGGTCCCTATTTTGAACGAGCAAGAACGCATATCTCACTTTTATTTTCATTTTCCTTCTCGCGTAAGTTAGAGCAGTGGAGACAACCGGTGAGAAAACATCAGCGCTTGTTCAAAATAAGGGCCCAGAAGGCAATCAATTCGAACTCGAGTGTGTGAAAGCAAAAATAGCAAAACTCTTAACTGAACTACGATTAAAGTAGAGAAAATGAGCTTCTAAATGATAAAAGTTCGCATGACGCCGTTACCACTTTCTTTACTATGCTGATAAACTTTATTCTAATGAATTTTCAATTTTGTTCTCTTGTTGTGAAAATAATTATAGAAATTGAAAACGTCTCGTCTTTTTTAACAATGATTTCCCCTCGGTGAACATAGAAAATGCAAAATATTTTCTCATTTGCTCGGGACATTTGTGTTTATGTGTTCAATTTAACATGATATCAACATGCCATAAATTAACTTGGCGTCAATCGCCATCCGAAGAACATTCATACCGCCAAGTGACGTTCTGGCGATTATTTGATGTTTTCGTTTTCACTGAAACGAAAAAAAACCATTTGCTGAGTGCAGACCATCGATTTATTGTTTTAGTCTCGGCTTTAGTTGAATTCAATACGATCCAATATAAAGTTCTGCTTTCAATTAATTTATTGGATTCAAAATGTTGTCAAAATGTAAGTATTCCATTCTGTTGCAACCATTTACGTTTTGCTGATAGAATTTCAGCTCTAAGCGATTTCCATCGTATTTTACAAGAAAACGTTACGAAACCAACTCAAAGTCATTTCAAAGTTGAATTGCTTTTGCGATAAGAGATGTAACATTATCGACTTGTGGAAATGTATCACCATAAATGTCTTTGATTTTTGTAAGTTATTTGATTTATTAATGTCGATCGTACGAGACAAAGATGAAAGTTGGCAACCTTGTTGTGAACTCATTATTTGAATATTTTCAACTTTTCTGCTAGGAATTGTGTGTTTAAGAAATTTTGGGGGTGTACGGAATAAGGCTCTTGCTTTAATTGTTGGAAGGCAAATATTGAACCAATTTCAATAATATATTACAACATAAATAACATCAATGGCTCCGAATTCATCTTATCAACCGTCTGGCACGAATGAGCTGCGAATATTAGGCGATTCTTTTGATTGATTGATTTTATTAGAGGGCAAATAGCATACAAATTAACAAAAAATTAAACGACTTCTTGTGATATCCGCTTGCCTTAAAGTACTTAGGCCAGCTTCGTTGGGCCCATTGAGGCAAACCCAGTCGTATCTATTTCTGTGTTGTGATGCGGTGGAAAGATGATGATGGTTTCATAGGCTATTGCGTTTTGATAATGATAATGATGGTGTTGAAAATTGTGTTGTTGTGTCCTTCAAGGAAAGGGTTTGTCAAGCCATTTGCTTCCCATTATGTAAGAAACAACAATATCTATCGGTATTTTCCGAAAAAGAGAGTCGAAGACAAAGAAATGTAGAAAGACAAACTGTACCTATTTATTCGTTCCTCGCAAATACTAGTTTTCGTACGAAATAACACTGTAACAGTGTGGTTACACTGTGCAAAAGAACACTGTAGTCGTAGTCCGGATGCGCATGCAGAGAAAATAAACCATTGAAATTGGTATAGGAAAGTAGCGATAGAGTGTAGTCAAATAAGTTAATTCGGTTACGTCTGTGCGTTTGTGCACCCCTACTGTGACGTAACGTAACGTAGCATGACACAACGTGACGTAGTATGACCCAGCGTGACGTAGCACGACAAAACGTGACGTAGCATAACGCAACGTGACGTAGCATAACGCAACGTGACGTAGCATGAGACAACGTGACGTATCATTACACAACGGACGTAGCATGACGCAACGCAACGTGACGTAGCATGACGCAACGGAACGTAGCATGACGCAACGTGACGTAGCATGGCGCAACGTAACGTAGCATGACGCAACGTGGCGTAGCATGACGCAACATGACGTAGCATGACTCAACGTGATGTAGCATGACGCAACGTGATGTAGCATGACGCAACGTGACGTAGCATGACGCAATGTGACGTATCATAACACAGCGTGTCGTAGCAAGACGCTACGTAACGCAGCATGACACAGCGTTACGTAGCATGACACAGCGTAACGTAACATGAGGTTGAAAACATAAAGGAGCTATCGCTACTTAGTAACAAATGAGCAGCAACGCAGTCGTACTTTATGAAACAAGAAAGAAGGACGAAAAATGAAAATTGTTCGTGTAACCTTTTACAATTTTTTTGATGCATTTGACAATGCCAAGCATATTTTTTGTACCTCCGAAACTATTGTCATATCACGCGCAATTGTATTGAATTGAGTCGAGAAAAAAGTTTTTAGTTCCTATTTTCACAAGAAATCATTCCGGCCATGTACATCTTTAGTGAATCATTAGTGAGACGTTGACTTTCTTGAAATCAGGACAATGGCAATAGGTGGCACTCCGCTTGAAAAAAATTTGGTTATCCTAAATAAAACATAAACAACTGTAATTGGCAGCTATAGTCGACTATTAAAATAACTGAAAATTAATCTTCTATTAATGACCATGCATCAGAGCCTATTATTTAGGAATTTTTTTTATACTTTTTTGGGAAATTTTGATTTCAGTCCCTCACAACGCTCACAACCGTTTGAAAGCAATGCCATTGTGTTACATTATCCGATACGAGAAACATTTGTTCTGCCCCTTTCTTGTTGAGCGTTAAGAGGGTAGCCCTAGTGTATATCTCAGCCATCACACTTCGCATAAAATACAAATTATTATCAAAATGAAGGTATTGGAGCCTAATAAAGATTGAAATGTAAAAATAAAAATTTTGCTGAGCACACAATCCAAAATTTCGAATTTTCAACTTGTCTGGAGATGCCCTTCATCATAAAGTTTACTATTAAATTATTGTTTAGAACTATTCTATATCACAACAAAAACCCTTTTTAAAACTATAACACTGGGGAGTCCGGCATTTGCGACGCATTTTTTTAATCAAAAGTGAAAATATTTCAAAAGAGTTTTGTGCGTTCCGAAGCTGCAAGCGTCCCCCAAACTGATATCAGTTGTTTTGGAAGAAGGGACGAGGACTTGCGTCACATTTCCCTTTTAAAAAGGGTTTTTGTTGTGATATCAGTTGTTTTGGAAGAAGGGACGAGGACTTGCGTCACATTTCCCTTTTAAAAAGGGTTTTCGTTGTAATGTTTTGCATTATTTTGAGCCGCCGCTGCCGCCGAACCGAAGTGCGGCGGCTAGTACTTACATTGGCGAAAATGATCCCCTCAACTTCCTCTACAACATATCAAAAATTTCTTTTTTAGCCGCCGCCGTCGCCGAATCGTAGCGCAGCGGCTACTACTTCCATGGGCGAAAATAATACCCTTAACTGCCTCTACAACATATCAAAAGTTTTTTTTTGAGCCGCCGCCATCGCCGAACCGAAGCGCGGCGGCTACTACTTCCATGGGTGAAAATATCCCCTCAACTTCCTCTACAACATATCAAAAGTTTTTTTTTTGAGTCCCCGCCTATTTTGGCGGTCACCCTGATACACTACACACCCAACCCAACAACTTTCCCTTTGACACCAAACCTCTTTCTCGAACACATAACCATTGCCTCATACAAAATGTGCTATCATACACACTACACACACAAACACATTCGTATGGGCTTTATATGGCGCCTTCTAAGAGCCCTGGCGCCCAAACGAGGCCGGTACTCCCCTTTTTTTCAATCTCATATGGCGTAGAATGCCCACCGGAAGGTCCCTGCAAAATTTCAAGAGAAGATATCAAGCCGTTTTCGAGCACGAGCCAAAAAAGTCGGTTTTCATACAAATGGCTCTGGAACTAACTAACTAACTAACTAACGTAAGATGTTTCCATTAACTTGAGCTTTTATGAAGCAGCACATTTTGTAATGAAAATGGCGATTTTCTAAAGGTCATATCTTCGGATCCACTGGACCGACTTCAATGAGTAAAATGTCGATTTCAATCAAAATTTTACAAGGAATCCAATGAACTAGGTCTAGGGGGGTACGGCGCAAAGGAAAAAAGTCAAAACTTAGCTGTATATATGGTTCCGAAGTTTACGAAAAAAAAAATCTGAAGTTTTTGTTCGTATGGGGACTTGCGTCACGGGCGCATCGCTACCGCTCGCCTATGATTTTTTTTTGGAATTTTTGGAAAATATTTGGAATTTTTGGGAAATTTTTAGAATTTTTGGGAATTTGTTCCCAAATAATGGGCTCTGCCATGTACAGTCGATTATGCTGATAACCGACATTTTTCTCATAAAGACAGACTAAAGCGTCACCTGTTACCATTTCTCTGGATGAAACTTTAATTAGAACTCGACAAAAAGACGAGGGGTACAACACTGCTGAGATTCAATAGATTTACAAGTTTGTATCGTATGAAATTCAAAGTCCATTAAATGTCATAGCGGGATCTCTCCATCTCAGGCGGGTACGACGGCGAAATCATACAAAATTAAGCTCTTGGTAAATTGTCATAAAAAAAAAAATTTTACGCGGAAAAGGCATACAAGGGAACAGCCGCCCTTGAACTTTCTCTGCTGCTTCGACAATCATGTTAATTGTCTCTTGAATTACTTGAACTTGTGATACAAATCTCATTTAAATTGCTGTGCCATGGTTGCGAGACCATTCATGTAATAGACAACAAAATGAATTCAGCCTCTCAGCGCCTAAGGATTGGCCTTCAATATTTTCTATTGAGGAAGAAAGTTCATAATTACTAATTTAGACATTTCCCTTCATCGTTTTCGACTTCTCTCACTCTTCTTAATTAATTTTCCAAATCATATTTTAAAATTAACATTCGGGTGGTTTGATGAAATTTTATAGCATCTCTAAATACCACAAGCAAACTTGCCCATTTTGAATAAAACATTTTCGAAAGCGATGGCAAATAATTCCAAATTACCTAATTTACGAAAATTTTCTGCTTAAAAATGTATTGAGCGTATAACTTGAAATATATTTTATGCGAAAACGCTTCAAATGAATCATTGACAGAGTATTCCTTCTACAATTTATTTAGATTTATGGTTATCACTTTCGCGACTGTGACAACTGACAGCATGGAATGTAAAATACTTTTCCGGCTAATAACATTTTGACGGTAACGATTTTCTGATTGATTACTGCATTTTAAGTGAAAAAAAAAAATTGTCGTAAATTTACATACTTTATGCAAGAGCTGTACGATGGAAACACGACTGATTTGACATATTGGCATGTGTATTTTGAATTATTAACTTAACTGAAGTCCCAGAAGGCTCAATGTAAATTTCGTAAAGAGCTTCTTCCTTCAACTTTCTCTCACATTTTTATATTCCAATGAAAAAAATACTAAAAGCTCAGGAATGTTGATAAAATCTAAAAAAAATGTTTTCAAGATTTTCTCAGAAAACTTTAAGGAAAAGTATCCAAAAGTATTGAAAATTGCTTGAGTCTTCTACTGGCTGCAATACTCGCGCTTTATCCTAGAATTAGAGGACTTACGTCACCTTAAAAATTCTTAACGCTTGCCAATCATGGGCGCGCGGTAGCGATGCGCCCGTGACGCAAGTCCCCTTACGATCAAAAAATTAAGAAATATTTTTTTCCTAGACGGCGGAACCATATATGCAGCTAAGTTTTGACTTTCTTCCCTTGCGTCGCGTCGTACTCCCCTGAGACCTAGTTTTTCAGGTTCTAATTGAAATCTGATTGAAATCGACATTTTACTCATTGAAGTCGGTCCAGTGGATCCGAAGATATGACCTTTAGAAAATCGTCGTTTTCCATACAAAATGTGCTTTTTTGTAAAAACCAAAGTCAATGCAAACATCCTACGTTAGTGTGTTAGTTAGTTCCAGAACCATTTGTTTGAAAACCGACTTTTTTGGCTCGTGCTCGAAAACGGCTCGATAACTTTTCTTGGAATTTCGCAGGAACCTTCGGGTTGGCATTTTACGCCATATGAGATTTAAAAAAAAGGGGGGGAGTGTACCGGCCTCGTTTGGGCGCCAGGGCTCTTAGAAGGTGCCACATAAAGCCCATATAAAAGAATGTTTTGTATGTGTGTGTGAGTGTGTATTCAAAGTATGGGTCAAATATGAACAAAATTTTTGGACTGTGTTGTGTTAGGATGGGGATAGATGTTTAGTGTCCCGACGGTGGTATGGGACGAACTGAGGGGGAAAATTAATTTTTTTTTGAGTTGGAGATACATGTTTGGTGTCAAAGGAAAAGTTATTGAATTGGGTGTGTATTGTGCCAGGGTGAACAATAAAATGGCCGATGGTGGTATGGGATGGATTCAGGAGGAAAATTGATTTTCTTTTGTTGAAGATATGTAGATGTTTCGTGTCAAAGGAAACTTTTTTCGATGAAAATGTTTTTCGACGGAAATTTTTGCTGAAACTTTTTTTGCTGAAAATTTTTTTTCGCATTTTGCTGAAAAATTTTTTCGCCGAAATTTTTTTCGCTAGACTAGACCCACTTCTTTGTTGTTGAAAAATTTTTTATTAAAATTTTTTTTAATTAAAAATTTTTTTCGCATTGAAAATTTTTTTTGCTGAATTTTTTTTTTCACTGAAAAATTTTCGCTTAAATTTTTTTCGACTGAAATTTTTTTTTGGTCGAACTTTTTTCCGCCGTAAAGTTTTTTCACGCTGTGGCGAACTGAACTTTTCTTCGTAGAACGGCGAAATTTTTTCGTGAAAATTTTTTGCCTAAATTTTTTTCGCCGGAAATTTTTTCGCCGGAAAATTTTTTTTTTCGCCGAAAATTTTTTTCGCCGGAACTTTTTTTTTCGACAGAACATATTTTTTCGCCGCGGAAAATTTTTTTCGCCTGAAATTTTTTTCGCTGAAAATTTTTTTTGCCGGCAATTTGTTTTTCAAAATTTGTTTTCTCTTTTCTTCCAAAACTACTGATATCCCAACTAAAAACCTTTTTAAAAAGGAAATGTGACGCAAGTCCTCGTCTCTTCTTCCAAAACAACTGATATCAATTTGGGTGACGCTTACAGCTTCGGAATGCAAAAAATTCTTTTGAAATATTTTCATTTCGATTAAAGAAATGCGTCTCCCAACGTAATAATTTTTCTGCGCTTTCAGATTTCGCAGACAAAACTTATTTTTTTTTTCGTGTCAAATCTGAAAGAACAGAAGAACTATAACATTGGGGAGTCCGGCATTTGTGACGCATTTCTTTAATCGAAAGTGAAAATGTTTCAAAAGAATTTTTTGCGTTCTGAAGCTGTGAGCGTCACCCAAATTGATATCAGTTGTTTTGGAAGAAGAGACGAGGACTTGCGTCACGTTTCCCTTTTAAAAAGGGTTTTTGTTGTGATCATCAATACTGATTAAATTGCAATCGACACACTTAAACTACTTGATATCGAATAGCCAAGAGTCATAAGTTAATTCCAAACTTTTTTTATCTATCAATATCACCGAAACTTTATGCCACTGAAATTGCATATTCAATTAATAGGAACCGTTATTTAAAATCATGTCAATACAACAACACAATTTCCTGTTTCACAGCGAACAAATTGGTCTCATACTCACTGTCACTGAAAGCATTATTTGCTAATGGCGGTTTCAGTTTCATATTGCTTTAACATAAAACAATAAAAATCAATTTTAATAAAACAAGTGTTCGAAAGTGTCGCAGCCTTAGTCAAGTTTATTAAAAACTCGTACAACTGGAAACAGAGTATGCAACAGAAAATTATGTAATATGAAAGGCTTTCCATTCACCAAGGTCTTTTGTGATGTATTCGTCCTTAAAGAATTTGGTCAGTGGGAGTTTTTTATGGAAAGTTTTAAGATCTAAAAATCGAACTGTTATAATTCACTCATGAGAGTTACATCAAAATAAATAGAGGTAGCCTTAACTGATCGTGGACATAACTGTTCATTTGAAACTGTTCTATGAAAGTGTTATAATCAAAAAGGTGTATAACAGCCTATGTGATCTAATCTAATCTTTTCTCCTTAGCAAAACTCTCTATCCTGATATTGTTGTCATAATATTTTAAAGATTTATGAAAAAATAAACTGTTCGACAGTGTTATAACTGTTTACTTTCCGAAGTAGAACTTTCTATTATAAATTCTGAACCCATTCACCTGCTAACGATTTAAATTGATGTAATGGGTTTATATATCAATTTCGTAACTCTCTCGGTCACGTCTTCTGATTGTGTTGTCGTGCAGAAAAGAAAAGCGACGGTGTAATTTCACGATGAAAAGAAAAAGAGTTTGATGGAGCTTCTGTGATGTACATAATTTTTCCAATCCATTATAATGAAAGCTCCTACGGTGAAATATTCCAGCGATAAATTTTTGAACAAATTAAAAACTTTTCAAATATTTATTTTCAAACAATAAGAAAATAAGAGTACAATCATACTCCATTTCCAAGTTTATTATACTTGGCTGTGATTTTATCGAGTGTAGAACAATGAAAAAAGTTCAATTTTAAATTTCAAGTTAATTTCATGATATTTGAAATAGAAAGCTTAATAGGACCAATTAAAAGTAATTGAAATACGCGAACAATAAGGAAAAGTTTTATCGTCAGTATGACAATGGAAGATGGAAGTGTGCTTCTATAATCATAGTTTGATTGTCATATTTTGAAATTACACACTTGTTCATTTTGTGCAAATGAAAATTATGATGAAAATATGCAAATTATCATTTGGAATGGATAGATCTTATTGAAATTTCTTCCCTTGGCAGCATGCGACTTTGTGTTGTGAGACAATGTGCTGGAACTTTAAGTGCCTGCTTCCATATGTGAATGATGTGTCAAATATTTTTGTGGAGTTTTTGTGTGAGCATCGGATACAGAAACTATCCACATAATCTGAAGCTGCCGACGTTCCCTTATATAGAAAAATTGTATACCTCCCGGGGATTGGCGGTGGCAGGACATTTCTCCGCCGCAAATAACGCCCGAGGCGTTAATAACTTCCGAGCCGTTACTAACGCCCGCCCGGGTGTTATTAACACCCGCAACCCGGGCGTTAATAACACCCGCACCCCGGACGCTAATAACGCCCGCACTCCGGGCGTTTATAACGCCCGCGGTGTTGTTAGCGCCCGCACTCCCCGTTCGGGCGTTGTTAGCGCTTCGGGCGTTATTTGCGGCGGAGAAATGTCACGTCATCGGATTGGTACCCAGAAAGCATGTTCAGCACTCGCAAAGCTGTTCTACTTTTGCGGTCCAAAGACGAAGTTGCCTCTCAAAATGCAGAAATCCTCTTCCGACATATCGTAATTTATTCATGTATGAATACTACACGTGACGCAGTCCTAACACCCTAAAAAAGAAGTCCACAAACTCAAAAAACGCCATACAAGAACCTTTGGAACAAGAAGCCATATATGCGCGAACTTTTGAGTTTTTCCCCCTGCCCCCAACCCCTCCAACTTATTTTGAAAAAACAAAACTACTCCAAATGAAAAATTTCATTAGCCGATTTTCCGGGAAAATTCTGAAAAAGTCGTGGCATGAGAAAAAGTCTGAAAAAGTCGTGGCATGAGAAAAAGTGGTCGAATTTGAGGGTTTTTTAGGTAATGCTCCGGAGTGATAATACCTAAAGAGTTGGTTTCTTCGGAAAAGTTTTAGAGTTTGATCAAGAGATTTTTTTTAGGATCTTTGGGATTTTGTGAATACTCAAAAATGCTATCTTCTGAAAGTTATAGATTCGTGCGGAAAAGTTTTTTCGGAGAAGAAAATTTTTAGGAGAAAAATTTTCTTTTTGTGAACTTTTTTTCGGAGAAAATTTTTTTGAAGAAAAATTTTTT